>CAUJRU010000379.1:600000-798177 GCA_963277665.1 Viscum album | reverse complement strand
ATCATCAATAAAGGTGCCTTGCCTCGTCATTGAATCAAACCATTGACATTTCATCATCATGACTCGACCATGCGAGTAATAATCCAAAATTATTATTTTCTCCATGACACCATAATAAGCAACATTTTCAGAATGAGGTCTAGTATCCGATGAACTAGCATAACAGTCTGTTGTGGCAGTTAGCATAACACCATTATGCTGTGTTCTCATGTTTCTTGCTCGTTCAGTGATAAAAAATTTGTATCCATTGATCATAAGTGATTTACAAGCACGAACCATGGTATCAGGACCAAAAGCCAAAGCTCTTATTTCCTCATAAACAGAGTCTGTAGGAAAACTCGATAAGTGAAATATAAACAAATAGTAAACTTAATTAAATATTATTTTTATTTAGTTATTACATAAATATTTTTACCATCAATTTCAACCAAGCAGAAAACCCTTTGCTATGAAAAGTCTCCTTCTTTCTCAAAGATAAAGAACGATGATTTCTATATATCAATTCTTTATGTTCCCTGTAGATAAAAATAATAATAGTTTAACAAATATTTAAAATTACAAGAGATAATGATGGAGGGAAGTAACCGTTCACATAGAACCTTCGGGATAATTCCTGTTCCGAACATATGATTTCAATTTGCACATGTTTCTTTCAGTTGGATACATCCAACGGAAAGCAACGGGTCCTCCAAGAAGTATTTCGGTCGGAATATGGACATTCAGATGCAACATGCATATAAAAAATGATGGAGGGAATATTTTCTCTAACTCACACAAAATTAATGGTGTCTCTGCCAACAGTTTTTGCACGAGGGATTTGGACATCCTCTTAGCACAAAGATCTCTAAACAAATAGCACAACCGAATAATTGAGACTCTAACATTATTAGACAAGAGATGACAGATTGCTATTGGAATCAACTCATGCAAAAGGACGTGATAATCACAAGTCATCAAAGATTTCAACTTCAACTCTTTTCTGTTGACCCGTTTTGATATATTTCTTGAATATCCATCAGGAACTTTAATAGTCTCTATCACATTCAGAAATTGATTTTTTTTAGTAGGAGCCATCACATAAGATGCACATGGAACTTGCCATTTATTTTCACTGATACAGACAGGATGCAATTCTGGTCTGATCCCCCAATCTACCAAGTCGCGCCGAGATCGTAAATCATCTTTTGTCTTCCCCTTGACATTTAGAAGAATCGAAAGAAACATTTCACATATATTTTTTTAAATGTGCATTACATCTAAGCAATGACGTAACAAGTTGGTTGACCAATATAACAACTCAAAGAATATACTCTTCTTCTTCCAATTGTAACATGTATCATTGGAAACATTTTTCCTCTTTCTAGATTTCATTACACTCTTCCCAAATGAATAACTGAAATCTTTCAATTCATTAAGCACATCAGTTCCAGACATACGCTACGGTGGATCGTCATTCTCCATGGTATTGTCAAATCTTCGACGATTGTTTCTATATGGATGGTTCATTGGAAAGAATCGTCGATGTCCCATAAAACTAAAACTACGACGATATTTCAGTCTTCTCGATCGAGTATTCTTCATACAAACAGGACATGGCAATTTTCCTTTTGTGCTCCATCCAAACATCATTGCATAAGAAGGAAAATCATTGATAGTCCATATAAGTGCAGCACACATCTGAAATATGTCTTTCGAACATGCATCGTATGTGGGCACACCCACATCCCAAAGAAGTTTCAACTCTTTTATTAAAGGTTTCATGTATACATCTATATCATTGTCGGGATCAGAAGGAACAGATATCAGTATACTCAAGAAAGTGTAAGTCTTTTTCATACACAACCAAGGGGAAGGTTATAAATGTGTATGAAAACCGGCCATGTGCTGTGCGAAGTAAGCATCTGCCCAAATGGATTAAAACCGTCACATGAAAGACCAAGTCTCACATTACGCACATCAGCTGCAAATTCAAGATATCAACAATCAAATCTCTGCCATGCAAATCCATCTGCAGGGTGAACCAACTCTTCATTATTCTTTTTTCTCTCGGTGTCATGCCATCGCATTTTTACAGATATTTCATCAGACATGAAAAGGTTCTATAATCTGGGGATCAATGGAAAGTGCCACATTACTTTTTGTGGCACACGAGATGGTGTTCCATCATCTTTTGGCTTCCATCGGGAGGTTCCGCATTTTATATAATCATTTATTTCAGCAGTTTCCTCCCAAAATAAGCTGCAATCATTCGGGCAAGCATGATTTTTTTGAGAATCCAAGTTCATCAACCATCTTCCATGCCATATAGTGGTTTGAGGGAATATCTGCATCATCTGGAAGTAAGTCCTTCTAGAAGGTAAGAATATAATCAATTGCAGTATTTGAAATCCCATACATAGTTTTCCCATGAAACAATCAGATTAAAAATTCCAACTTTTTCATTTTATCACATCGCAGATATACTGGATTCGTCGCAGCATCATTCAATTTTTTCACCCTATCAACATCATCATTTTCATTGGACGCATCATGTGTGCTTGTATTGAAATCTTGTTGGCTGGAAATCCTTTCCTTCTCATGATGTCGAATAAATGGAAACCGATCATATATCAAACTCTCCGATTTAGTCCTATCATTTGGATCATCAACATTTTGAGATTCCATTTTCTCTCCATTATGATACCACACATAATAGTTTGTTTGGAAACCATATTTGGTTATATGATAGCTAACTGCTTCACGGCTCAACCAAGGTCTTCCAACACAATTAAAACATGGGTAGTGTATGCGACCTCTATCTGAAGCCTTGTCAAATGCAAAATCTAGAAAGTTGTTCAAATTATTTTGAAAATCGGTTGAAATCCGATCAGTTTCGTACATCCAACTTCTATCCATTCTGTAAAAAAATCTCAATAAGCCATTTCAAAGAAATTCAATAATATTAAAGTTTAATCACAAAAATATTTACGTAAATGACAATTGTTTATTCTATATAAAAGAAAAACTGACATATTAATCTATATGAGAATAATATTAAGAAATACAACAAAATACAGTGTATATAAAAAATAAGATACAAAATTTCTAATGCCTATATTCACGGATTGACCAGTAAGATATTGGAAGTGGATCAAGGAATACATAATCCTTAAGGGTCTTGTTGGCAGTATATGAGTTTTATACTTTAACTTCTCCAAGTATATCAGGATGAGGAGTAGGATGAGGATCATGGGAGTGGCAGGACTGTCCAAGGGGGGTGTGGCATGTCCATGGGGGTGCGGGGTGTCTAGTGGGTGGTGGGGCCATCCGGGGGGTCGGAGGTGTCCAGGGGGTGGGGGGCTGTATAGGGGGGTCGGGGTGTCCAGGTGGGTGGGCTATCCGTGGGGGTGGTCATGATGTCCAAGGGGGTCGGGGTGTATAGGTATATTTATATGAAAAGAATACCCCCACAATAATCATGCAACCCTATCATTAGTCTAAACCCCTAGAACACATAAAAGAAGCTAGTATGAACATTTACTAAAATATTTAACACCATACGATTGAAAATACAGTCTAAATATAGTTTGAGAGGATATAATGGTGTGTGTGAATAAAATGATATTAAATCAATTTAAATGAATATGTAACAAATGAGGGTTTATAATACACTAAGAGTACCTCAAAAAATCTAAAACCACTATAGCACCACCCCCTTGGATAGCCCGCTCACCCCCTGGACACCCCTACCCCCCGTGGCCAGCCCACCCACCCCCCTGGACAGCCCGCCCACCCCTCCTTGACAGCCCGCCCACCCCCGTGGACAGCCCGTCCACCCTTGTGGACATCCCGCCCACCCCCCGTACCCCCCTGGACACCCCGTACCCCCCTGGGATAGCCCCGAACACCCTCCCAAATAGCCCACACCCCCTCCCCGACAACCCCACCACCACCACCTAGACATACCAACCCCCGGTACACCCCAAAAACCCCTCCCCCACCAGGACACCCCACCCAGACCCCTAGGACAGCCCACACCCCCTGGACAGCCCCGCCCACCCCCGTGGACTGCCTTTCCCACCCTCGTGGATAGCCCCGCCCACCCCTGTGGACAACCCACCCACCCCTGTGGACACCCCCTACCCCCTAGACAGCCCAACCACCCCCGTGGACAGCCCACCCACCCCCCTCGACACCCCTTCTCCCTATGGACAGCCCCCACCCCCTTGGATAGCCCGCCCACCCCCCTGAACACCCCTACCCCCTGTGGCCAGCACACCCACCCCCCCCCCTAGACAGCCCGCCCACCCCTCCGTGACAGCCCGACCTACCTCGTGGACAGCCCGTCCACCCTTGTGGACAGCCCGCCCACCCCCATACCCCCTGGACACCCCGTACCCCCGGGATAGCCCCGCCCACCCTCCCAAACAGCCCACACCCCCTCCCCTGCAACCCCACCACCACCACCTAGACATACCAACACCCCTGGACACCCCACACACCGCTCCCCCACCAGGACACCCCACCCAGACCCCCAAGATAGCCCACACCCCCTGGACAGCCCCACCCACCCCCGTGGACAGCCTTTCCCACCCCTGTGGACAGCCCCGCCCGCCCCCGTGGACAACCTACCCACCCCCGTGGATGCCCCCTACCCCTAGACAGCCCAACCACCCCCGTGGACAGCCCACCCACCCCCCTCGACACCCCTTTTCCCTATGGACAGCCCCCACCCCCTTAGATAGCCCGCCCACCCCCTGGACACCCCTACCCCTATGGCCAGCCCACCCACCCCCCTTGGACAGCCCGCCCACCGCTCCTTGATAGCCCGACCACCCCCGTGGACAGCACGTACACCCTTGTGGACAGCCCGCCTGTAACGAACCCGGCGGGCCCAAAGCCCAACCAAACTCGGCCACGCCCGAGCCCCGCCCTCTGGTAGATAGCAGACCCCCACCCTCAGGCAGATAAGAGGCCCCCAACTCAGACCGGCCCAGATAACACGTGGCAGGAACTGTCCCCTGCATGGCGGGGATTTTAATTCGCCTCCCCCGCAACTCGAACCCGTGACCACAGGCTTAAAGGCCAACCGAGAAGCGTTACGAGTACCACTGAGCCAATGGCCCAGTGGTACTCGTAACGCTTCCCGGTTGGCCTTTAAGCCTGTGGTCACGGGTTCGAGTTGCGGGGGAGGCGAATTAAAATCCCCGCCAGGAAGGGGACTGTTCCTGCCACGTGTTATCTGGGCCGGTCTGAGGTGGGGGCCTGTTATCTGCCTGAGGGTGGGGGTCTGCTATCTACCAGAGGGCTGGGCTCGGGCGTGGCGGAGTTTGGTTGGGCTTTAGGCCCGCCGGTTTCGCTACATATTTCCGAGTGAGCGACATCGCTGCGCTTTGTTTCCGAGGTTCTGTCGTCGCCGCGCTTTGGTTTCAAGGTGAGCGTTTATTCCCGCCGCTTGGTTTCGAATGCTCTGGTGAGTTTTGGATGTGTCTGAGTCCTTGGTTTTGATTATGCAGAGTGTCGGACTTTATCACGTGGCTTCGGACACGCGTTGTGTCATCGCGCCTTGGTTCCAAAGTTGTTTTGTCGTCGCGCTTTGATTTTGAGGTAGGTTCCCTTTGCACTGCTTTTTGAAATTTAAGTTATATTGTTTCATGCTGTTTGCGCACACTAGTTGTTCGAAATAAATATTTTATTAATTTTAATAGATAAGTGATAATATACAATAATTAATTTTTAATATAAGATAGTTAATTTTTAAATGGTTATTTAATGTCAAAAGGAGCCGTTTATTTTATACAGGACACTTGAAACATCTTTTTGACGAGCGAACACCCAATAATGAAAGAATTCCTGTTTTTCTTTTAAACATAATTCACGGAATGTAAAAAAGAGTTCTGGTTTAATGAGAAATGATTTATTTTGAAGCATGAACAAATACTTTGGTTCGTTTGAGAAATTGCCCGGTTTGCTCTTAAAGATTATTTGGAAAAAAAATGGTTTGGTTTGGTATATAAAAATATTGTTAGCCTGTGACGTAGTGTTTTGGGGTTCTTTAAACGGATTTAAACTGGGTTTTGTCTCATAAAGAAGTTGTACCTGTCTTTGAGTAGTGTTTGTGAAATGTATTAAATGCCCGTTTGGCACTTTATGGAAAGCGATAAAAATATTTTGATAAAAACCCTCTTAGGGCGACTCTCATGACTTGGTTGCAATTGATTGTTTGGGAGGCCGCGCTTAGAGGCTCCCGGGTACTTGAGTAGTAAAAGGCATGAGGTTGTTCCACGGAGTGGCTCGGGTGATGCCTGTTGTGCTTTATATATATATATATGTATATGATTGGATGCTCGGTTGGAATTAGTTGGCTCACCCCTTTTTCAAACACTTGAGACATGGGAATCTGGCATATTGAGAGAGTATTCTAAGAACGATTGCTGCACTGGTAGGTTATGGTACTGACCAGTGGCCCATAGTAGGTGGATATATTGGGTTTATTGCTATGGGATTTTCCCTCGACCTGCCCGTGAGTGGATGGTCGAGCGTATTGTGCGTTTTGATTTCATCGTGACATGTCGATAAGGATGATTTCTCATGTATTGGTGTCTTCTGGTTTATTCTCGATCTCCTAGGTTCGCCCATGTCTATTCATCTTTTGTAGCTTGCAAGTAATGATTATGATGCTCACATGTATACCTACATTGCCCTTGCTGTGTGTTTTACTTTGTGCATTCTGGTGTATTGATTTCCTTGGAAAATGGTAAATTGCTTTTGATTAGGTTTAAAAAAAAAATTGTTTTCAAATGAAAGTGTTTAATCCCCTTTGCAAAACTTTGAAAATTTAAACATCACTTTCCCCTTTCCTGAAATGTTATTGACACTAATGAAATGAACCCGAAGTTTGAAGTGGCTAAGGGCAATGGTTCGTACTTTGTTTTTAAGTAAAATGCTTAGAAAAACATACTTTTATAAATTGTAGTTCAAGCTTGAAATGATGTTTCTTTTATTTTAATGGTAGTGCATTGGGAATAGATATCAGGCTAGCCTACTGAGTTTTAATAGTCACGCCTATAGTTATTTTCTGTTTTTAGTGTTTGTGCAGGCTATAGTTTGAGTGCGCTCGCCTAGGGCGACGCTTGTTCGTTGAGTCGGAGAGCGACCCGCGAGGTCGCACGGAGCTTGTTCGGACGTCGTGTTTGGTTAGTTAGTTTTCTGTTTGTTTTTGTTTAGTCACTTTATTTGGTTTATCTTTTCTGCGCTACTCTGTATTATTTTCACTGTCTTATTTATTTATTTTGGGCGAAATCGTTCCCATAGCCTCTGTTGATGCCTTGGCGCTTGTCGCCAGCCCGGGAGGATCGGGAACGCCTCTCGGGCCATGTCGCGGACTGGCTCGGGTGACCGGTTCAGGGTCGACCTGGGTTGGTTTATGTAACAAACCCGGCGGGCCTAAAGCCCAACCAAACTCGGCCACGCCCGAGCCCAGCCCTCTGGTAGATAGCAGACCCCCACCCTCAGGCAGATAACATGCCCCCACCTCAGACCGGCCCAGATAACACGTGGCAGGAACTGTGCCCTGCCTGGAGGGGATTTTTAATTCGCCTCCCCCGCAAATCGAACCCGTGACCACAGGCTTAAAGGCCAACCGGGAAGCGTTACGAGTACCACTGAGCCAATGGCCCAGTGGTACTCGTAACGCTTCCCGGTTGGCCTTTAAGCCTGTGGTCACGGGTTCGAGTTGCGGGGGAGGCGAATTAAAAATCCACGCCAGGCAGGGGACAGTTCCTGCCACGTGTTATCTGGGCCGGTCTGAGGTGGGGGCCTGTTATCTGCCTGAGGGTGGGGGTCTGCTATCTACCAGAGGGCTGGGCTCGGGCGTGGCCGAGTTTGGTTGGGCTTTAGGCCCGCCGGGTTCGTTACATAAAAAAGGCGCCTTTTTATGTAACGAACCCGGGGGGCCTGTTATCTGCCTGAGGGTGGGGGTCTGCTATCTGCCAGAGGGCTGGGCTCAGGCGTGGCCGAGTTTGGTTGGGCTTCAGGCCCGCCGGGTTCGTTACACCGCCCACCCCCGTACCCCCCTTGACACCCCGTACCCCCTGGATAGCCCCGCCCATCCTCCCAAACAGCCCACACCCCCCTTCCCTGCAACCCCACCACCACCACCTAGACATACCACCCCACCTGGACACCCCACAGACCCCTCCCCCACCAGGACACCCCACCCAGACCCCCAGGACAGCCCACACCCCCTGGACAGCCCTGCCCACCCCCGTGGACACCCCTACCCCCTAGACAGCCCAACCACCCCCATGGATAGACCACCCACCCCCCTCGACACCCCTTCTCCCTATGGACAACCCCCACCCCCTTTGATAGCCCGCCCACCCCCTGGACACCCCTACCCCCCGTGGCCAGCCCACCCACCCCCCTGGACAGCCCGCCCACCCCTCCTTGACAGCCTGACCACCCCTCTGGACAGCCCGTCCACCCTTGTGGACAACCCGCCCACCCCCGTACCCCCCTGGACACCCCGTACCCCCCTGGATAGCCCCGCCCACCCTCCCAAATAGCCCACCCCCTCCTCTGCAACCCCACCACCACCACCTAGACATACCACCCCCCTGGACACCCCACACACCCCTCCCCCACCAGGAAACCCCACCCAGACCCCCAGGATAGCCCACACCCCCTAGACAGCCCCGCCCACCCCCGTGGACAGCCTTTCCCACCCCCGTTGACAGCCCCGCCCACCCCCGTGGACAACCCACCCACCCTCGTGGACACCCCCTACCCCTACAATCCATTATCCAAAACATGTAAACGTTCACAATAGCCTCCCCCAACTCTTATTTACATGTTTTGAACACTCTCCTTCTAAACATAGAATATAAAAACATTAAAGAAGTCTTCGGAAACACAAAAAATATCCTATTTAGATATTAATTTCAATAATCAAGTAAACCACCAACACCTGGAAAAAATCTATTCATTAAAAAACCTACAACAATATGGTTGAGATCAAATTTTACCTATTCGTATGGGGGTGTACCTGTGGGGATGGGGGTGCTGGTGTTCGGATTCGCGAGAGCAGTGGAGTCGGATGGGGTTCGTGAGAGCAGCGGAGCGAATAGATTAGGGCTCTGTCCGAATGGGGAGAGGAGATCGCGATCTGGAATTTGGGGAAAACCTTTGCCAACGGTTTGTAAAAACCATTGGCAAAGGCACACATTTCCCAACAGTTCCAGTGAACCATTGGGAAATGTGTGAGTTTAGCACCCCTTTCCCAATGGTTCCAGTGAACCGTTGGGAAAGGGTCCACCGAAATTCCCTTTGCCAACCGTTTAATTAAACCGTTGGCAAAGGCTCACTATACCAACGGTTTAAGTAAACCGTTGGTATACTAACATTGGAAAAAGACCAAATTCTAGTTGTGAAATAGTAGTAACTCAGAGAAATATCGATGTCTTTCCTCAATAAGTAACCGGAGAGACATCATTGCCTACCGTTAAACAAGGTAACCAGAGGGACATCAATGTCTACCATCAAATAACAACGAGCCTCTTCCCCCAACCCGATAGCCTCAATGCTATCCCCTGAAGGATCCTCAACTTCCACATGTCTTCCTATGAAAAGAAACCACAAACCAATAGTACCTAAACCTCAACTAATGGGGGCCTTTACCCACATGAGTGGTAAAAACCTACTCACCATGGAGTCTTCCTATGCGCACACTACTCAATGTTCTGGGTGAGCGACAATAACCAAAATAAGTTCTAAATCCACACCATCACTGACATATCGTTCCCCTACGACCATGTCTCTCAAGTTTGATGGCCTCACCATCCAAGTAACCTGAGCCATGCCTAGCCTAATAGTCATACTACCTCAAACCGTTGTCCAGGACGACCAATTCTGTGGTCAGAACCACCCAATGTAACCCTGTCCAAGCCCAAACTGTGATCAACATCACTCAACAATACTCAGGCAATGACTGGCATAACCCTAAGGTTTTAGCATACACAATACCACACATCACACATATATAATAAAAATATATACATTAAACATGAAAAACGAATTAAACAGATGAATTTCACTAGCTATGTGTTGTCTCATACCAGTACCAAGGTCTTAGGAGCCTCTAACAATTCATATCATCACATAACAAATAAATTTAATGAGTTTAATCTAAACAAATCATTTTAATGAATTTTGGAATACCCGGCCAAAATTCCCCAATTGAACTGTGACCCCTCGCATGGCCCTGATCATGAAAAACAGGTAAAAGGGCATACCCAAAGGAATCCCATGGGTCTAATAAGAAATGTAATATGTAATTGCATATAAAACATGGCCTCTTTAAATACTAGACGTTTCTCTAAAAATATGAAACCCCAAATTGTCTACAAAAACACAAAAATGGTATGTAACACCTACCTAAGATTCATAGACATAAGCACGTCCAATATCAAGCTCCAATTCAAAGCCAATATTTATAGATCTATGATTCTGTTAAATCTTGGAAATTCGGCTCAGATGGAATCTCCGGTGTGTAAGGAAAGGAAACCAGAGTGAAATAGTGTGCATGAGTTTCTCCTTTCTAATGAAATCCCACAACCACCAACAGATTGAAGAACAGAATTCATATGAATAATCTTAGTCAAGGTATGTAGTTTTGGATTTCACAAAGGGACTTTTCTGAAGATGGGGAAGAAGGATATATTTTCTAAAATAAGACGTGACACTCTTTCATTTAAGTGAATACAAATAAAAATGCACAACTTGTATAAATTACTACACATTATGTAGTGGACTTTCTCATAATCTGACTTAAGCAGGGTAGCCACATGGCTTGGATGCGCCACACGGGGCGACACATGGCTAGAAATCAGCCGGTATAGGGAAAATAAAAATACACGGTGTGTCATGAAACCCTACACGTTGTGTAGTAGAAAATTATTACACAGTCACCAAATGACAAGTACTAGGTTAGACCATGTATAATACATGCCTAACCCACAGATGGGGTCTAATAGGGAGTACACAACATGTAATATGGAAATTTTCAAAACTTCCCAGATTTTCCCAGTTTTCTCAGAAACAAGTCTAAAATTCAAACAAGGTTGGGATTTTGACCCATTCTAAAAACTTGGGTTCCTTCACATGTAGTCAAAATTGGAATGGAGTAGTGGACTATGATTTTAGAGTGCAGAATAGGTAGTCAAGGAATAGATAATGTGCCTTCAACCACTCACTATTGAAGAAGTATGCCTGAAGCCACAGATGTCGAATGAGATAGATCTACCTGATAGAACGAGTCTAACTGAGAACCAATGCAGGAAATGATGAAAAATCAAGGGAATGGAAGGAGAATTAATTAGGGGATGAGTGGTAGAGATCCATCACAAGAGGAAGAAACCATAGGGGAGGAGGAAACCGCTTAGGGGAGCCATCCAAATGCGAACAGATCCATTCATTTTAATATACAATCACTTAAAATCTAACTAGGAATGGTTAAGTTAAGGATCTATGTAAGGAAGACTTTACAACAGAGAATATTTATAATCCCTATCAAAAGGGAAAGAATCAAAAAATCTATTTTAAAATAAAGAATGAACTTTCTATTTCTCAACCTCTAGAGGAGGTTCACATGGATTTGTTTGCAAATTCTTGAGTTTCTAATTTTGTAGGAAAGCGATATTCCTATGTCATAGTGGTTGAATATTTAAGATATACATTAGTGTTATTCATTATTTATAAAAGTGAATATCTATATTATTATTCTTAATTAGATAGATCTGTAAAAAATATTAATGGAATTATAATCAACACCTTAAAAAAGTGATCATGTACCAGATATTGAAAATAAATATTTTGAATCATTATTCTCACAACATGGATATAGTCATAAATATTATACCCTTAAAACCGCACAATAGAATTGTATAGTAGAGTAAAGAAATAGAACCATTATAGGGATTTTCTAGATTATACATAATGGCTATAATTTACCTCTTTATTAGTTGGAATTATATTTTAATATAGATTTATATTTTATTCGTAAAGTATAAATTAAATCACTTTTAAAGAAGAGACCATATTAATTGTAGAATGGCATAAAACCCACAATTAATTTTTTTTATAGTTTTTGGCAATATAGTCTTTATACATAACAGAAAAGAAAATTTTGAAAAATCATATTCCAAAAGTGATGAATGTATTTTCTTTGGATATTATACAACAAGTAAATCATACAAAATATTTTTTTTAAAACTATGATTTTAGAATAATCTATACATATTATGTTTTATGAAAAAAATCCACATGAACCTGTGACCCCTTTAAAATATCTAAAAGATGAACTATCTAATATGGACATAAATTCTTCTAGAATTCCTATAAATAAATATCCTAGTTATGAGTAATAGATTTAAACCGAAAATTTAGATAAAAATGAGGCATAAAAACTTCTATTCCAAGAGCAGTTAGGAATCAAAAAGGAAACTCTTTAGATATTATTCTAATAGAACTAGATAAGGGAGGTAATAAAATATATTTTAATTGAAAATATGTTTAAAATTATGATATCCTTTCATAGACTAAACCTACGAACTTAAATAATGCAGTTACTGATGAATTATATGTAATTAATATACAAGAACATTTAATTCTGTTTAAATTAAATAGAGACTGGGAACTAGTCTAAATACCCAAAGACTACCTAAATATTGGTACTAAAAGGCTGTTTAGAAATATTGTTGATGAGTTATGCAGAATAGTTATGAAAAAAATAAAAATTGGCTATAGAAGGAGATAGTCAAGAAGAGTGTATTGACTATGAGGAAAACTTTTAACATGTAGTTTCACTTAAATGCATATGTATGTTACTTTATTTTTTATCACATTTTGATTTAAAACTACATAAAAGGGACGTTAAGGGTTCTTTATTAAATGGTTATAATATTGAGGATGTTTTTTTTGAAAAAATCCAAGACTTGAAACCCTTAAATTTTCAAATCATGTTTGTAAATTAAAAAAAATATTTATTTGGTTTAAAATAAGTTCATAGTGCTTGGGACTATAGGTTCAATTAATTATTGATTTCTAAATATTGTATTATAGCAATAGATGAACCAAATTTATTTTTTAAAGTAATTATATAATATTTTATGGGTGTAAAATTTTATGTTGATGATATTTGTTTTAGATATGTAAGTAATTATTTTATCACTATGATTTTAAAAATGATGAAAAATAAACTTTACATATCATTTATGGGTTAAATTAAATTCTTTTTTGGATTTTATATTTTTAAAAATAAAGTATAAATTATTTCAAAACAAATAATGTAAATAAATTATATTTTAAAATCTGTCGGATTGGGTAGTACTAAAGGTAGTGACACTCCCATGAGTACAAGATTTAATGTGGATCATGATGAAATTGGAAAATTAGTTGATCAATGCAATTGTAGAGGTACGATCTGAATTTTACAATAATTAACAGCTAAAAAGTGTGAAATAATATACAGTATGCGTATGTATTATCATTATCAAGTAAATACAAAAGAGTCACATTTAATTACTATGAAAATAATGTTCAAATAAAATAAAAATAAATCCAACTTGTGATTGTTTTACTCAATAAGACAACAATTTGAATTTGGTAGTTATTGAGATGATGATTTTGGTGGTTAAAATATTGATAGAAAAAGAACTTCTAGAACATGTCACTTTTTGGGAATGTCTCTATTTTCATCGCTTAGTAAGAAACAAAAGTACGTTTTATTATCCAATCATGAAAGCTGAGTATATATATATAGGGAGTTGTTGTGCACAAATTTTATGGATGAAACAAACATTACTAGGATATTGATATATATTCCAACATGTCTCTATATGTTTTGATAATATAAGTGAAGAAAATATTTCTATGAATCCCATGTCACATTCTAAAATAAACACATTTAAATAAGACTTAACTTAGTGATAGATCATTTTCAAAAAGGTGATATTACTCTTGAGTATTGGTACTAAACATCAGCTTGCTGATATATTTACAATCCCCTAGATTGATGAGATAATAAATTATTTCATACAAGAATTGGGAATGATAAATTATGTTGAATTTTTTTAATTAAACTATACTTATTAATTCCCATGTTATACAATTTAATCTTTTTTTATTTTCTTGTAAGTAGCTTTATAGTTGAGTTCCCATGGTTAGTATGCCAAATGTGAGTTTTTATTTACATGGTCAATATACCTACCATGACCATTTGGTCATGGAGTTAGTGTACGTACCATGGAACTTAACTAATTTGTTCACCATAATTACCATGAGTATTAAATCACATGATAAATAAGATTATAATGAATATTTTCTCATACAATAATTACTTATTTATAGTGAACATTTTATTTATGAGATTAGCATTCCCACCATATGGTCATGGTTATAATTCCTACCATACCTTTAGACTCACATATCCACCATAAATAGACCTACCATGTTTGTTTTCATAATTATAAATTTAGAAAATATTTTGGTATGATTTATTTTAAGAAAAATTGTATTTTTTTTACCAAAATGATTAAAATAGATTTCAAATCAGAATCCAAATTCACCCGTATATTTACCCAAAACCCCTTACCAACTTTTGAATAATTTATATTAAATTTAAATAAATATTTATTGAATTATATATCTCTATCAGTTTGACCTAAAACTTCTAGTTTTGAACTTCACTCTTGAACCAGAATCTTTTGAGAAATTCAATTATGTATCATTCCATGTATTTATAGAATCATATTTTTTCATATCTATTAATATTTATAAGATAATAATTTTTCTTTAAATTTGACACTTTGTCTGATTGTCTACTTGAAATGAAAAAAAAATGGTTCTCAGAAATCATACATTGCACATAACATTGAGTTATACCAAAAAATAATAAAATAATAAAATTATTATTTTGAATGGTAGTTAATGCCCAGCCATTATAATGGATAGAATGAACAGAACTAACTAACATATGATCATAAATGATTTCTAAATATTTTTAAATTTATTCGATAAATTTTAGAGGCTTAAAATGAGAATGAATCCAATTTTAAGCATAAAATACTCTAATATTTTTAAAAGATCCTTTTACAACCGTTTGATGGTGAATCCTTTATAAATATAATTTTTATCACTTTAATATATTCAATTTTAAGAAATAAATTTATTATTTAGAATTGAAACATCAAGATTTACTTTGGATCAAATTTTGGTATTTTCTTGATAAAATTCATATTTTTATGAATAGTGAAAAATTCTAAATTTTAATTCAAAACATTCTTTTCATTAAATTTACGTATATAACTAGATTTTCTATTTAATTGGTTTTAAAGTGTAATTGGATTAATTTTTTGTCATTTAATACAATTTTTTTCATTGGAAGTAATTTCCCACTGAAAATGGACATAAACACATGACAATCTATTGATAGTTATTATTTCTTAAAAACCCGCCTTTTGATTTTGACAATGAGAATTAATTTTACATTAATTTTGGGAAATTCCATGTTTTAAATTTTTAAAAAATGTATTCCATATTTGGAATCAGGATTTCTAAATTATGTAAATAGGTACCTTTTTTTAGACATTATGATTAGTAACCCTAGTATCTGTTTTATTTACCGTGGTTAAAGAATAAATATGGTAAATAAAGGTATAACATAATATTACAATAATATTTAACTAGAATAACACAATTACTAATCTTATTGGATAAGATATTTCTGACCATGGTCATCCTTGGGTCTATTTTGGGACCCCATGGATCCACATTGGAGTGATAATGACATGTTATTATACATAATTTAAAGTAAAGGGAAATATAACATAAATATGTATCTTTTAGGAAAAAACTTTTTATATGGTGTTAGATAAGTGATATATTAGACTATAAATTGTAATTAAAAATATAAAAATATTTCATACATTAAGAGATTATTTATAATTTTTAGACACCAAATAACTAAATTTATTTATGACACAATGATGACATAGTGATTTCTTCATTAATAAAGGATTCAATAAAAGATATTATATATATTAAAATAAATGTAATTTGAATATTTTGATGCCATCCACGAATTTTATGGATGCATTAGACATTTTATCTTTTTATTTAATGAATTTTTTTCAAAGGAATCAAGTTTTTATGGATTTTTTTAAAAAGTCATGATATGAATAGTATCCCAATTGACATAATTAAGACTTTAAAATATAAAATAGTTTATTAAATGATATTAAATTAAAAAAAATTAATATTAGTCCAAATGGTTGTGATAAGTCGATAATATTATTAAACACACGTTCATTGGACATTTTCCATGGTTTGTTAACTTTTTTGATTCTCAAAGTATTAAAAGCATGATAAAATGGTAAGAATGGAAAGGGTTAAATAATAAAGATAAGGTTTAAAAAATATCCAAAAACTATCTAATTATTATTGGATGATTTTATTTAGACAAATATTTAACTTATCATAGAACTAACTAAATTTAGATTTATTTTTCATCAAAATAGAATTTATGGTAAATTAATATTTCAAACATTCCTAAAGTGCCCTTTCTTTCTCTTATAAAAGGCCATCGCCTCTACCCACATACTCAAACCCCTCAATCACATTATATCTAAATATTATTCCCAAATAATCTCCCAAAAGTTATATATTCCTCATAGAAGCCTTACCTTGGGCATATGACATTTCAAGAATTCCTTTTGGCTCAAATCAAAACAAGTTACCAGATTATAGGTAACGTATTATCTCAAATTTTTTTCTATTATTTTCCTTCTCCACTACATATAATATTTTAATTAGTTGATTACATAATAAAACCAGTATCCTCAATATAATAGGTTTTTATGATAATTATTTGAACTACACTTACACACACATCCATCGAATTGATACGAACATACTGCTTTTGTGTACGACAAACTATTGCCTCACGAAATGATGATTGTTCAAATTTATCCTACCACCTATCATGGTAGAAATTATTATGGTAATTTAATTATATATAATATATAATATATTTATATTTTCTCTATGCTTCTATTTTTTTATTTAAAGAAAACCATTATGCTTTCCATAATGTGTAAATACGATAATTTCATTTGAGGAAGTGCGGACTACCGCCCCCTCAAAGTGGTTTCACTCATTCATGCCATAAATTAAACCTATAAAGGATTGAATTAATGAACTTATGTAACATATATAATATATATATTATACTGGTATTATAATATAACTAGGTATCATTTAATTTTCATTCCTTCAATATGGAAAAAAGTAAAGTAGCGTTCATGCCTATGTACGACCTACCATCTCCATGAACGGTACATTTCATTTATTATATCTAAATGTTATGTACTATTATAAATACATATACATACTATATATATAAGATATTTAATTCATGAATACTGTTATGGAGATAATGAACGTTCGACTAAATGAATGATTTGTAATTATAACAAGTTCATTTTCGGCTCAAGTTCCGAATATCAACAAAATGACTGATATTAAGTTGAATAATTATATTATTGTATTAACAAGGTAATAAGTGGCATAAAAGGAAGAATAAACCTGAAAAAGGTTCTGAATCAACTAAAAATTAACTTAAGATTATTATTTAGGGAGATAAATAACAAACAAGAAAAGTCAGACTCAAGGTAAGGAACATCATCTCAATCTCCTTTTATTGAGGAATATTTTTAATAATATTCACCTCCTTATTTTAAAAGGTGTATAATAAACCCCATTTGAGATTTAATTTCATTCAAAAGGAATATTTTTTAGGAATCATGTACTAAATGAAAAAAGTAATGTTTTTAACGTATGCTGTGATAACGACCTCTCTACCACCATAATCGTTATTTGATATTTGGATTCCTATATAAGTATTAAAGTTTTCAAAAGGAAATGAAATAATTTATACCATTTTTGGTTATTTTGGTATTGAAAATGGTTATTGAAATGTATTGAGAATCTTAATATCTTGAAATTATTTCTGGTGATTTCAAATTAGATTTTAGTAGTGAAAAGTTGATATTTGCAATATTTTATGTGTTATGATTATATAATGGTAATTGGTCATTTGATGGGTGGTTACATGATAAACCAATGATGGTTGGTTACACGATAAACCAATTTATGGGTGGTTCTATAATAAACCAAGGAAGGGTGGTTACGTTAAAACCACCAATTCATTGGGTATAGAAGTTGACCATCTGGGTATTCCATTTAGTGATATGTGTGGAAGTCGATCGTATAGTTATTCCAATTAACTTTTTTTTATGTAAAAAAGTTACCTTTATATGCAATATGTTTCATTCCATTGGATTTATGGTAATCTTTTGGTTACAAAAAGGTTACGCAATGAGGTTATATTCAGTGAAGTATATTTATTACCTCTTAAAGGTGAAAATTATTACTTTATGATAAAGTATTCTTAGTTTTCATGTGATGCCAACACTAACAGTTTTCTTTTATTATGAATCCCGTACTGATATTTTTATTCTCATCCCAATTTTAGAAATATTTTTCACTAGAAATATAAAATAATAGAGTCAAGGATGGGATTAAGGAAAAGTTATGCTATTAAAACATGAAACGATGTCATGGAACCTGCCATAACAGAATTTAAACAGATTACAAGAATGAGAGGGTATGGAACCTGCCATTGGGACAAGCCTATGTATGCATGGGAAATCCTAGATGAACATCCATGCAAAGGTGGAGAGCAGATTTCATGATGAAGATGATGGGGAGGAGAAGTTCGAAGTAGTGAGTCTTGGTTGCATGTAATGTTTGAAGCCTATGGGAAATGAATTCCTATAAGGCCTACGGGCCATGTAATCTTACACCTATGGGCCTTGTAAGGGTTCCACCTCACCCCTTGAAAGGTGGATTATCAAAAATAAATAAAAAATGAAGGCCTTCAGGCCATTTTAAGGAAAGAGTTTTTTGTTTTATGAAAAACATGGATAGAGAGTAGAAGTGTCTACTTGGAATATTCAAGTTATTATGTATAAGTTATGAACTAATTATCTAAATCTCTAAAAGTGAAAATATAATATATGTGAATTACAAGTAAAATTATTAACTTAACTCAAAATTATGTAATTTTTATGGTTGGGGACTTATTGTTGGTATCAGAGGCCATTTTAGATAAATTTAGGAGTTAGAATATTGGAAAAAGAATATCCATAAATATTTGTTTCTTCATGGTCAAATTGAAATGATATAGAATTTTAAGATTTCCACTTTTCTCTGACTAATATATGTTTTTTTAAATTTTTTCCTTAGAAGAAACATGGAATTTGTGTTAGGAAAGCATGCAGAGGGAAATAAACTTTCAAATCAACATCCCGAGATGGTTAGAATCAGAACTGAACAGTTTGTTATAGTTATGGATCAATTAACTTAGGTGATAAACAATGGTTTTTTTATCGATGATATTTTGGTATATTTTAAAAGCATATAGGAACTTTAATGTCACTTAAGTATTTTTTATAAACCTTAAAAAAGACTCTATATTGAATGTTTAGTAAGAGTGAATTTTGGTTGCAATAAATTCCATTCCTTGGTTATATGTTTTTTTAATATTCCATTTTGGTTGACCCTTCTAAAACAAAAGTTGGTAAATAGTGACGAATACCAACCGATGTCAAAAAGATTCATAGTTTTCTTGGATAAGCGGGTTATTATAGATGGTTTGTTGAAAAACATTCTCAATTATCTAGACAAATAACTAAGCTAACATGTAAGGGGGTTAGTTCATCTGGACCAATAAATGTAATGATTGTTTTTAGGAACTGAAAAGAAGATTGTTAAATGCTCCAGTTTTGACCTTGAATTCTAGGAATGGTGACATTGTTACCTACATAGATGCATAAATGAAAATACTTGGTTTGTCCTAATGAATAATTATTTAGTGAATTATTACACTTTATCAATTCAAACCTAATGTGATAAATTATGCTACACATGATTTGGAATTAGCTGTTATTGTTTTTCATTGAATATTTGGAAGCATCATTTTTATGGCGTAAATTGTGAAATATATAATTATCACAAAAGAGTGAAGTATATATTCAGTTATAAATAATTAAACATGAGACAGAAGAGATGGTTGGAATTAATCAAGTATTATGATTTCACGATCCATTACCACACAAGAAAAGAAAATAAAGTGGAATATTTTTTTAGTCGAAAGAGTAATGCTAAATTTACCATATTACATTTTGAATGAGATCCTTTGGTTTTTTATTTGATGAATTTTTTATTTGATGTTTTTGGTGTTAGGAATTACTCTGTTTTATTTCAGGCCGCAGTGAAACCGTCTATATCAGATAGAATTAAGAAGGGGTAGAAAGAAGATAGTGAGTTGTAGAAAAAGGTATAATTGGTTCATAAGTGCATGTTACCTAAATTTAACATTCATAAATATTGTGTTTTGAGGTTTGGGAAGAGATTATGTGTGAATTGTGATTCACAGTTGAAGAAAGAGCTGTTATGTGAACCTCATATTTCTTCATTTTTAGTTCATCCTAAAAGTACTAAGATGTACAAATATCAATGGGAATATTTCTTGAGGGATTGAATGAAAAGATGAATTGATAAATTTACTATGAAGTGTTTGATTTTTTGGAAGGTTAAAGTAGAGCAGTAGTTATGGAAAGGGATGCTTCAGCCTTTTCCAATTCCACTGTGGAAATGGGAAAATGTGTCCATGGATTTCGTAGTGGGATTACCAAAGACTTTTCAAGGTAATGATGTAATTTGGGTTATTATTGATCAATTGACTAAATCTACTCATTTTATTCCTTTTCGAGATACTATTTCTCTAGGTCAACTTTATCAATTTTATATTAAAGAGTTAATCTGGTTACATGGAGTTTTCTTATCCATTGTATCTGATACTAATCTTAGGTTCACTTATAACTTTTATAAAGGGCTTCAGTAGTCATTGGGAACTGAATTAAATTTCAATATAAATTTTCATCCTCAATCATATGGATAGTCATGACGAACAATTTAAACCTTGGAGGATATGCTACATGCTTGTTCATTGGATTACCAGGGTAGTTGGGATCAAAATATTTCATTGCTCGAGTTTTCTAATAATAAAAAATTTCATTCCTGGATACAAATGACATAATTTGAGGCATTATATGGAATGTGGTGTCTAACTACAGTTTTATGGGATGAAGTTGGTGAAGGGAAGTTGATGGGACCAGAATTGGTAGAAGAGATGATAGAAAATTTTTAGTTGATTCAAAATCACCTGAGGAAGACACCAAGTAGGAAAAAATGTTATGTGGATAAATGAAGGAAAGATGTTTCTTTCTATGTAGGAGATCATGTCTTTTTAATGTTTCTCTATGGATAGGTCTGATGCGTTTTGGTAAAAAGGGAAAAATGAGTTTGAGGTTTATTGGATGATTTGGAATCTGGGAGAAAGCTGGGTCAGTTGTCTACATATTGGATTTACCTCCAGTTTTATCCCATGTAAAATTTTATTCATTATCTAATGTTATGAAAGTATATTCTAGATCTATCCAATGTTTTGAGTCCAAAGGTTGTTCAGTTGGAAGAGAATGTTTCTTATAGGAAACAACCAGTGCAAATTTTTGACTATAGAGAACAAGTTCTGTGGAGTAAGGTGGTTCATCTAGTAAAGGTTTTGTGGAAAAACCATATGGTTGAAGAGGCAACGTGGGAATCTGAAAATTCAATGAGGGAGAAATACCCTCACTTATTTTATAAGTATATAAAATTACGAGGACACAATTTCAAAAATGGGGGAATGATGTAGAATCCCAGGTATATATAGAATCATAATTTTTTATATCTATTAATATTTATAAGTTATTAATTTTTCGCTAAATATAACATTTCGTACATGACACACAACAACACGTTTCTCTGAAATCTTAGTTTGCACACAACTTTGAGTTATACAAAAAAATAATACAAAAATAATATTATTATTTTAAATGGTAGTTAGCACCTAGCCGTTGAAATGATGGGAATGAACATAACTAATATAATATTATTATACATGTTTTTAATTGCTTCTACATTTATTCAATAAATTTAAGAGTCTTAAAATTAGAATAAATACATTTTTAAATATAAAATACTCGAATATTTTTAAAAAATTGTTTTACCACCTTTTTATGGTGTAGCCATTTTAAATATAGTTTTTTTCACTTTTATAAGTTTGATTAGAAAAAATAAATTTCTTCTTTAGAATTCAAACATGAAAATTTACTTTGGATGAAATTTTGGTATTTTTTTGATAAAATTTTTATTTTTGTGAATAGTGAAAAATATTGCATTTTAATTCAAAACCGTCTTTTCATCTAAATTATTTATATACCTAGATTATCCATTTAATTGGTTTTAATGTGTAATTTGATTAATATTTTATCCTTTAATCAAATTTTTATCATTGTAAGTAATTTACCATTGATATTAGATATAAACAAATGCCAATCTTTTGATAGTTATTTCTACATAGAAACCTGCTTTATGGGTTTGAAAACTAGAATTAATTTTTAATTCATTTCTAGAAATTAGGTTTTTTTAATTTAAAAAAATTGGATTCCATATTTGGAATTACGATGTAAAAATGTGTAAATAGGTACCTCTTATTTTTAGACATTATGAATAGTAACTTCAGTAATTAATTTTTTACCATGGTTAAAGGGTAAATCTGGAAAATTAGGGTAAAAGATAATCATACAATAATATTAAATTACCTTAAAACGATTCATAATCATATTTGATGAGATATATCTGACCTTTGGAATCCTTAGGTCGATTTGGGGACCCCATGGATCCGCATTGGAGTTATAATATCTTGTTATATTAATTAATTTAAAGTAGAAGGAAATATAACATAAACTTGTATCATTAAGTAAAACAATTTTCATATGGTGTTATATATGGTACATATTAGACAATAAATTGTCATTATAAATATAATAATGTTTCCTATATCATGATATTTTATTTATAATTTTTAGACAATAAATATAAAAATTTAATTATGAACTATTGATGACATAATGATTACTTCATTAATAAAGGGTTCAAATATATGATATTATTAATATTAAAATGAATGTAATTTGATAATTTTGATGCCATACACGAATTTTATGGATTTATATGACATTTTATCTTTTTATTAATGAAGTTTTTTAGAAGTAATCAAGTTGTTATGGATTTGTTTATAAAGTCATGATATGAATAGTGTCAAAATTTACATAATTCATATATTAAAATATAAAATAGTTTATTAAATGATATTAAAATCATAAAAATCTACTAATTTGTAAAATGGTTATGATACATCTATAATTGTATTAAGGACTCTTTTATTAGAAATTTTTAATGTTTGGGTAACATTTTTGATTATCAAAGTGTTAAATTCTTGATACAATGGTAAGAGTATAAAAGAGTGAAATAAAAAAGATAAGGATAAAAAATATAAAAAACCTGTCTAATTATTATTGGATGATTTTATTTAGATTTATATTAATCTTATATTAGATATTACTAAACTAAGACACTATTTTATTCATAATTTATTTTATAATAAATTAATATTTCAATGTTTTCTAAAATGTGCCTTCTCCCTCTTATAAAAGGACACTAACCCTACTAATTTACTCAGACCTATAAATCCACTTGGATAATCCAAATTATATGCAACAAATCTCCCAACAACAATTTATTCCTCATATAATCCTTACATTGGGTATAAAAAAATTCAAGAAAGCCTTTTGGCCAAAATCAAAAGAAGTTACCAGATTTAGAGGTATTGTCTTCTCTCAAGTTCTTTTCTCTTATTTTCCTTCTCCACTCCCTTTGCTCTTCTTATTATTTCATTACATAACAGAACTAATATCCACAATATAATATGATTTGGTTATGACAATTATTCTAACTACATTACACACACCTCCATCTAATGGATACGAACATTCTGTTTCTATGTACGACGAACTACTGCCTCATGAAACGATGATTGTTAAAATTTCCTCTACCACCTCTCTCTATAGACATTATGATTGAACTATATTTATATTTTCTCTATGATTCTAATTCTTATTTAAATCATACCGTTATTCTTTTCATATTATGTAATTACAGTAATTTCATTTGAGGAAATGTGGATTACCACCCCCTAAATAGGATATGACTCGATCATGACATACATGGAACATATAAAGAATTTAACTAATGAAATTTATGTAACATATATAACAGATATATTAAAATGTAATTATTATATAACTTGGTATCATTTATTTTTCATTATTTTAATATGGCATAGAAAAGAAAGTATCTCTCAGGTGTACATACTGCCTAAAATCTCCATGAAGAGTTAATTTAATTTATTATCTCCAAATATCATGTACTATAATAAATAGATATATATACTAGAAATATATTATATTTAAATCATGAATACTATTCTGGAGATAATGGAGTTTTTACACCATGGACAATTTGTAATTATAACAGGTTAATTTTGGACTCAAGTACTGAATATCAACAAAATGACCAATATGACGTTGAATAATTTTATGATGGTTATAACAGGGTAAAAAGTGATATAAAAGGAATAATAAACTTCAAAATTGTTTTGAAGAAAGTAAAAATTAACTTAAGATTATTATTTGGGGAGATAAAGAATGGACAAGACATGTCGGACTAAAGGTAATGAACTTCGTCACAATCTCATTTTAGTGAGTAATAAATTGATAATATACACATCCTTCTTTTATATGGTATATAGTAAAACCCTTTTAATATTAATTTAATTCAAAGGGAATATTTTTTTTCTATGAAGCATTTACTAAATGAAAAATGTAATGTTTCTAATGTATACAGTGACAATGACCTCTTCGCGGCTATAATCATTATTTGATATTTGGATTTCTTTATAAGCCTTAATGTTTCCAAAAGGAAATGAAATTCCTTATTACATATTTTTATTATTTTGGATTTGAAAATTGGTTTTTAAATGTATTTAGTGTTTCAAAATCTTAAAATTGTTTCTTATGATTGAAAATGAATTTTTATTAGTGAAATGTTGATATTTTAAATATTTTATGTGTTATGATTATATTATAGTATTTGGACATTTCACTGGTGGTTACATTATAAACCACTAATAGTTTGTTACATGATAATCCAAATGACATGTGTTTTTGTGATAAAACAAGGATGGGTGGTTATGTTATAACTTCCAATTCATTGGGTAAGGAAGTTGGCCATATGAAAAATTTCATTTAGTGATATGGGTGGAAGTTAACCGTATGGTTATTCCATTTAACTATGTTTATGTCGAATGTTACCTTTATATGATATATGTTGCTTTCTATGTGCTTTATGGAAATATTTTGGTTACAAAAAATGTTAATTAATGCACTTATATTCAGGGAATTATATTGACTACTTGTTAAAGGTGAAAAGTATTACCTTATAATAAAGTATTCATGGTTATCATGTTATCGCAAGACTAATAGTTTTATTTCATTTTGAATTGTGTGCTGTGATTTTTATGCTAATCCCAAGTTCTGAAATGTTTTTCATAGAACATAAAGAGTGATATAGTCAATGATGGGATCAAGGAAAGATTTTTCTATTAAAACACGAAACGATGTCAGGTTTCTTTTTAATGAGTTTTTTGTTTTATGAAAAAATAGATAGTGAGTATATGTTTATACTAAAAGATCACGTTGTTATATATAATTTATGACCTTCTTATCTAAAGATTGAAACATGAAAAGATCCTTGATGTGAATTAAATGTAAAATTATTAACTTAACTGAAGATTATGTAATGTTTATGATTGGGGCCTTATTGTTAGTATCAAAGATCAGTTTAGATAAATTTTGGAGTTATAATTTTGGTAATAGAATATCCACAATTTTTTTTACTTTATGGTCAAATAGAAATGATATAGAATTTTATGATTACCACTTTTATTCTTCTAATATATGTTTGTCTAGAATGGTTTTTGACAAAGGAAACATGGATGTTGTGCTAGGAAAGCATAAAAAGATAAATAACCTTTTAAATAAACATCTTGAGTTGGTCATAATCAGAACTGAAAAGTTTGTTGTAGGGGTGGATCAGTTTACACAGGTGAGAAACGGTTGTTGTTTTTATAGATTATATTTTGGTATATTCTAAATTCTAAGAGGAACATGAAGGTCCCTTAAGGAATGTTTTGAAAAGATCAAAAGAAAACAATCTATATATAAAGTTCAGTAAGAATGAATTTTGGATTCAAAAAAATTATTTCCTTGGTCATATAGTTTCTAAAGATGGAATTACTATTGACCCTTTAGAATCTAGAGTTTTTAACAGTGGCGAAGACTTACCAATATCACAAAGATTCATTGTTTTCTTGGATTAGAGTGTTATTATCGATGTATTGTTGAAAACTTGTCTCAATTATCTAGCCCACTAACTAAGCTAGCTCGTAAGGATGTTAAGTTCATCTAGAGAGAAGAATGTGATGATTATTTTCAAGAAATGAAAAAAAGATCTGTAAACACCCCAGTTTTAACCTTGCCTTCTAGGAATGGGGAATTTGTTATCTATAATGATGCATCATTTAAAGGACTGGGTTGCGTCCTAATGTAAAATGGTCAGGCAATTACTAATGCTTTATAACAGTTGAAATATCCTGAGCTAAATTATCACACACAATATTTAGAATTAGATGCAATTGTTTTTTCATTAAAAAATTTGAGGCATCAATTGTATGATGTAAAGTGTAAAATATTTATTGATAAAAAATGTTTGAATTATATATTCAATCATAATGAATTAAACAAGAGACCGAGGATATGAATAGAATTAATCAGAAATTATGATCTCATGATCTGTTACCATATAGGAAAAGAAAATAAAGTGGACGATGGTTTGAGTAGAAAGAGTAATGGTACATTAACCATGCTAAATTTGGAACGAGATACTTTGGTTTCGTATTTTATGAATTTTGTATTGGATGTTTTTGGAGAATGGAATTCCAATATTTTGTTTTAGGTGGAAGTGAAATCAACTCTATAAAAAAGAATTCATAAAAATCAGAAAGATGACAGTGAGTTGCAGAAAAAGGTAGAGTTGGTTCAGAAGGGTAAGTTATGTGAATTTAATATTAATAAAGATTGTGTTTTATGGTTTGGAAAGAGATTATATATTCCCTGTGATTCATAGTTGAAGAAAGAGTTGTTATGTGTAGCTCATTGTTATAATTTTTTAGTTCCTCATGACAGTACTAAGATGTAAAAAGATCTTTGGGAATATTTCTCTTGGGATGGAATGAAAAGAGATATTGCTGACTTTATAGTGAAGTGTCTGATTTTTCAGAAGGTTACAGGAGAGTGGTATTTACCGAAAGGAATGCTCATCCTTTTCCAGTGATAAGGTGGAAATGAGATAATGTTTCCATCTATTTTTTAGGGGGATTACCAAATACTTTTCAAGGTAATAATGCAATTTGGGTTATTGTTGATCGATTGACTAAATCTACTCATTTTCTTCCAATTCGATAATTTCTATCTCTAAGTAAACTTTCTCGATTTTATATTAATGAGACAGTTTGGTTATATAGAGTTCCCCTCTCCATTATACCTAATCTTGATCCTAGGATCACTTCTAACATTTGGAAAGGCCTTTATATGTCATTAGGAACAGAATTAAATTTCAGTACAACTTTACCTCCTCAATGAGATGGGCAGTCTGAACAAACAGTTTAGAACATGGAGGATATGCTACGTGCTTTTTCATTTGTTTTTATAAGGAAGTTGGGATCAAAATATTTATTTGGTTGTGTTTTCTTATAATAACATCTTTCATTCGAGTATATAAATTGTACAATTTGAGGCATTATTTGGAAAGCAGTGTCGAACTATTTCTTTTTAGAATGAAGTATATGAAAG
The DNA here is from genome assembly GCA_963277665.1 of Viscum album. NCBI lineage: Eukaryota > Viridiplantae > Streptophyta > Magnoliopsida > Santalales > Viscaceae > Viscum > Viscum album. Next base: position 770,167 of record CAUJRU010000379.1, on the reverse strand, counting down.
GAAGTTAGTGGACTAGAATTGGTTGAATAGATGACAAAAAAATTTAGTTGATTCAGAGGAACATAAGGATAATAGAGAGGATGAAGAAAAGTTAAGGGGGAAACTGAAGGAAAGGTTCTTTCATTTGAGGTAGGTCATCATGTCTTTCTCAAAGTTTCTCCATGGAAAAGTGTGATGATTTTTGGTAAAAAGGGAAAATTATGTCTGAGGTTCATTGGATGCTTTTAAATATTGGAGAAAGTTCGATCATTTTCCTACAGGTTTTATTTATGTCCATGTTTATCTCAGGTACACAATGTTTTCATGTTTCAATGTTGGGTAAGTATATTCTTGATCCATCTCATGTTTTGAGTCTAGAGGTAGTTCAGTTGTAAGAGAATCTTTCTATTGAATAACAATCAGTGCAGATTCTTGACCACGAAGAACAAGGGTTATTGAATAAGGTGATTCATTAGGTAAATTTATTTTTGGAAAAAAACCATATGGTTGAAGAGGCAACATGGGAACATGAAATTACTTTGAGGGTGAAATACCCTCACTAATTTGATAAGTAAATATAATTGTGGGGAAGCGATTTCAAAAAGGGGGAATGATGTAGTATCCCATGTATTTATAGAATAATACATTTTCATATATATTTATATTTGTAAGATATTAATTTTATGTTAAATAGTACAATTTTTTCTATAGATTACCTGAAATAAAACAAAGGGTTTCTCTGAAATCTTATGTTGCACACAACATTGAGTTATACTGAAAACTAATACAATAATAATATTATTATTTTAAATGGTAGTTAAATCCTATCTGTTGCAATGAAGGGAATGAACAGAAATATCCCAAAAATTATTATACAATTTTGTTAAATATTTTTACATATATTTAATACATTTTTAGGCTTAAAATCCGAAAGAATCCAATTTTATACATAAAATACTCTAATATTTTTAAAAGATTGTTTTACCGCCTTTTGAGGGAGAAATATTAGTAAATATTGTTTTTGTCACCTTTATATCTTCAATATGAAAAAATAAATTTCTTATTTAGGATAAAATTATCAAAATTTACATTGGATGAAATTTTGGTATTTTTGTGATAAAATTCATATTTCTATGAATAGTGAAAAATACATTTTATTAATTCAAAATTTTATTTTAATATAATTTATTTATATAACTAGAGTATAATTTTAATTGGTTTTAATGTGAATTTGGATTATGGTTTTTTCATTTAATCCAATGTTTATCATTGGAAGTAATTGTCCATTTAAATTGGACATAAACACATGTCAATATTTTGATAGTTTTTATTTCTTAAAAACATACATTATTGGCTTTAACAATGAGAATTAATTCTAAATTAATTTTTTCTAATTATTTGTTTTGAATTTTAAAAAATGGAATACATATTTGGAATCAGGAGGTTCAAACTATGTTAATAGGTACCTTTTTTTAGAGTTTATGAATAGCAACTTCATTAATTATTTTATTTACCATGGTTATAGCGTAAATCTGGTAAACAAGGGTAAAAAATAATATTATAATAATATTAAACTACCAAAATACATGTCGTAATCCTATTGTATGAGATATTTATATCCATTGGAATCCTTGGGTCGATTTTGGGACCCCATTGATCTACCTAGGAGTGATAATGACATGTTATATTAATTAATTTAAAGTCAAGAGAAATATAACATAAAAATGTATCTTTTAGTAAAACAATTTTATATGGGGTTGTATAAGTGATCTATTCGGAAATAAATAGTAATTATAAAGATAAAAATATAATCTACATCATGATATTTTATTTATAATTGTTTGATATTAAATAAATAGATTTAATTATGACACAATAATGACACAATGATTTATTCATTAATAAATAATTCTAATAAATGATATTATAAATATTAAAATCAAATTAAGTTGATTATTTTGATTTCTTCCAAGAATTTTATGGTTTAATTTTACATCTTAACTTTTTATTAATAATGTTATCCCGAATAAATAATGTTCTTATGGATTTTTTAAAAATCATGACATGAATAGTGTCAAAAATTACATAATTCGTATTTTAAAATAAGAAACAGTTTATTAAATAATATTAAGTTCATAAAAATCTAAGATTCGTCCAAATGCTTATGATAAGTCTAATATTTTATTAATGAATCTTGAATTTGACATTTGTAATGTGTTGGTAAATATTTTGATTCTCAAAGTGTTAAATGCTGGATAAAATGGCAAGAGTAAATAAGGGTTAAATAAAAATGATAAGAATTAAAAAAATATCCAAGACATATATAATAATTATTATATGATTTTATTTAGAATTATATTCATATTATCTTTGAAATATCTAAATATGTACTCATTTGTAATCAAAATTTAATTTTTAATAAATTAATATTTCAAAATTTCCTAAAGTTCCCCTCCTCCATCTTATAAAATGCCACCACCTCTACCCACTTACTCACACCTCTCAAGCCCCTTGTCTCACCCAAATTCAGACCAAGTATGCTCTCAATATCCCTCTCTTCCTCAAAAAAGTATTACCTTGGGAAAAAGATAATTTATGAAAGCCTTTTGCATCAAATCAAAAGAAGTTACCCGAATTAGATGTAACATCATCTCTCAAGTTTATTTTTCTTTATCCACTCTCTATTCTATTCTTATTCATGGATTATTATAACAAAAAAAAGTATCCTCAATAATGGAATTTTGACCAAATAGAAATTTTTTTTATAATAATTTCATTTTCGAGTCAAGTACGGAATATGAACAAAATGACCGATATGAACTTAAATAATTATATGATTGTTTTATCAAGGTAATAAGTGATATAAAAGGATCAATAAACATAAAAAAGGTTCTGAAGGATGTTGAAATTAACTTATGTTTATTATTTAGGGAGATAAAGAATGAACAAGACAAGTCAGACTCAAGGTAAGGGACTTCATCTCAATCCCATTTCATTGATGCATATTTTGATAATATACGCCTTCTTCTTTGATACTGTGTATAATAAAACCCTTTGAATTTCAATTTCATTCAATGTGAATCTTTTTTTCTATGAAGGGTTTACTAAAATTCAAAAGGAATGTCTTTAACATATGTGGGGATAATTACCTCTCCACCACCATAATTGTCATTTGTTATTTGGCTTCCTTTATAAGCCTTAATGTTTTCAAAAGGAAAAGAAATACCTTAGTCCCTTTTGTGTTGTTTTGGTATTGAAAATGGTTTTTAAAATGAATTTAGTATTTCAATATCATAAAATGATTTCTTATGATTCCAAATGATTTTTTTGGTGAAATGTTGATATTTTCAATATTTTATGTTTTATGATTATATAACGATACATGGAAATTTGACGGGTTGTTATGTGATAAACTAATGATGGGGGTTTAAGTGATAAACCAAGTGATATGTGGTTATATGATAAGCCTATAATGGGTTATTACATTATAATATCCAATGCATTGGATATGGAAGTCGGTTGTATGTATATTCCATTTAGTGATATGTGTGGAAGTCAATTGTATGTTTATTCCATTTAAGTATGTTTATGTCACAAGTTATCATTATATTCTATATGTTCATTATATTGGATTTATGGTAATATTTTTGTTACAAAAATTCTATGCAATGATCTAATATTTAGTGAAGAATATTTACTAATTCTTAAAGGTGAAATGTATTACTTTAGGATAAGTATTGCTATCATATTCCCAGAAAAATAGTTTTCTTTCATTAAGAATCCCTTATTGATCTTTTTAGGCTCATCCCCAATTTTGAATTGTTTTTCAGAGGACATAAAGAAGAATAGAGTCAAGGATGGGATCATAGAAAAGTTAGGCCATTAAAACATAAAATAATTTCATGTTCTATTTTTAGGATTTTTTTTATAAAAAAATGGATAGTGAGTAGATGTGTCTATTTTTAATATTCAAGTTATTATGTATTTGTTATAACCTTATTATATAATTATCTAAACCTAAAAAGATACTCTATTTGAATTACAAGTCAAATTATCGACTTCACTCAAGATTATGTAATGTTTAAGGCAGTGGCCTTATAATTTGAACACAATAATGGAAAAGTTGAATAATGTTTCTGAAACCATATTTCTTATTAAGTTTCATCCATACAATAAATTGAAGAAATAAAAATCTAGATCAAGAATGATAGAGGAGTAAAATAATCCCCCCTAGTTGATCATCCTATCTCTATAAAAAATGAAACTGAAGAACAATGGATAAAATTTAGTAGATCCCTTATTTCAAAAGATATTCAAGAAAGGGGGTAGGATACATGGTTTAAAAAAATAGTATGAATTTCAATCTGATGATTATTTAATAATTTTGTTTGCACCTTATATTCTTCCTCATAGGGAAAATTGATATAGTTAAATAGAGGATAAATAGTGACATTTCTGAGTTCTTTTCAAGGTGTTGGTAAAAGAGTTTGTTTTTTCTTAATAAAGGACAGTTTGGATATTACCAAAGCTTATATTCGGTTAATCATGCACACTTTTATTTTCACAATGCTTGTGATGAGATGATTAGAAATGGAACTCCCAACTGAAATTTTTCAATTGAGTTACGGGGTGAATATAGGCTACTAGTTTAGTTTATACAATATCTTATTTTTTGGGAAAATTGGACTTTAGTATTGTGAGGTATCAAGATAATTTTTAATGATTCTAATGAAGACTATTGTTCAAATAAATATTTTAATATGTGTCGTGAGACATATGGTTGAATTGTGTTATTACGCTTTAAAATTTATTTCATTTCCTTACCCAAATCTAATTTTATCCTTGTTAGAGTAAAACAACTTAGTTCCTAAGGAGTGGTGGTGAATTACATCATCAGGTGGTCTCTAACTTATATAGAATTTATGGATGAAAATAAATGTGAATTGGAAACCATGGAAAAGATAAAACATGAATGAACAAGAAAAGATTTACAGAAGGTTTTATACAATAGGGTTCCCAAGTTGAACTTGTGATCTTGTTGATATAGGTATTGAACCAGATTTGATAGGTGAATATTTAGATGGTGATGTGGAAACTGGTGAGAAAAGAGTTGATGAAGAAGTTAAAATGATATATTTTTATAAGGAAGCATGATTTTATCATGAATAAACTAGGGAAATCCATCATTCTATACCCTATAGACCTCCTAAATCTTACTTACCTTTTCAATGAAATGAAGAAGATATTCAGTTTTTGGATCTGGTAGACAAAGAGAATTTTGGGAGTATTTATAGTCTTGAGTTGGATGAGTCTAAGGACTCTTAAAGTGCTATATTTTGTTCAGTTGGATCACATTTGATTTGTATTGCTCCTAGAGAACATATTTTATATTTCCCTAATAAGCTGGATAAGTCCTGTACATCTTTTTTTTCCGGGATGGACTATCCTGATTCAAATAATAATGGTAATATTTCACCTTGACATGGGGGACGCAAAAATCATCTACTTACATAGTTTTAAGGGATATATTATTACTTTTATAAATACTCAAGATAGGATTGAGGCATGTACTACAATTAATTTAGTTTATCATGCTCTTGATGATATCTTTAGTATACTCAAACTAATGAATGTAAAGAAATAGAGGAAGTTAGTGTCCATAGTGTGGATTATGAGGATGGTTTCCTACTATTCATGATGAATAAGTGCATGCTATTTTTATAATTTTAGAATAGAGTGATAGAGAGGAATCAGTGGTGTTTGTACCTCAGTTAAATGGTGGTCAAAAATATTATAATACATATACCTAAATCACTTCTAGATCATATATTACCAAATTTGATTTGAATGATTTCAAATATGATCTTATGTGTGTTTCAATGAATCTTTTCATGTTTTTTGAAATTAAATAGATCATACTAGAGTAGAAGATACCATATAAACATTGATTCATATTAATGATTATTTTTAGTCAATGTTTAATATGGAGATTATTTTTATTAAAAATGGGATCGATGATCTCAAAGATTATCTGGGTTCAATCCAAATAAATCTATCTGGTATGATTATTCATCTAGAACATATGATCATGAGTGGGGTCTTTTATGATCCTCCTCCAACTCCTCCTATTCAGTAAGTATTAGATGATTAAATGATATAAAACCTCATAAATAATGAGTTAAATTATAAAATTAATGAGTTTGTACGGACATAGGAAGTTGTGTTTGATGGTTTTAGAACACATGATGGAAAATCCTAAGTATTAGTTAGAGGGCATGCTAGGAAAGATAGTTCAGAGAGGGAAATAATTAATAAGTATATTGATTATTATCATATATTAAATTTACTGAGTATTATTTAAATAGTTTTTCATATCCCAATCCTTGGTTCTCAGGATACCAGATTTTACTAAATATTTCAAGTCTCCGATTAAAACTTTCAATATTTTCAATCTAATTTTTGAAGTGTTCATGTATTATAGAGAGGATTTTTTTAACGAGTTAGAGCATGGTTATTAAGAATTTAGTGAGTTTACTAGGTTGATGGAACTATATATTAAATCTTCTCAAATAGTGGTGCAAGCTTATTTAACCATTTTATGTCTCTCCCCACTACCTCTTTAGCAATTAGTCCCTTTGGTCTATCCCTTTGAGAATCCTTTCAATATATATAATATTTTTCAAAATGTATATTCCTTGATGATCCAACCTCATCATATTATCCTCATTCTACATCTACCCCTACATCTACTTCCATAGGATAGAATCCTACCATTCATACAGATATCAAAGATATACTACATTTGGATTTAGATTTGGTGATACGGTAGAGGTTTTTTGTAATCTTTCTGTGATACTTTTGTAAACTATATTAATATATGAATGAAATATGTTCTTTTATTCTCATTTGTTTGTATTTTTATTACTTTCAAATTTATTTCTTCACTTCTTGATAATCCCAGAATGTTTAGTAGGGATAAATTAAAATCAATAGAATTAATTGTAAAACATTTAATAAGTTTAGAAACTTTCTATATAGTTAATTCAACATGATGAAAATATAATTTTGTTATATTAAATTTATTTCAATATAAATAAAATGATTAGTGATAATTAAATGGGGTTTACTTTTGTATTTTTCTAGTACCTCATTAATTAAATGATCCAAAATAATATTTATAATGTTTTAAATGAAATTTGTGTTTTTTAGTAAGTTATTTTCTGGAAAAAACATAAAACAATTGCTATGTCTAGATCTTTCTGTGACAAACTACCACATGTGCAATGTGCTTAGTGTGTGATAAATATTAACTATCCATGAATTTTAGGTGACCATGTAAACTTTACACATGTTATAATTCACCTAACCAGATGAACAAACTGCCTTCCTTGTGTCATATGAGAAAATTCCATCAACGTTGAAAACCTAATTTGCATTGAAGTGAATGTTTCCTTAAGTTGAGATGACCTTACTTCATGTAGAATCAACCTTTTGGGTAATGGAAATGTGACTAAAAAATACTTGACCCAAATATTTGGTAAAGTGACCTAATAAAAAAACAACATACCCCATGAATAAATCAAGTTACCCTGTTAAGGTATATAAAATTTTAATAAAGTAATATATTAACTGTAACTTTTACTATAGTGACTACACGAGGGAAAAAGTGACCTCTTAAAGTCATGAAAAAACTATATAAAAAAATTAACTCATCATGTGAAGGACTGGAATGAACAATAATAGTTTCCTTACAAACTTATCTTGCCAACTGACTGTGAGATCAAATTACCTAGTACTATGTAAAGATGAAATTTCATAACGAAATTTTCCATGGAATATTTTAAATCTCCAATGACTATTTTTTAAAGAGTTAATTGAACTTTAAGTTCATTTAATACAATGTTTATAATTATAACATGGACACTTTTGGATGATTATATTTCTTGATAATAAAAATATGATTTTTTAATTTAAAAATAAGTGAGCGTGTTCTCTTATAGAGATTAACTGAGGGTCATGTAATAAATAGAAAACTCATTCTGAAATCTCTATGAAACTTTATTTATCTTAACCATCTATATAACATGTCCTAGTTATATTCAAGAAACATTCAATGGAATCCTTAAAAATTGTAAATATTTGCATATATCTGAACCACATTTATCATATTTAAACTATTTCTCTTACTATTTATTCATTAAATTCAAGTTCTTCTATCTATTACTTAGTATATTTATAAAAACATAGTCTCTTATATTTAACAGGATATTACTTGACACTCTCTCAAATATATTCTTTTGTATTCTGAAAATTATAATTGGTATAAGTCCTATGTAACTTGGTATATTGCTTTATCACACAAAAAAACATGGAATAAGATTTGTACCTAGAGATCCCTGTGTAATATTGTTTGTAAAACCAGGTCCATGTTATGGACTAGTTTATTTTAGAATAATGTACTTGGTATTAGGTGATGCAAAAGTGGATGTTATTCAACAATGATTTGGTACTGGGACCCTTTTATTATTCAATTATTATATCTATATAGTTTTTTATATTAAAATGTAATATATTTCTAATTTTTGTTTGTACCATAAAACATTACACAAGTAGTTAACTTAAATTTGGGTTTAATATATATGTTTGATATGAGGAGATTAGTTTCAAAATATAGGTTATTTATTCCAAATTATTTTAGCTTTGTTATGATGGAGTTGTTGAGATTCATTTCAAAATATCAAATTATATATTTCAACTATATTTGTTAAATATGTGATTTTATTGAATTAGAGGATTTAGTTTTTATAATGTTTTTATGAAATTATTTTAGTGGATACTCAATTCACACCCTCTTTAGTTTCAGACTTCGACAAATAAACTATATTATAAAGTACCAACTATTCCTTTTATAAAGCATATAATACTATATTATCGTACACCCATTGAAATGTGAACCACATAAATGTTCATTATAAAATTTTTAGAAAACACACATTCCACTTTAAAGAAAGAAACATATTAAACCACTAATTTAAAACCTTTATATTCACTTGTAAAATCCACTAGGGTATTTGGTTGAACACTTTACATTTAAAACACTCATTTTATAAATAAAGAGACAAAAATCCACCAAAAACCATTTATTCCAAGTGCATAAAACCATGGATAAATTTTATATATCCCTTATTGGGATTATATATAATTTTAAATTGTTATTAATATATATTTAAGAAACTCAAGATCATCATGAGTTCATTAATAAAATAATCATATATGATCCCAAACCTCAATCCTAGATGGAAAACCCACCTTAGGTGGTTAAGCCCAAACTCACAAGGAGACAACCTCTATAATATATAAACATATAAAATATGTTGGTTAGACTAAACCATCCAATATTTTTTTACCCCTTCATCCTAGGGAATAGGTAATGTAATAAAAAGGATTGGAAAAAATATGGGAGTATATGAGAATAATATATAAAATAAAATAAGGATTACTAAGAAGAAAAACATGGAATCAAAGGAAAATGTGGCCTAAATAATGAGAGAAGAGTAAAAATACCTCCTTAAAGATCGCTATATTTTTCCCACACGATATGAGAGAGGATGAGATCCAAATTAAGATAAATAATGGGGGGGTATAAATAGAATTTTATAAAATTAAAACATGGTAGATGAAAACCATAGTATGAGACTCTACACCACGTCACGTTGTATCCCACCAAATCAACCATTTGGCACAGTGTCTAGAACTACGATATAGAGGCCCCCAATTGGGAATAAGTAAGGTAAATAGTCCCAAGATACCACAGTGTAGATAGGGGAACCCTGATATTACATGCCTCCTAGTAAGCCCAATATTTTGGGACTCTAGTGCACATCATGCCTCGACAACGGCATGGTCAATATCTATTTGAAAATTTTCAAAAATGAAATGAAAAATCAATATCACGAAAATAAAGACCCACCACTTCATAAGGCTTTGAGTACGGTGTGGTTTGATACAAATCAAAATCATAAAACTCAAAAAATATAAAAAACACCAGAAATAAAGACGAACTTTTGAATTTTAAAAATAAATAGAAAACATAACATGTTAACTTCAAATATGAATTTTTGGTGTCAGACATTTGTTCTCATCTAGAAGCTCAATTAAATTTATTGACTAAGAGGAATATTATTTATAGTGGTGCTTCATGTCATATATGATGTCAATGTAGACAATAAAAACCCAAAACTCTATAGATAATTAACTATAGTGTATATTAATTATAGTTTTAAAAATTTTAAATAACGGTCTATCATATATAATCTGTTTATATACATTTTTTTTGTATTCCATTATTTTTTTAATACATAAAACCTGGAACACACAATTATTTTTAATAAAATAATTATATCCTCTAGTATAATTATTTGGTGTGCAATTATTTTATATTCTTATTGAATAAAAATTCTAGTAGGCCCAACTCCTCTACTATAAAAAATAATAGAATACATTGGTGTATATAATTTATAAAGGACCCCAAATCATGAAAATAATTTGAAACTAAATACTATCTTATGATACTTATAGTTAATATCCTTTAATTTAGTTAGATTCGGCTGTTGGATAAATTTTGAGACATTCTCCCCATACTCACCATTTCCTCCCCTTGAATCTACCTTCTGTTTGTGAATATATCCCTAAAAACCGTGGTTTATTATAGATTTTTATTCAAAAAATAGATATATTGAATGTAAACCTATAATATTTTAATGTCTTCCAAGATTTATTTATCAAAATAATTTTTTCCTTGGTGGGTGTTTTTTCATGGAGACAAGAGAAGAATGTTTTCGCAATATGGCTTATACAAATTCACACACTTTCCTTGAGTGGGTAACCTTAGGTATGTAGTTTCTATATTTATATTTCTAGTTATGGTAATAATAATGATTTTCTTGGGAAATGATGAATCTAATATATGGGTAATTAGGATTTTATGTTTTTTATAGTCCAAAGGGTGATAAAATTGACAGTTATCTTTCCCTTTAGGTTGACTACTAGATGAAAAAATATTTACCCAACCCTTTTTTCATGATTTCTTCGATTGATTTTGTGTATTAATTTTTTTTATGTCTTTTTTTAGTTTCATCATTTAATTTTTGAATCATTAAATTTTTTTCATCCATTTATTTCTATTAATGTTCCATGATGAAATTAGGTTTTTGATTGGCCTGTTGAAAATGAATTTATGTTGGTTTCGGATTTTGGGATGGTTGTGGAGGATGGATACCCTATAATGGGTTGTTCTGTGAGTTTAATGGCTGGCCCGAATACCCCATTTCTTATAGGTTTTTTTATACTTTCATTTAGATTCTAACTTATAGTATAATTTTTCATAATAGGTTTTTTCTGTGGGTTGCCTTGGAATATTGGATCCCAATTTTGAAATAAGTTCACTATGTTTACAATGAGAATAATTATCATGATTGGAGTCTTATCTGTTAGGAACCCACCTATAATTGAATTATTAATACTATAGTCCAAGGGCATTATTACTTTATAAAAATACTTGATTCGTAGTTGATCATATATTTTATGATGTGGATAGCATTTAAAAAATATTTTAAATACATCATACAATTCAAAAATAGTTTCACCAATAGATTTACATATTCCATAATTTTTTTCTTCTTATTGATTTATATATGTAAATGAAATGTTTTTTAATTAAAATTATTTTCATAACTTTCCATACTCTAATTTGGGTTTTAACATAATACAACTATTTCTTTTTTGTGGATCATAATTATAATTTTAAATCATAAAAATTATTATGTTCATCTAAAACAACTATAGTTTTTAATATCAAATATGTATCATAGGATTCCATTAAGGGTTTTTATATTGTCCCCTAAATAATTACTTTTCAATTTAGTGTAAAATTTATTAAAATGGAATTTAGTTTGGTATTAGTTTCTTCCATGGTAATTTAGATGTATATGGGTTGATACAAAACTTCATGCCATGTGAATTTAGTTAAATTATGATTATATGTAGTGTATTTTTTTAAAAAAATATTATTGATTAAATTTTATTTCAAAAATAGATGTGTTTAGAGATTTGATAATATGCTATGTGTCACCCTTTAGTGATTCAAACTATTTGTTTTAATGCTGATAACATAAGACCCTCTTGAGATTTACTTTGAACGGTGGTAGTTCTCCAAGAGCATAATAATTCATGCATAGAACTTGTATAGAAAATAATTTAGAATATAGATTTATAGAAGTGATATAATGATAAAAATAAAATAAACATATATTTACAAAATATAAAAAGATATTCATAAATACACCCAGTTTAATCTTGGGAGAAGCCAAAACATAATTACAAATTTTTACTATGGTGTCATTATGTGTCAAATTAATTCAGTTTTATAATATAAAATATAGTATATGGGTAAAAAAATTCCATATTGCAAGGAGTGTTTTCATTTTAGTGTCTTAGTTTTAAATATGTATAATAATTGAAAACTAAAAAGGGGTGATGATATTTGAAAAAAGAATGAATTTAATAAAAAAAGCGATTTGTAAAATAAATTTTCATTTTAGAGAAATATGAGAATTTGATAATTAATAGGTTTCTATATGTAATGAACCAATGTTTTTCGAATGAAATTCTATTTTTAATTAATAAATTATTCATTCTGTAATGTAGTTATAGAGAACACATGCACTATATTATCTCTTTTGGACTGTTATAAAATTTATAATATCAGATATAAAAGTCCATTAATCATCATAATCATTGATAATATTTTCATTTTATAGTTACATTAGCGATTAGTATATATTATGGGTTACAATAAAATCTATTTAATATATAATGAAAAAGTGACAGTCCCACCTAGTATGATTGTACCATATGAATCCTTTTTGTTATATCATCCCAGGGAGATGGCCTAACTTGTCCTTGCCCTTGACTAAGCCCAATCCATATTCAACAACTGAAACACGATCTAAAGTACCTTGCATCAAACACCATACTCTTAGGGTATTCACTGGTGTAATTTGGGGATATGTTTCTAGACCTTAATAGTATATATTTATGTTTTTTCTTTATATTTTTGTTTAAATTTATCCCTTTTAATTAATACATTATATATATATATATATGATTATATAACAAGGATGAAAAAAGTAAATTTTGATATGATAAAAACAAAACTGTATTTTTGGGGAATAAATATGTAGTTTCAAATAAAACACTCTTTTTTATAAATTGAAGAATTATGAAATATTTTTTATTTTTAAGATATAAGATTATTTAATAATATTTATTATAATATAAATGTATAATTAATTTAACGAGCACTTATTTCATTTAATAGGGATAAGAAAGTGGTTAGTGTAAAAAACTATTATTTTCCAGTAAATAATTACTTTTACTAAAATGTGAAAAATAAAATATTTAAAAAATTATTTTTGGAAAATAAATATTAGTTTTTCAAATCATATTGTCAATGATAAATGATGTAAAATTTTCATAATTTTATGTGATAGTTGAATTTTGGTGTAAAAATTAAATATGGTATAAATATACGGTATGTATTATAACATCATAATATCCCAAAAGTTTTGTAATAAATATAATAAGGTATTCGGTGGCCAAAAATATATTTACCTTTAAAAACTATTTATTTAAAGTTATTTGATTAATTTGAAAACTTATAATGAATCCTTCAAAATCAATATTGAATTAAAAGGTGTTAAAAACAATTCATTAAAACATGAGTCACTTCCACATCCTCAATTTTATTATTTTAATTAATTATGGTTCTAGTCTAATATAAAATTTAAATACACTCAGAAACCATGGGAGAAAACCATAAGATAGTATTTGGTTTTGATTATTTTATCACTAAGTTTGCAAAAAATATATTTAGAAATTAATAAAGAAATCCCCACTATTTAGATATAAATACCCACCCATCCTTCCATTCTTATAAAATAAAATCCCATTTACCCTAAATTTACTCTTTATACACCTCTATATAGTCCTCTTAAGGTGTTATATTTTCTTAAGAAGCTCATGAAATGCTTTTATAAGCTCCCTCTCAAGAGAAGGGATTCAATCCTCTTCCTTTTCTTAAGTAATATATTTATACTATGCCTTTTGTTTTTTATTTTTTCATGTTTTAATTTAATTTAAACATAACTTTAATTTCCTTATGATTACCATGTAATGAGAGACATCATTTCACTCTCATTAAACACTTCCATGATCCTTTATGTACATAAATTATGCTATAAAAATTATCCAATGATTTTCCATGCCAAATTTTTTGGTTGTCAATAAATATCAACATTTATAATAAAGGGTATTCACCTAGATGTTCTCATAATTATTTTATTGAGGTATTCTATATATCTTACCTATAATCTTTATTCATGGTATTAAATGTGACTGCATATGTTCTTATGTTGTATGATCTATATGGCGCACAAATGCATGCACATGATATGAATATAATGTGTGGGATCAAAATTTTATATCCCTTGAATTTATTGGATAAAATAATAATATACTGGGATAAAATGTATGATTAGTGGGTTGATATCCTAATCACAATATGTTTTGATTTCTCTATGGTCATTCTTTTCTTTTGCTTATGAATCCATTTTTATCTTGTTGGAACATTCATATGATTCATCAATGTTATTATTTTATATAATTATTTTAAGTTCATAATTATGATACCAACCATTATATGTCTTCATGTAGTGCCTATTGACAGACTTTTATTACTTAATTCTATGTATTTATTCTATAACATGGAGTTATAGCTCACATCATTCTTATCTACAACCCCAGGTTATTCTATATAGTTCTAAATGATCATCTGAATTTAAGGGCATGTTATAGAGTTTTTAAATAATGGAATTATATCCCTATTTTAACTTATTTTTACATGTATCTAATTATATATAGACACTATGCCTATTGGTTTTTTGAGATTTTTATTTGTATATATTTTTGTTGTAAATCCAAAAATTTAGTGAATAAAAGATAAGGGATGACATAGTTCCTTTCAAAGAAATGTATTATAGTTCCTCTTGGGTATTATAATTAGAGAAAAATAGTTAAAATCATGTGGGTAATGATAAAAATACTAAACCATCCCAAAATATTTGCAATGTATGGACCTTAAATCTCACTTATTTTTGAAATCTGGGGGGATATTCTTTTTTAAAATTAAAATATCTTTATGAACCATTATTAAGGGAAAAATGCCCATTGAATTTTAGGTAATCAAATATACCATGAATAACATAGATTGAAACCTATAAATTTATAGGTTAAGGAGTATATTTCGTTTATGAAATATCCCTTTAATGTTCATAATTTCTATTTAATGTGATTAATAGTTAGAAAAATATTCTTTTTTATATTTCAAGTTATTTTAGTTAATGGATTGAAATAGGAAAAACTCAGTCAACTACCTTTGTTATTGGAACTATGATGACTTCCCAAATGAGATACTCAACCTAATGGGATGATAGGTTGAGAAAATATTGATAATACTGACTCAATTTACTAATGTATCAAATAAAAACATGAATCTAGGGGAAACCGACATCCCCCTAAGAATGAACATATTGGAATTGAAATATTTATGCGACATAAGTATATTAGTTTTATTGGATCATCCAATACCTTAATCATGGAACGATGGATCAAATATATCTAAAATACCTTCATAATTCTTCAATTATTTGGGAAAAATAAATTCATGATGGCTATTTATCACATGGAGGAAAAAACTAACCAATGGTAGATGTTAATTAAGAATATAAATCTTGAGGAAGATATCAAAGAGATGAAGTTGAAATAATATAGGAAATGTTTTCCAATAAATATTTTTCAGGAAATCCCTATCTTAAAATAGGTAGGGATATTCATTTGGATATAAGAAAAAGGATTATGCATCTATAATGGAGTACAAGGTAAGCATCATAATGTTTCATGATATTCCTTCGACTTTTTTATCCACATTGAAAGTAATTTTGGCCTCTTATTTAGAAAAACAAAGTCGAATCTTTGAAAATAATTATAAATTCTAGAATATTATAGTGATAAATAAATTTCATGATGTTCACTTCAAATCAAAGTATTTATCAAATAATCATAAGGGAATTAATGGTTTAGACATATGAAGTATAAAATGGATTTCAATGTTGGTGGACTGAGGGAAAATCTCACCGGGGTAATAAATTTCAACATACAAAATTTCAAAAGTATGGGAGGAAGCATATTAAAAATTTCATAAAGGGGAAAATTAAATGATTGAGGTTAAGAAAGTAGGGGAACCTAGTAAGGGAATGAAGATGTGAGAATCCACTAGTGCGGTGGAAGAAAGAAATTATCTAGTAATCCATCCACCTATAATCCAATGTTTCAACTACATGGGACTTGAAATCTATATAATTGAATGCAACAATCCATGGGTTGTTGATGGTAACTGGTTACTATAACCTTCTAGTCCTAGAGGGAAATGGTTTCATATCCCATCATAACCACTGAGGTAGATCGTAAAAAAAAGTGGTAAAAGGTAACTTAGTTATTCATCAAAGGATGGACATCATATAATATGATTCTGTTTTATATGTCCTTTAATAACACAAATTTTTAGTCGAACTATTCAAACACCAACTCAAAATAGGGATTTTGAGTTATAATTAAGAATGTAAAATGAAAAAAATAAATATATCCTATGAATATAAATTATCACCAATCAATACATTCTTCTTTAAATTTCTATAGATACTTGTGATAGTTCCTTTAGTGAAATTCAATTCTAATTTAGTTATTAAAAGTCTTTATTTGTAAAAAACCAACATAATTTTCCAAGTGAAGGAAATAAACCTATATATCATGAATCAATTTTCAATTCTACAAATGAGTATAGAGGATAATGTATATTATTTGTAATAATCATCTCCTGAATGTATATTAGTTTCTTTTAAGATATAATATTTAGCATAAATGATTGAGACAAAGGAAATGATAATTATTGATGACAAGCGCATTATAATTGAATACACTGATTGGTTTCAAAAAAACATTTATTGTCTTTCTTCTTGATGGGTGGTTGATTTCTCAATCAAACATATACCCACTTATATTCCAATATACAAGATTCTATATATAATGGTTACTATTTAACTAGAGTAGTTGAATAAGAAAATATAGGAGAATCTGGACAGTGGGTTTATACACCCCAGTGATTCACTATATGATGCACCTGTCCTTTTCTTCAAGAAGTATGATGGGTCAATTCTCCAATACATTGACTATTATGCACTCTAAAGGAACATGATAAAGAAAAAAAATCTTATTCCATTGATTTGTAACATTTTTTATCAGCAATGTGGAGCACAAAACTTCTCTAAACTATATCAATTTTTATGGTATTGTAATGTAAAGGTAAAGAATGTGGATACCATGAAGATTATTTTTATAAAAGGTATGAGAATAATGGTTCTATAGTGATTACATTTTCATTCAATAATTATCCATATATCATTTTGAACCTAATGAATATAGACTTCTTCGATTACATCGAAAAATATAGGGTAGTATTGTTAGATGTTATTCTTGTTTGCTACAAATATAAGGTATAATATAAGGAGTGTTTTAATTCTATAATAAATACCTTTCAAAAGTCAAATTTGCCTGATAATTACATTAAATTAATGTTTTAATGGATCAAGTAACATTTCTATGGCATGTTATTACTAGAAAAGTGAGAGCTATGGAACCTTTGAAGACAAAGGCATTTGAAGGATGTCTAATAATAGCATCTATGATGGAGATACATTGTTTTTATATATTAGATGGATACTATCATCAATTTATGAGAGACTAATAATGATTTATAATCCCAATAAACAATCTAATATTAAAGGGAGTAATGTTTTTATACTGATTAATGTTATTAGGGTTTTAAAGTGTTAAATAAAAGACTAGTCACTACACCTAACCTCACATTACTCACCCCTATGGAAGGTTTTTTTAATATAAAATAATGCATCCAAAAAGGAATTACGTTTTGTACAAAAAAATGATTACGGGATACTAACCAATTCCTATCACCAATTAATGATTCATGAGTAGAACTATGTTGACCATGATCTATAATTAACTATTGTGATCTTTTCATTGAGCTTTTGGTGACACTATCTATATTGAGAGATGTATAAAATATACACAAATCATAATATTCTTATGTATATATTTAGGAAAAAAGAGACGAATATGACTAGTGATGTTGGTTATAGTTGATTAAGGATTATGATTTTCAAATATATTACTATCTATGTAATTCAAACAAGGTCCAATATGTATTGGGTAAAAAGGATCCAATAAACCTATCACTGATAAGGACTGAATGGGACCTAATAATCTTGGAGAAGAAAAGTATAGAAATTAGAATAAAAAATGTAACATCATACTACCTTGTTCAAATTAATTCTCAAACATCCATTCATGGGAGGGTTAAAGAGAGAAAAAAGACAATAAAGAACTTTAGAGAAAGATAGTAAATATATATGATATGAACATCACTAATGATGGAGTTAATGTTTTAGAAACTCTATATATTTCCCATGAAAACTATAATAGGGTACTTATGAATGATGTGAATAGGCTATCCTCATTTATTCATATTGTAGGATCTATGATAAATAGAATTTTGACGAAAAACATATGGTGATATTACATAATGGGGGAGACTACATAATATGAATATTGATACTTCATATTCCAAAAAGACCAAGTTAAATTATTGATGAGTAAGTGTTTGATATAACCATTTACCATAATGATATGGAATTGGGAAAATATAACTATTTCTCATAGTGTACACTTTTGTTAATTTCCATTAAAGGAGATTTGGATAACATGACCTACTAGTAGGAAATCCAAATTTATATGTGTAATTGGATGCTAGTATATTTGGAATTCTATATTAATATTAAGTCTTTAATATTATTCTTAGTTGATATTATGAGTCATGTAATTTTATGTATGGATAAAGACCACAATGACATATGTTTGTAAATATGTGAGATATGTTGGGTGTATCATGTAAAATATTTCATCAATGAATATTGTTAGAAATTATTTTTCCATTCTTCTATATTACATAAGTTGATATAGTAGTCCCTTTGGTAGAAATGATACACTCTCAATGCATCCTTGTCCATGGTGTTCTATGGTCATGTTTAGTATTATAATCTCTAAGAATGATACATTGAGAGAATATGTTGATGATAACAGCATGCAACCTATTTGATAATATATATCATGATAATGGGATTATATCAGATAGTAAGAGTCCACTAGAGGTTTTGTGATGTTTGGACATTACATTATTTATCAACAGGGGCCTATTTTTCTTGATGTTAAACTTGTACTCTAGGGTACTTCATCTAATTCCACTAAGAAATATTCCAAGAGGGTCACAAAATAACTGTATCAAGAACCTTAGTTAAATCATCATATTATTTATTATTTAACTCGTTGAATATATATATACTTCTCATGCATAATTTAATTATTATTAATGATCAATTGATCTCATATATTCCATCACTAGTTATTCAAGATCGTATTTTAGGAAGAAAATATTTGATTAATATTTATTTACTATTTTTTGGGGATATATATTTATTAATTTATTATACAATAATGAAGTAATATTTATTTATTAAATAAAAATTCATTATTCAAGGCTTGATAAAGCTTTTTAGGAATGGTTCACTATGTTTAATATGCCAATGTGGAATAATATATAATAAATATTTTTTTAAAAAATAAGGGTTAATTTTATATCTAGTTTTTCACATGTCATGAAATAATAATAATATTATTATTATTATAAAAAGAATGTTTTTTAGGGATTCTGAAAATTATTATGGTGTATGTGAAATTTTTATTCTATATTCCTAGAACTATTTAAACCTAACTATTTTATTTCTAATTGATGGGTCTCTATTTCGTTTGGTTATACAGAAAAACATCTAATGAATTATATTGAATCCATAGAGAGAATACTCTCTAAGAACTCTCTAGAGAACAATGATCAATCCTCCTATACTATAAATCCTGATTCTATAGAGATAAAAGAGAATATTTATTGAACAAATTATATGAGTGATCAAAGATAAATGATTAAGTCATTATGATCTACTACAATATCACTTGTATATTCCAAAAGTTGTGTTTGGAGGTTTATGGATCACAAGTAGAACACCATTTGATCGTATCTACACTTCATTCCTATGATATAATGAGGGTATTATGTAGAAACATTTTCATAATCATCAATTAAGAAATAATTCATCATATGGTAACTCTTTAATTACTTAAATTCAACCTATATCTATATGTAATGATCTTGTGTTTTGGTTTCAGTGTTACCTTATAAATTAATCAAAAATTAAATTTTTTTTCATGACATTTATCATTGTTGTACGTCTCAAATTTATCATTGATTATTAAAAAATGATATGTTGGTTATTCCAAATCTAGTACTTCAGCTGCTCGGAAAACCTACAAGTGGAATCAGAGTGACCAAATAATTATTTATAATTATTTAATGATCATTGAAGGATTTAAACATTTCTCATTAGTGTTCAATTCATACACAATTTTTATTTAACATGAATTGTGATATATTATCATATTCCTTTGATTTAGGAATATCTAATAAAAATTAATTAATTTTTCAAAGGGAGAACATTCTAAGAACTCATTCACATGTACTAAGGATTAAAGTTGTATATCACAAGAGTACATGCCTCGTATCCCATTAGTATAAACCATCAACCAATATTTATTATACTGAGATAATTAATTAATTAATTCAGAATTTATTGAATACATGTGCATTTATTACATGCATTGTTTATTTAAATACACCTTGAACTGACCAGGATAGCCTAGCACATGGTTATCTAGATAACATAATGTATTGTCCATAAGTTAAAGAAAGGTTGTGTATTTTCATATATGACTAACAAGACAGGTGACTATATAACATAGAGACTACATGATGTGTAGCCCATGTACATACCATGCACTCCATTAATTTATGTGGCATAATTAAATGTTGGGTCCTAAGGTGTGTTCCATGGATTCACAATAAGAATTATACAAGATGTGAAGATGTATTTTACATGTTGTGTATATTATCAATTTACATATAATTCAAAATTAAATAATTTTAATAATTAAACCTTATCACCATGTGTTCTATGTGTAATTTATTTTACTTTTTATAGGACATGTGAATATATATATATATATTAAATGTAGAATTAATTTATGTTTAATGTTCAGAATTTTATATCGTGTATAAGTCGTAATAAAATCATTACTCTATGAGAATTAAAATATAAAACATTATGAAAATAAAATGTGGTCCATGTATCATTTATTTGACTATGTACATGAAATGAATTTACTCGATAATTCTTATTTTCTACACACCACATGAGTAAATAATATACGAATATAATAGAGGCTTGGTAGTTCAGACAGGTACTCAACATGTTTCTTCTAATGTATGTGTTTTCTACAATGTTAATTTTAATTAAACATGTTTAATGTTTTTTAAAATAATGGTGGATGAGAATTTGAAGAATATTAAGATTATAGTTAAGATAAAAGAATTTAATAATTAAAGAAGATAACTAATGGATTTGAACATGACTTATCTAAAATAATACATAATAGAACTAAATGAAAATATAATCAAATTAGTAATTCATTTCAGGTATATGGATGATCATGAGCATAGACTATAACATTGTGTATGAATTATTTTCTTTTAATATAACATTAAATGAAATTGACGGTCTGTGGTCCATCCCTCATCTCATTATATAAGGGACTGTGTTTCGCACATGTGTGTCAGCCCAATTGGTGAGGTATCCTTAAGTGCATCCATGAGACCCAGGTTCAAACCCCTGTAGAGGCATATTTCTTGGGTACTGGAACTAGTACTGTTGCAGTACTGTAGCAGATACTGTAGCAGAACTGTAAAATGTGGGGTAATATAGCAGAACTGTACACTGTGCAGAACCGTACATTGTGTAGATACCTCAAGGCCTTCAGGCCACCCAACCCTTAGAGTCAGTAGGGCTTTCGGGCAACTTTTATGGATTTCGGGCTAGCTAAAGGCCTTCGGGCCACATCCAGTTGTCCCAGATAGAATATATAAAAAAGGAGCAGCCCCAGAAAAGGATTCAAAGTAGGTACACTCACCAAAGTGGAGCCAAATAGATTTTTCAGAATTAAAGGGTATGGCTATGCCACTGGGACTAGCCTGTGCTTGGACAAAAATCCTAGCAAGACGACCATGTGAAGGTGGAGAGCTATAATCACAATGCAGATGCAGGGGAGGGGAAGTTCCTTGTAGATAGTATGGTTGAATCCCCTAAGGTCTTCTAGTCATGTAATCTCCTAAGCCTATGGTCCATGTAATCTCTGAGCCTACGGGCCTTCTAAGGGTTTCCCCTCATCCCTTAAAAATGGGGTTATCGAAAATCAATAAAAATGAAGGCCTTCAGGCCATTCGGGCTAAGTGAATATGATTCAAACACTCCTTTCATCCAAACTCCGTATCACTAATCCTTGAATTCCCATCACATGTTTTAAATAAAATATTATTTAATGGATTGAGCTCTGAAGCTAGTGGAGGTGTTTCTAGTTTGGTTTTAAGTTAAAACGAATCTAAGACATGCATGGGTGGATAAGTGGGAAGAAATAAACTGAACCAACTAATGGTCCAATTTGATTTACTCTATCTAGATGGTTTGTTTATAATACACTTGATAAAAAAAATTATTAAAAGATCAATATCATACCACTATTTTTTTTAAATAATGATTCTTATATAATTTCATTATGGATTTTTTTCTATGATCACTTGAATTAATGAATTATTAATCGTGTGATCTATAACTAAAATTAATTGGATTATGTGTAAATTTTATCTATAACAAAACAAAAAACTAAATTATACCCACTTACTATTATCAATCATTTAAAATGAAAAATAAGAAATTTTTTCACAATGATAAAAATAATTCAATTAAATATATTAGGTCATTATATCCTTCCAGTAATAAAGTTAAAATCAGACCATAGTTCAAAGTGCTTGACTGGACCATGTTGAGGTACATTCAATTATCAAGGAATTTTATGTTGAAATTTTGGGTCAACATAACATAGTTTACATCAAGAATGTGTTCTCTAAGAAGGAAATGGTGTAACTAAGAGGAAAAGTTTAAGGAAATCTAATTTTAGTGTTTTTGGATCGGGGAGTCCAATCTAAAATTGAAGGAACTATAAGTTAATGTAGTTGGAATTTTAATTCTTACCTAAAACCCTTAAAAAATTATATGGACCACGTATGGGTTATGAAAAGGTGAATATGTGTCTGTACCATTAGAGTTTCTAAGAAAATTGATGTTTTGAGGTCAATGGTGAAGGCTATTGATTTCCAAAAAAAATTATTAGAGATTAATAAATATTATATTTATTATATAGTTTTATCTAATGAAGTGCTAATATTCATATCTTGTTAATAGTCTGCATGAAAAAAATTATAACTTCAAACATGTCACTGTGATCTATACATGAGAAGGATAACCATCTCATTAGAAGTAATTTCCAATAATTGAAAAGGATCTTATGAGTTATCATAGTCTATGAAATTAAATTTCTTGTTCTAGAAGACCCTATTATTGAAGTTATTGTACAATAAAGAAGTGAGGGGTAGTTGTCTCTCTATGGGACAAATTTGGACAATATCTTAGAAATACTATATTTCATGCTGTCATCCGTGAACAATGAGAATATAAAGAAACATAAGTACATGGATGTGTGTAGAATGATGTTTCAATATCATAATATATATCAAGAGATAGTGAGGCAAAGGATTTATCCTCCCAAGTTAAATTTTTATTAAAGAAAAGCCATTTAAAGGGAAAATGTTAAACTATTGTTCTACAAAAGGAAAGAACTAGGTAATAAAGGAACTAACATAATGATTAAAAACAAGTCTTAGATTAATTGAATCAGCTACTCGATAAAGTTCCCCATGCATCATGTTAACCTGGGTTTCTGGATCCTCTCTGATTAGCTCTTCTAGGTGACTGATCATCCATTACATTGTCTGAATAAACTCTTCTATGTTGATTTTACTCTAATTGAAACCCCTGGCTAGTATGCGGTCTTGTTTATCAATCCACTCTTCGTGCTCCTCGTTAGCATCAACTTGAAACCGATGTTCATAAATTCTTTTAATCTCTTCGTCGGAGACATTGGGATGATGACTTGTTTCTAGCATTTCTTCCTTGGAGTGCAAGATAAGTTATAAGAATTCCGCAACTTCCTCTTCCCTGTCTCTTGTATTTCTGCTTGATTATTCACTTTCCCCCTTTTGTGTATCTTTACCTTCATTTTTCCTATCGTTCTTGGCCGACCGAGTCTCCATTGGTTTTGGAAAGTATGAGTAGTCCTTGCATCCCTTTGATTTTTCCCCTGAACAACAATGCATTTACCCGAGTCACGCATGCCTTTTTCCCCTTCTTCCATCTAGGACTATGGGGTCCTTTTCCTCTAATTCAGTCCATGCTATCCACTGAGGGATGACTAAAACTATCATCATCTGGTGACTCCTCCTATTGAGATAAAGGAGGATCATGGACCTCAAGACCGTCAAAGTGGTTCCCCACCACTATTACCTCTACATAAGTATGATCTGCCTACATACTCAAAGACTCATTACATGTTTTCTTCCCTAAACCAGAAATCTTTCCCCCCCATCCTTCCTCAGATTTCCAGAATTTGGTCCAATGGTGTTTGGATCTAAGGAACCCAAGATGTTCACATCGATCATCCTATCATGTCCACTTTGAGAACCTTTTGCAGCCAGTAGGTAATATTTCCCCCTGATTAAATCCACTCCTATAGCCTATTTGTAACCTCTTCCCATGAACTGAGCCTTCTTGTTCCAAACCTCCCAACCCCAACCATGAGAGCCCCCAGGCCTTTGAACCAAATTCACACCCAAACTCACAACTAAGGGATCAACCCTAGCTGCCACATGCACTCCCAATTCCGGATTTAAAGGATAAAAAACCTCCAAAACCTACAGATCAGCCTCCTTTGGCTTCACCCCCATCATTGCCACTAGAGGACCCAAGGAAAGCCGCTACTGCTGATCCTTTGCACTGACGTCCATGCCTGGGTTGGTAGGATCCAACACCTCTTGAGAAACACTGAGCAACTCCACTTGCTCAACCAAGCCATCACTAACCCGCACCATTTGGCTCATATCAGGGACAACCTGCACCACGCTCCCCTCAACTCCACTTGGCACATCAACCTTTTAGGAGGAAGTAGGACTCACCTCCCCAATACTCCGATTGTCCACTACAGGAGAAATACAATCAAAACTAGGTATCAAATTTTTGGGACCATCCTTTTGAGACAAGGGATTTATAAGATTGATAATTTATAGTTTACATTAAAACATAGAGAGTCTACGCCACTTCGTCTTCACATAGGAATGATTTTTGGCTACATATAATGATCAAATACATTGGGTATAAATTCCCAAATGAGTTTCACATATATCTTATTCTATCTTCACTACTAAATTACTTATTCATATTTGTTATTAATTATAACATGATAAATAATTGGAAGAGTCTTTGGAAACGTCATACTCGCATTATCCAAGTTTACAAGGACATGGGGTGTGAAAAACCCCTGATACATATATAATACAAAAAAAAAGAACAATGGAAAAGTGGCTTAAGAAATCTAAAATTTCTAAATATCATGAAAAATTTCCTTCTAATAAGGTGGATTTTAAAAGGAAGGTGAATTAATGAATAGTATAATGTTTTTTCATGTTTAAAGCATGGCTACTGAAAGAGGAACTACACCAAGAAGAAATCATAACTAAAGGTACATTTGTTATCAAGTGTAACAATTTCATTTCGACACATTGGGTATTATAGAGAGTATATGGTTCTCTCTCCATCACACACATACACACACAAATTTATGTGCCCCAATATTGCAACCAAGTTGATTTGAAAAGAATTTCTTATGAGTGGTGGATTTACAGGTTCCCAATGGTGATAGGCTGCCATCTCTAGAAATTAGAGATTACCACCTTTTGTTTCCAATACCGATGATTTTTATTTTAAAATATTTTTATTATATATAAAGTGTTACCTAAGATCTTGTTCTCATGACTCATATAACACCTAGATATTTCTTCATGAACTTGGTCATATAAACAATAGACATATGTAAAAAAATTATCATGATTTTTATTTATATTATTAAATGATAAAAGAACTTGAAGGCAGTTATTCCTATTTATATGAGAAATGAAAAAACCACTATTTAGTGGATAAGTTGAAAGGGCCACAGAGGTTCTAGGATTAGTACACACTGATGTGCACAAACCATTTCCAATATAAGTAGAAGGTTAGTATATATACTTTATAACAATTTTTGATGAGTTAAGTAGATATGGATATGTTTACTTGATAAGGTATAAGATCGAGACATATGAGATACTTAAAGAATTCCTGTATTAAGTAGATGATCAACTTGGAAAGAAGACAAGGAATCTTTTATTTGATCTAGGTAATAAATATCTAAAGATAGATTTTATTGAATATATATGGGATTTTTTGATTCATTCTCAACTCACTCCACCTTATAAACCGCAATGTAATGGGTAAGTGAAAGAAGTAAAAATAAATTTCTATAGATGGTAAGTTTAATGATTAATCCTGAAAATATTACATTATTTGACTAGGGATATATGTTAAAAAAATTGGTATATATATTAAACCGAGTACCTACTAAAGTATAAAACCTAATTCCCTTTGAGTTAAAAGTAGAAAAAAACTTGTTTTTTGGAAAAATACATATTTTTGGGGTTGTGAGGGGTTGTTTAAGGCCATATTAGACAACACACAAGGACACTAGTGTGAAAGGTGTATCTTTACAGGTTTTTCTTTAGAGACAATGGGATGCAACCTATATAACACAATAGAAAAGATGTGATTTTTGCTATTAAGACCGTCTTTCTTGAGTGGGAGGACATCCTCAAGAAGGATGGTTGGTAAAGATTAATTTTTCTAATGATCATTATCAAGATAAACAAGAGTTTATATAATAAATTATTCCACAAGTATTCATAGAATATATTTTTCTTAGATGAAAATTACTATATTAGAGTACTAGAGAGGTTTTAGAACTTGAGAAAAAATGGTTTATAGTTACCGAAGATAGTGACACATTGTGGGTTGAAAATAATGAACCTCCCTACTACAATGAGGCTTCAGAGATATAAAAACGTACAAGATGAAAAGAGGACATGAATTTTGAAACTAATTCCTTGGTTCAAAACCATGTATCAGATCTAGTTGATATTCCCATTGATGTAAATCCCATTAAGTGTTTATGGGTAATCCAGAGAAAGATTAACTTGTAAGGTATTGTTTGTACCTATAAAATAAGGATGGTATATAAAAGGTTTAAATAACATCAATATATTGACTAAAATGAAACATTTTTACATGTTTCAATGTTTAAATCCTTCCAATTTTTACTTAATTTATAATCTTACCAAGACTACAAAATTTTGTAGGTGGATGTAAAATTTTCTTTTCTTGTTGAGAACCTCTAGGAAGATATCTATATGACACAACCATAATATTTTATGACTCCCAATGATGCTAGAAATATTTTCAAGTTATAAATATCCATTTATAAATACAAGTTGGAAACCCTGATATGTAAGATTAATTTCAACGAATCTATAATTGTTTTTGGTTTTATTATGATTGTATTTGAGCCATTTTTTTACAGGAGTTTTAATGGTGATTCATTCATTATCCAAGTAGTATATTTTCTTAACATTTAACCTAATGTAAATAACAAAAAAATATTATTGTTCTTTAAGGACTGGTAAAAAAATTATTCTCCATTAAGGAATTAACTAAATAAGAGTACATTTTTTTCATTGAGATCAATCATGATATATACGTGGTTTCTTAACTATTCAACGGTACACACACTATCTAGACAATAATTATATTTTGTATGGATTAATTTATGAGGGGATTAGTTGCAATTACACAAGGTATAAATCATTCAATGATATTTCATACTCATACACAACTGGAGAAAATGTGAATGACTTAGATCCCATAAACATTAGATATATTATCAATCATGTATGCCTTGTTATATTCAATAATTGATGGTTTTTATTTATTAGAAATGGTGGGAATATATAAATCTAATCAAGGAAAGAATTATTGATTTTTTAAGGTTGTCCTAAAGTATGTGATAATAACTAAACATATGTTTCCAGTGAATAGAGGAGACAATGAAATAGTTATCTGGGGTTATACTTATGATAGTTTTCAAACTAATCAGAATGATATTAAGTCATAGTTAAGATATGTTTTCAGTCTCAACTTATGAGTTTTGAGTTGGAAGAGTTCAACGAATGTAGTTTTAGTGTATTCTAAAATGGATCTTAAGAATATAAAATCATTCGAGGTATCCAAAGATTCCATTTGAATATGAAACATTGTATAGGATCTTGATATAGTACCTATTAGTAAAGACCTTATCAAAATATATCGTGATAATACTAGAATTGTGACTCTTGTATAAGACTTACTATTACAACAATAGTTAGATAACATACTCCAAAATGATCACATGTTATGGGATTCTAATCAGAGGTGTGAATTTATTGTAATAAGGGGTTTTATATAAGTAAACATGGATGACCCCTTGAATAAAGAATTATATTAGTAGAATCACGAGAGATAATAGATCGAATATTGTTTATAGTATGCTTTAGTTCAGGGGGGTCTCTGTTGGAGTTAGTTCTAGAGATATAACATCTGTGTACATTATGATTACATTCTTTCAAATTTTTTAATATCAATATACTTCTTGTCACATAATGATTCTTATTCTCCATGAAAATGTGCCTAATAATGGCCTAAGGGTAGATGTCACATTGAAAGGTAATAGGAGTTCCTCACTTTTATGAGATCCCAGAAGTCCCAGACCGATATTTTAAAATATGTGTTCTAAATCTTGATAAAATAATTTAAGTAACAAAAATGTGTTTGTCCATCAGAGGAGGAGACTCATATGACTTAACCATTTCATGGAATACACCCTTTGTAATGTCCATTATAAGAGATTATAAGAACGAGTCCTTCGAGTAGAAAATCCACATTTATGTGTTATTTGATGTTTCTATCTTCACACATGTTTTTTGATCATTATAGTTTATGATCATTATTAATTGATATTATGAGTCTGTTACATAACTATTTTGATGAATGTAGCGATACCATATATTTGTGGGGAAGTATGATATATTGGGTGCTTTATGAATAATAATTAATTAATTAATAATGTGAGAAAGTATTTTTCCCTTATTTACATTAACAAAAGTTGATATATAAATACCTTAAAATGAAATGATACAACCTAAATAGTAAACTTCCACAATAGGTTTTATGTAATTAGAAAGTAAAATAAAGAGAAACTGAGAACATAAGTGGATGATAGAAGCATGCAACATTTTAGATAAGAGAAATCAAAATAAACTGATTATATTACATAGTAAGTATCCACATGAAGTTTTATATCATTGGAAAATTTAATTTTTTCCTCTATGGGAGATTTGGCATCTTGCTAGAGGAAAAAATTAGATTATGTGCCGCTTCATGTAATGCCACTATAAAAGTGGTCTAGTGCGTCAAACACTTAGTATATCTAGAACCCTAGTAAAATAATATTAGTATTCATTATTTAACATGTTGAATAAACAATATTCCCACAAATGGTTTAATGATTATTCATTTTTACTGATTTCATATTTTCCATCACTATTTATTCAAATGAATATTTTATTACTAGAAAATTTAATAAATATTTATATTCAATTTTGTGTGTATTATATTTATTTATTTATTAAAGAATAATGGGGTGAAATTTATTAAATAAATAAATAGTCAGAATTCAAGTCCTAATTAAAATGGAGGAGGAATGGCAGGCTGAGTTGAATGTTCTGGTAAGAAATAGTCCATTAAATATAATTTTAATATATAATAATCAATTAATTCATTATATTTGTGTGTGTCAATAAATATAAATAATAGTATTATTATATACATGGGGATCCATAGGGATTATGGAAATAATAATTACGCATGTAAAATTATAATTTTCCAATCCTGAAATGATTTAAACCAAATTATATGATTTGTAATGGGTTGGTCTCCATTTAATTTCCTTGTGAACCACAACATATGGAGAATTATGTTAAAGACTTAGAGAGATCAACTTAAAAGATGACTCTCAAGAATAGAGAGTAATATTTTTCCACCACCAATATTGATTCTAGACAGATCAAAGAAAATATTTCATAAAGACATTCTCAATGAGATCAGAATTGAATGATGAAAGTGTTAAGATATATTGTGTCATAACCCAAAGATTCATATGGAGATATTTAGAGGTTCATGAAGAACGTGTGGATCACCGCTTTAGGGAATCTATACTTGATTCTCTAAATTAAATGATGGTATTATATATAGATGTCTTCATTTTTATCAACAAAGAAAGAATTCGTCACAGGTGAATAATTTAATTGACTAAATTATTTATAAATAATTATATGATCATCATGTGTTTCAGTTTCAATGTTCTACCATAAATTAACATTTAATTTAGTTCCATTTTTCACAAAAATTTTCCTCAGTGTACATCTCATACTAATCATCAATTTTCATAGAATGTTGACTTGGGAATACCCTCTCCAGCACATACACTACCCCTGGAACCCAAAATGAGAATCGTTCATAATTAAACCATTATACAGTAACAATTAATATTAGTATATATTAAGGTTTATAGTCATATATAATTGAAACATGGGGAATAACCGATGATCTAAACCATATTGATCAAACTTTATAAATCCAATTTATTAGAGTTGTTGAGGGAGATTACATCACTTGGGATTTTCCGTCATAAAAGTCAATCCACAATTCAACAATTGAAAATTGATTTAAACTATTTATATTATAAGTTCAATATTTTCGAGGTTACTATCCAAGAAATTTTCACAAAACAACCCAAAGAAAGTACCAACCATTACACACCTTACCAATATAGTGTACACTACTGTAATAAGGAATAGTGTATCTAGACCATAGTTGTATAAATTTATATGTTTTACATGTAATAAAATAATGATTATCTTTATCCCATTTCATTATTAGAATATATATATATATATACACACACATTATTTTACTTAAATGGAATACACAAGTGCAGCCTTTTTAAACCCTCAAAATAAGGGAACACCTCTCCCCACGAAGGGATCACTCTGGACAGAGCCCAAGCTAGAATGGATCCATTGTCAGCTGAGTTGGTAGAGTATCTTAGAGAGTGACAACACAACTGGTGATGGTTCAACATAGAAATATGTTAGAATGGGTTGGTTGAATCTAATGTTTCCCACCTATTCATGAAATTGGTGACCCAACAATATGAGTGGTTCTCGGAGGAGGGAGAAATTCTCCCAAGAGCGGGCTCCTTGGAATCGAACCCTACACCACCCCAAAAATAATGTTGTTATGTCCATCTCTTTCACCACTACACCACCACCGATGCAACATTTTATATATATACATGATTATATAATGAAGTTATACAAATTATATTTTCATATCATGAAATATAAAATGTATTTTAGGAAAATAAATATAGAGTTTCAATTAAAATGATATGTTTCATAAATTCAATAATTTTTAAATAAATTTTATCTTCATTAAATATTCTTACAAATGAATATATATTTAAATATAAATGATAGTGTAATTTAATGAAGTCCATTATATTTTTTATAAAGGCCATAAAGTGTTTAGTGTCATAAAAACTAGAATTTTCAAGTAAATATGAATTTTTAAAAATTTCAATTATCATTATTAGATATTTATTTTAGGATTGTTTTTTAAAATTATGTTGTCAAAATTACCCAATGATATTTTTTTCATAATTTTTTGGGACAGTCAAATGTTTGGGTAAAAATTAAATATGGCATGTATTATGAAATCATAATAGTAGAAGAGTGTTTTAATAAATTCTATAAATGGAATCCAAGATAAAAAATATATTTAATCTTTTTAATATTTTGTTTTACATTTTATTTAATCAATTTTAAAATTCAATAGTTAATCCTACAAAACTTATATTATATTTTATGTTTTTAAAATAATTATTTATTATCATGACTCACTTAGACATCATCAATTTTATTATTCTAATGCGTTTTGTTCTTTCCATAATAAAATATTGAAAAAAAATCCTCTTTGTTGGAAACCAATGGAAAACCAATGGTGAGGATTGTATTTTTTATTATTTTATTAGTTAGTTTCCTAAACATAATTGTAGGAATTAAAAAAGATTTACTCTATCTCTTTCTAAAAATATACATTGAACCTCAATTTCCTCACCACAAAAAACCTATTGAGCATGAAATGCATCTTTTTATTCCACTATAAAGACTTCTAATGGTGAATTATCTTAAGATACTAATCTAATTATTTTAGAATCACAATCTCAAGGTAACATATTTTTTTCCTCTTCTTTTTAATTTTGGTTGTAACGAACCCACTTTTCATGAATGTATGAATCATTTTTTAAACTTGAAACCTTTTTAATCATGGGAACTGTATACAATGGCATAAGTAAGGTCCCAAGAGTGAAATTGGGTTGTTCAGATACTGCATTTCTGAAAAATGGGCAAACAATTGGGATTCATGGTTTTTATAAAACCATGAAATTGAAAACAGCAGAGACCTATGGGCCTCACGATTTTTCTAAAACCATGAGATTTGAGGTTCATGGTCATGTAATGCTTATGGGTTTTGGGAAAGATCCATTTTTCACTGTTTGCACAGGATTAGGTAAACCATGTGACAAACCATGCAAGCTACCTCTAATTTAGTAGAGACCTAGACATAGTCGATGCCTGATTTTCAAATTGTACACCACATATGTGCACCAATTTATTTTGGGGTGAAGTTAAATTTTTTTCCATAAATTAAATTTAAAACCCATTTTTCCTTTCCCCTTCTTTATCCAGTGGATGTGGAGGGTTTCCTCTACTATTGAGCACAATAATACCTCAAGCTAGGCACTGACCTATCTCCCATGTTTAGTGTCTGATTCCCGATCCATCAGAAGTATTGGACTGAAATCAATAAACTCTCTTATTATCTTAACATCCTATATTAGTTTATCTTCAGATACATCAAGATATTTAGGTGAAATGTCATTTAACATATTTTAAGGGTGTTTGGTAGTTTCATAGATATCTTCCAACCCACTCCGAATCTCAAACCGATATTGAGCATAGAGTTATCTACGACTTTAAGGTTGGTGGTCAAATACTTTTACCTTTGAGTTTGATGATTTATAGCTACACCATTGTTCTACACATAGAATTTCTCCAAGAGTCCCAATTAAATGGCATTCTACATATAAAATTTACCATTACACCTTTCTATATACGTTTTGAACTATATTTGGTAGGATAGAGGTTGTAGTTGCCTTGTATGGCCATTCCATAGGTGTGACAATTCAGAATGTGCCCATTAGTTAATCTGTCCAATTCCCAAATTTTTTTATTTGGTACTATCATATCTTTTAAATGAAGTTATTATCGAGACATGAGATTAATTGGATCCTAAGGCACCCCTGAGGATTTTATCCCACTCTTTGTTGGAATTTCCCATTTAAGAATTTACCTTATTCAACTATGAAACCGGTTAATGTTTATTGACCCTTATGTGTTGAATTAACATGACATAGTGACTCAAAGAGAATTTAAATATGGGAAAATTTATTCATGATGGTTATGCTCCTTGTAGTGAATCTGATTAATTAAATAAGATGGGTTATAAAATGTGGTATGGCCATGAATTTTTATTAGGAATTATTAAATTGCTACTATGAATTTTATAACTTCTAATGAGTTGACCCTGACTAATGGGACACATGAGGTGTTTTTTCTCAATTTTTATGTTATAAACGTGAATATGAAATATTTATATATAATGTCATGGTAAATATGTAACATGGGAGTTATTTCCTTATGTTTTATATTATAAATGTGAATACACCTTGTTATAGAAATGGTATGATGGTAAGGGTTTAGTTGAGAATAGAGGTATCATTCTCCCTTACATTGGGTGTTGAACATGACATCTCAAACCATTGATGCTAGTTGGGATTTGGGCTTTACATGCCACATACCTGTTAGAGTGATGAGATTATGAATCACTCACCATACTGAGTATCGTGCATGAAGTTTCACACTATTAATGGGATATAGGAAATGTACTCTATTTATTGATCTTATAGGCTCGTTAGACTTGTCATAGATGTCTGAGTTACTCCCTAGTCCAACTAGAAACTATTATTATGGGTATATGGACACCTAATTACATACATTATTAGTTCATATAAGTGGATGAAATATATAAATAAACTATATATATATTATTACTATCAATATAGTAACTGGCCATACCTTCATTCCGTCCATGAGCCGAAGTACGTAGACCCACCAGGCGTCCTATAAAAACCTAAGTGAGATGGTTATTTTTTTAGCATTGATTTCCTATTCTGTTTTTCCTACCCAAAATTTATTTAAGATCACTTCTTGGATTACATGTAGAGACCATTGGTGGTTTTCTACAAAGATTTTTATCCCACACCCTAATCAGGCTACCTTTGGTACCCAAGAAGATTTTATTTCTAGATGTATTGATAAGGGAAATAGACCGTTTATAGGTTGTTGATGTGATTTACTTATAATTGGAGCATAGGATTAGAGGACTCATCATACTCTCAAGATGCTAATGGAGCGGTTTTTGGTTCTTTTTGTACATTTAGTATATAATGATGGTATGATTGTTACCTTATTTACCATTTTTATATAAACATGGAATATATTCATGTATTAATACTGC
Source organism: Viscum album (assembly GCA_963277665.1). Lineage (NCBI taxonomy): Eukaryota > Viridiplantae > Streptophyta > Magnoliopsida > Santalales > Viscaceae > Viscum > Viscum album. Next base: position 735,011 of record CAUJRU010000379.1, on the reverse strand, counting down.
CTCTATGGCTTTAGAGATATTTATTCAAATGTTTAGTTATTATCTTCTGGTACTCAATTTTTCTAAATGTAAATTTACTCTTTCCATAGTTTTTTCATTCTCTCTATTTATATATTTTCTTCCACTACTATTTTATGTTTATTTTGTATATGTTTTGTCACATTGATAAGAGAGTATAATATCCCCATTGTACGACCTTCACACCATCGCTACTAGTCCGTAGCCTCTAGAATATTAGGAGGCACACTTGAGGCCATGTGACCCATTAGCTTGGGGCACAGATTAAGTATACCCTATGTTAGAATGTTACAAAGTGGTAAGAGAGGATAGATTTTTATCTATCATACTATTTGGGAATTATACAAGAGACTAACAATTTAAGGGATGTGGAATTGAACCTATTCTTGGATATAGCTAACCTATGTACAAGAGAATCCCAAATTACCAATTATGGGAACTTGTTATTATTTAGTTCACTTGTTATGGTTGAAAAACCACCACTATTGGGTGACACATTTATTTTGTGATATTATTGAGATTGGAATTATTGAAATGCGATTTCTTCTACCCAGGCCAAATTAAATGAGGTATTTGAATTAATACATGCATCATCATAGAAAAATATGATAAATATACCCTGAATTTTTCCAAGTCATGTCTATTTTTAGTCCACATTTTCCTGTTTCATATCGATAGTTCTATGTTTATGTATTGGAATGTGATGAAACATCTTGCAGGTATTGGAAAACACAATTGATTCTTAAATTGTTCTTGTTAACCTAATAATGTTTTCTTGAATATGTTAAAGTAGAATCTTTAAGAATTCAATTATGGGATGTTGATCCATGGACAATTGGTCTCAAGGTCTGGAATGCATTATGGTGTGAGTTATTTGGATTCCATATTTTGGTTCATAAGGATTATTGTCCCTTATGGATCTAAAATGGTAAACCAACTATTTCATCCATTTTAGTGGGATATAATTATTTTAATTGGGAAAATTTTAAATTAATTATAAATTTTATAGTGAAATTAGTAATCATGTACATTTAAAACAGATACCTAAACCCGAATCCAACCATAGAAGTGGGTAGTGGGGTGTCTATTGAGTTCTTATAACCCATTATGATATTTTCCACCACCTAGATCATTCCTTTTGAATAGGAATAGTGTCTTGGTCATTTCTAAAGTAATTCTTTATACCTATCTTAGTTTTCTATATGAAAAATTATTAATTTCTTAAATCTCTTCTAAGTCGTATGTTTTGAATTGAATTATTATACCACCATGATGTCCCTTAGTGTCAAACCCTAAACGTGGAGAAAAAAATGCACCTAAAGAGTCTGGCCATGATCCTACAATAATATTTCTAGTAGTTCCACCTATGGAACATCTTACCATTCTTAATATGGGCATCAATTCCCATTTTTGAGTGGGTTTTCATTGTATGTTTTAGAATTCCCAAGTTTTGGTTTGACCTACCCTGAGTGTGGAAGAGTTGATTAATTAATTCCTACTGCAAAATCCTCCTTCTTTTTTAGTGGTAGGAGAACCAAATGCTACTGAATCTTGGATCAAAACTATATTTTCTATATTCGTGCATCTAGAGATGCCTTCAGAGAAGAGGTTCTAGATCGCTTTGAATATTTTATACAATTCTAAAAAGTGGTGTGGGGAAGTTATCTACCAATTTGATTGACATAAGGATATGGTTTGGAAAGATTTCTAGATGATATTTTATGACTAAATCTTTACCCAAACTCTGAGGGATAATAAGGATAGTGAATCCATGAACCTACAATAGGGATGCTTGTCTTTTATGGAGTAATCTGCACATTTCATAGAGTTGTATCAGTTTACTCCTACTATAGTGTGTGATGATCTTATGACAGTTATGTGATTCTAGGATGGTCTAGTATATTTAATATGGAAATAGATCAATTTATTTAGGTTGACCAATATTTCAAAAAAAATCAATCGGGCCCTTATTATAGAGAGAAATGTGAGGGAAGATGAGGGTGTAATTCAAGACTGATCGACACATAGAGATTCCATTTATTCTTCTTCTATGTGAAAGATACATTTTGAGGATACTCAGAGAGTTCATGGATACCACACTCCTTGTGTGGAAATATTTCTAACATTTTACCCGTGTGGGCATTTGGAACATATGATTTCTCATTCCTTATGAAATCCAGCGGTATTCAATGGTTGAAGAATGATAGGCCATATCAAGGGTTTCTACAAAAACATTCCTTAAATGACTAGTGAGTGTGTATATACTCCTACTCCATGATTAGGTGATCTAATAGTATTATCATGCTAGTAAAAAAGTAGGAATACCAGCAACAGATCATGTAGAGGTGATAGTTGGGAAAGAGGCATTTGGAATTAGGATTCTCAACACCCGTAGAGCGGGTTTGCTCAGGGTATTCAGGTAGGGACTCATGATCATCATATAAGTTGTTCATGAAGCCTATGCTAGAGGAGAATAGAGTTAGAACTTCTACTATATGAGGTACTATTCTAGTAGCCTCCACTTTAGTTGCATCTTTATTTGACACACGCACATCTGACTATTTTATATTTGAGATGATCCTGAAATGTTTGGGCCTCAACATTACTTATTTGGAATTATAAAACCAGATACCTATTTTGTTTTTCATTCAAAGGTTGTTCACCATTATAATGATTCTCCCCTTTATATAGGTAAATTCCTTTTTGTATGGAATATTTTCGTCCTCAAAGTGATGGATTATGATGTAATCAATGGGATGGGATAGTTAGTTCCACAATGAGCCCATATTTACTGATAACTTCAAAGTTAGATGTTTAAATCATAAAAGGTCATTAATCACATACATAATGTTGAATGTGATGTTTTTGTGATGTGATCAGGATCAATGAAATATATGCTGGGTAATGTGACATCTCAGATTTCTAGTCTTTTCCTTGATGTTCAGGGGTTAAAACCCACTATTTTTCTTTATGTAGTGAGGCATTTTAAGGATGACTTTTCTGAAGACCTCTCTGATATACCTCTTTTGTGATAGTTATATAATACTATCAAGTTATTACTTAGAGAAATACTAATGACCACTAAACCCTATAAGATAGAATCTATGAGGCCTCAAGAACTCATTAATCAATTGGAGTATCATGAGAATACAAAATTTACATGCCACAGTAGACCTCATTGGGGTTTACCAATCCCTTTTTCAAAGAAGGAAGATGGTACCAAAAGGGTTTGAGTGGATTAATGTGGATTGGACCATCTCATGGTAAATAATTGGAATCCACTACCTAGAATATATGACCAAATTTATTTTCTTGGAGGAACAAAGGTGTTTTCAATGTTGTATTTTATGTCGGGCTATTATATGGTTCATTTTAGGGAATCATACATATATAATAATGATTTAAAGATTAGGTTTGGTCTATATGAGTACCTCATCTTTCCCCATAGACTAATGAATGCACATATTGTCTATATAAATATTATGAATCAGGGTTTCCACTAGTATCTGGATTCTTTCATGGTAGTATTTGTTCATGACATCTTTGTGTATTGACGCTCCATATATTAACATGAATCCCATATTTAGATCATTTTGAATACAAATTGATATAACCTTCTCCATGTTATGTTCGATAAAAGACACTTTTGGATCAATAAATTTCACTACATGTGTCACATCATATGAGAGTCAGAAGTTTCTGTGGACCTATAGAATTTGATAGATATAATTATTTAAGAGAATCTCAATAACTTATTTGACACACATTGTTTCCTAGGGATTTCTAGATATTACAGATGCTTCATCCAAGACTTCTAAAGTATTTCAGTGCCATTTAAGATCTTGACAATTAAAGGTGTGAAATTGATATAGTCAAAAGCTTGTGAAACAGCCCTTCAAAAGGTGAAGAGTCTTTTGAATACTACACTGTTACAAATTCATCTAGATCATGGTAGGAGCTATACTCTCTATTGTGAAACATCAGGTATCATTCATGAAGATATTTTGATATAGGATGAGTGACTCATCACATATGGGTCTCTTCAGTTGATGGCTCACAAGAAAAAATACCTGACTCACAACCTTGAGATAGATGTGGTTGTTCACAATCTATATTGTTAGACAAAAAGTCCAATTGGAGAGTGTTTTATGATATTCATTGATAAAAAAAATGAAATATATATCTTTAAATAATGATATCTCAATATTATGTAGTATAGGTTGGTGAAATACCTACAATCATTTGATTTTGAGCTTGCCTACACACCTACTAAAGGCAATGCCATAGTCGATGCATTGAGTCATAAGACTCAGACACATGGGGTTTTGGAATTTATTGGCGAATAGAATCTCATAAAATTATTCTAAGAGATGTATATTGAGGTGCCAAAGGATTGGGGTCAAACTATCCTCTCATCCGTAGAAGTGAACTCTACTATTTTGATATAGGTGAGGTTAAGAAAATTGTTTTAACTAGAAGGCCTCATTCCAAGGGAAAAAAATATTAGATGACGATACATCTTCTGGATGAACCATGGATGTGGATAATAATTTACTATTCCATGGGTGTGTATGGGTCCAAACATACATTAGATATGGGATTATGCAATAATTCCAAGCCTCGGCATGGGATGTTAACCCTTGTGTCACTAAAATGTATCGATATCTATGATGACAACATTGTTAGCCTGGTATGAAACACAATATTTCTAGTTTCATCATTCAGTATTACACCTATTAGTAGCTGAAGTTGTAAAATCATCCTTCATTTGGGATTTTACAACCATTATCCATTCATGAGATGAAATGGTATGTTGTTTTAATGGATTATGTGGCTGGTCTACCTAGATCAGCACATGGTAATTATACAATACAGGTTTTCATTGATTATTTGATGAAGTTCATACACTTCTTAATGATGCAAGGGACATTCACAATATATGAGATATGTAGTATTTATGTTAGGGAGGTTGTAAATCTTTATGGATATCGACATTCTATCAATTATTATAGAGATGGTAGTTTCAAGTCACAGATTTGGCAGGGGTCTCAAAAGTCATTAGGTACAAAGGTGCATATGATCAATACCTATCCATCATAGACATATAGATATACATTTCTTATTATTTTTCTAGAGGACATGCTTTGATCATGTGACCATGTCTTTATGGGTTCATGGGAGAAACACATCAACCTCATTGAGTTCATTGATAATAACATATTTTAGGTTAACATAGATATGGATCCTTATAAAGCCTTATATGGCAGGCCTTACCGCTCACCTTTATGCTGGATAGATGTCAGGGAGGTGGATTTTCTAGGGCCATGTATCGTGCTGGAGACCATAGAGAAGGATGAGTTGATCATAAGGCATATGTTGAAAGCTCAGTCCAGATAGAAGCCATATGCTAGTAGGCTTCAGGGACCTCTTGAGTTCAAGTATAGAGCATTTATTTTCATTCAAGTGTCAACTAGGTTGGGTTATAGATATGTTCAGAATAAGGGTAATCTCCCACTGAGGAACATTAGACCCTTCAATATTGTGGAATAGATCATACCATTGGCTTAATAGTTGGATCTTACATAGAGATACCAGTCAGTTCATGATGTCTTCCATGTTTCTCAGCTTATCTGGTGCTATATAACAATCAAATGTCATTCATCCTAATGAGGTAGAATTGGATGTAGATTCTTCCTTCATGGAGTATTCAGATCATATTGTGGATTGTATCATAAAGACATTATGAAGAAGGTCAGTTCCTTTATTTGTGGGACTATGGTAGCACTATTGGTGAATGATGATACCTCGGAGTGGGAAGCATATATATAGTCACACTGGATAGAAATATTTCCAGACAATACAACTTTAACCTTAGAAGGCCAAATTACTGATGGGTTACTTTAAGGAGGGGATGTTGTAACGACCCTTCTTTTCAAGAAGGTAAATATTGTTTGTTTTTAAATTTGAAACCTTTTTTAAATCATGGTAAAACATGTAATATATCATAAAGAAGGTCCCATGAGCTTTGAAGGATTATTCGGAGCCCAAAGTTATGGAAAAATTGAAAAATACTAGGCTGCACGATTTCATAGAAACTGGGAGGGACACTAGAGACATGTAGGCTGCACGATTTGTATGAAACCATGCGACCTAAGGAACATGACCAAAAAATTCAATTAGGTTTCCAAACATATCACTTTTTAATGGTTTACAAATGTTTAGATAAACATTTTTCCTAACAGTGTGCGGTTCCCCTTATTTAAGTGGTTTATTCATTGTTTTCACATGGTTTGAAAACATGCACTTAATCCATGCACCCCCTTATTTTGGGGTGGAATTTCAATTTTTCCCCTCATTTAACTTTTAAACCCATTTTCATTTTATTCTTCTTCCTATAGAGATATAACATGGTTTTCTCTCTGATTGAGATTTAAAATCCCACAAGTTAGGAATTGCGCTAACTCTCATGTTTAGAGTCTAATTCATGATCCATTGGAAGCCTTGAATCCATCTCTATAAGATCTCATAGTCTCTTACCCCATATCTAAGATTATCTTCTGATCCATCACACTATTTAGGTTTGAGATCATTTTCCCCTATTTTTAGTGCATTGGACCATTTCACATATCCCTTCAAACCTACTCTAAATCTGATACCAATATCGATCGTGGAGTTATATTCAGCATTAAGGTCAGTGGTATCATCATTTTCCCTTTGAGTTTGATTTTTTGTATCTATTTTGTTGTTCCACACACTATATTTCATCAAGGGTCCCGGTTAAATGGATTTCTACATATCAAATTGATCATTTCACCTTATTATACACCTATTTATCCTTTTTTTGTAGTTTATAGTTTGTACTCACCTTATATGGTCATCCATTGGGTGTGCCAATTTGGACTTTCACCTTTGAATTATTTATCCAATACCTAAAACTCTTAATTAGCTACTGGATTAGCTTTTAAATGAACTTCCCCTTAAGGCATGAGTATTATATTAAACCGAAGGAACCCCTTAGAAGTTTGGACCACTCTCAGTTGAAATATCCCTTGTAAGAATTTTCATTATTTGATTATGGGACCTTTAAAATTATATTGATACTTATGTGTTAAATTACCTTGACTTAGTGATTTAAAGAGATTATAAATATAGAATGATTTATTCATGATGTTTGTATTCCTTTAAATGAATCATATTAATTAAATAATATGGTTTATAAAGTGTGGTAGGGCCATGCCTTTGGATTATGCATTATTAAATGGATTTTAGGAATTTTATTGATTTCAATGAGTTGAACATGAGTAATGGAAAATATGAGAGGTTTTCCTTCAGGAGTTATGATATAAACATGAATATTCTTTATTTATATATAAATTCATTGTAAAAATGTAACATAATGGGAATTTCTTCAATATTTATATTATAAATGCGAATTTGACTTGTTATAGATGAGGTATGATGGTAAGGGTTTTGTTGATCATGGTTGTATAACTCTCCATTACAATAGGCGTTGATTATGACATCTCGTGCAATTAACACTAGTCAGGAATTGGGTTTACCCACTATATCCATGTTAGAGTGATGACATGGTGGATCACTCAACACCTTGAGTGTCATGCATGACGTCTCATGAAATTATTTTGATGTAGGGATTGTACCTTATTTCATGAGAATATAGTATTGTTAAAATGGTCATGGATGTCTGATTTCTTACCCGATCTAGACAGTAACTAGTATTCTAGTTATATGGACACTTATGTCTTCACGTACATGGTTTATATTGCTAGATGAAATATATAATTAAACTATATATATTATTATTATATATAGTAACTGATCATACTTCCATTCTGTCCATGAGATAGAGTAGGTAGACACTCTAGGTGCCCTATAGAAGCCGAAGTGGGATAGTTATTTATTCAATCATTGATTTTCTATTCTATTTATACATAAAAACTATTTTGTTATGATCACTTATTGGAGTACAATTAGACACCATTTTTTGTGGCCTAATGTGATTTGTATCTCACTCTCCAATCGGGCTACCCATGTTGCCAAATAAGATTATCTATCTACAGGTATTGATAAGGTTAATAAACCGTCTATAGGTTGTTGATAAGCATTTCTTCTAGTAGGATAAATAAAGAAGAGGACTAAGCTTACTCTTGAGTAGATAATAAGGCATATTTTTTTCTTTTTTATAGTTTTTTATAGAATGATTATATACCTATTCCATTGATTCCATTTTTGTATATTATCAATCCATGAATTAATTTAGTGACACCACATTTGTGGCTTTTTAGAAATTTACTCATTTTTTCAGTTATTATTTTCAGCGGTTTAATTATTGTAAATGTTAATTTATGTTTTCTGTAGTTTCTTGATTATGTTTGTTTATAAATTTTCTTTCACTAATATTTTATGTTTATTTTTTATCAACTTTTCCACATTGATAAGAGGGTATGTTCTCACCACCATACCACCTTCACACCAACATTTTTAGTTGGAAGCCTCTAGTGTATGGGGCGGTGCTTCATTCATACTAATCATTTTGATTTCTATTTTTTCATATTGTAATGTGTTTTGAGACATCTTTTTACTATCATAATAATGATTTTTTTGAGATTCCACCTTTCACTCTCATCGAAACCTTTCATTAACCTTTATATACACCTTTTATATTCTTTAAATATTTGTGTGATTTTCTATGCCAGACATTTTATTTTAAATACCCATCCCAATTTCCACTCTAGGGTATTCACATAGACAAATATATCACAAATTTATTAAGTACTTCCATGTATGTTACCCACACTACGTAATCAGGGGATTAAAAGCAATGAAATATTTTCTTCTGTTGTATGATATATATGAAAAAAATTCATGTACATGATATGAATATGATAGGTGGGACCATAATTATATATCCCTCTAATGCATTAGGTAATGTTTTTAATTCAGGAGATACCATGTATGGTTTAGGAGAAATTATCCAAATAAAACTATTTCATGATGTCATGCTGGTATTCTATGGAATATTTCAATAATGTCATGTTCCATGTTAGTTCCAGATTCTTATGATTCCTTGATGTTATCATCTTATATATATATATATATATCATATTTTTATGTTTATGATTATGATTCAAACCACTCCATGTAATGATTTTATGACTCTGGACTAACATATACTACATTTATTTTTCAAATTAATTTTGTATTTCTATTTCATTAATTCATAGATGATGAGTATTTATATTGAAAATGGTTAATGATATATTTATAAACTCTATATATATCACATAGGCTTACAATGGGGGAAAATTTGAAGGAATAAATCTTAAATTCCATAGTGGTCTTCCTAAAAGTTATTATATGTTTTTAAATAGTTTTAATGTAAGAAAAATTGCATGGTGTATTAAAAAAATCAAATGGGAAGTTAGTAGAATGGTTTTAATGAAAATGAATAACAAATAGTTAAAACAAGGAAAAAAGGAATGGAAAGGAATACAACAATAAATAGGTCTAGATCATGGCTAATTACCTCCTTAACTTCCTTTCATTAATTTGTTGTAAATAAGATAATTTCTAAACCATACTTTGTCGATTCCCGAGTCAAATACCTCTCTCAAAAAAAACTGAACCTAACTTTTTAATATTTTCCATTACATAAATAATCTCCTAAAATTAATTAGTCACCGATTGAATAATACCAACCAATAATGTATCCATGGAAAAACTGATTTTTATGAGATCTTCACTCACACAACCATTCATAGATTTTATATTGAGTGATATAAGAAATTAAAGGGATAAATATCAATGGGTAAATGGTTGTGAACACTTCGATGGGGTGGTAGTGCTCTCACTTAAACAAGTACAAAGTCATTATCCACCAAGATCTAGGTTGGGAAATGATAATAATCATGAAGTTCATATCTCTGAACAATGCCAGGTTTTTCTTCCTGAAGCTATACATGAAAATGATACCCACATCTATGACAGTGAAATATCACAACATATTGTGGATTAGGAATGAACAAAATCCATTATTTAATTATAAAAGAAAAAAAGAACAAAATTAGAGATATGGGTTGAGAAATTGAGAATTAGTTCTAGGTCCTGTAAATCGAGAATACACAAAATTAAAGACTACATAAAAACTCCTATAATATTAAATAATAGACAATATTCCTCTAATAATTTAGAAAAAATTAAAAACATAGTGACAGAAAAGACTAAAAGGAAGTTAAATATAGATGTGTAATACCATTAGGTTCTCATAGTTTAGTCTAAATGAAAATATAGTGAAAATAGATGAACTTCTATATTAAATCCTGTATTCCCTAGAATATTTCATTAGTTAATATTGATCCCCATCACTTTAAAATTCAAAAAAATCATGCATAATTTAGTTGAGAAACAAAAAAAGACACTAACCTTAAGGTGGGATTCTCCACTTAGGAAACTAATTCCCCATTTCTATCTTTTTGGTTGTGGGAAACAATAAAATAATATTTCCTAGCCTCAAAACAACTCAATTTTTGCTCAAACTATCCATTTAATGGTGTTTTACATTGTTTATAGACATTCCTTCTGTGTACCTTGGTGAAAAGTGAATATTTACTTATAAGGATATTTTGTTTTGTATCGATTTGGATACTTGATGATTATGAGTGAAAATTTTGTGACATTGATTAATGGGCATGTGGATTTGGATTTTTAGTGATTTTTAATATTTTTTTTCTTTGATCACCACTTGTGTGAGTTTGGATTCTATTTCTTTTTCTAGATCAAGCCCGTATGCATGGACATCATTTGAGAATTTTTTTTCAGGATCCTCATATTGAAATTCTTCAAACTTACTGGCCATAACATTGGGAAAATGATGATTCCCCATTAAATTCTTCAAAATATATCACTTTTATATAGAGACCATGCATAAAAAAATATCTTCATGAATTTTTTTTAATCTCAGAGTAGCTTAGTTTCCCTATATTTTTGGGATCCACTATTCAGTCATGAAAAACTTAGCTTAGTCCATAAACATCCTACACCAAATAATCTTACTTTTCTCAACCATAATCATTGGTGTTACTTACCTATATAGTGTTTCATATCAATTCCACCTCTGTTATTTTAGATCATATTATTCATGAAGCAGCTATGACAATGCATTTGACTTGATTTGTGTATCCAAACGATCCTACTTTAACTGGTGGGGTTAAATGTTTTTCATCATGGGTGGACTCCTATAATGGATTCATATGTACTATTTTTTTGATATGGTTTGGTGGAAATTTATTTTCCTTTTCTGAGGATCAATATCTAGGGTCAATTTCATGTAGAAAACTCATGAGTAACGTCAATTGGTCGATCTTTACTTTGTAGGCTCGAATTATTCTACAATAAGAGAATCCTTAGGTAAAGGATCTCATCAAAATCCATATTTTCATTTAAAATTCTCTTCTTGCATTTTTGGAGTCATATTGGGTTATAATATAATAGTGAGGGATTTCCATCCTCGATTGATAGTGGTTACCATAGTTTGGTCATTTTTTGACTCATTCATTCTTCAATCAGTGACTGTTTGGTGTATGAATATTGGGAATTCCTAGAGTGGTGATGGAACCTTTTTAGAAGTTTGAAAATTTTAGGTGTGATATCTTAAAAATGGTCTTGTGGACAGTTATGTCACCATGATCCCTTCATGTTGTCAATTTTACGCTTTACCAAAAAAATTCAAAACCCATTAAAAGTAAAAGAAACAAATATTCAAAGAAAAAAATTAAAAATTAACATCAATATAAAAAATAACTATGTCTTAAAAAAATCCTTAAAATAATTTTAATATATAACATATAACCATGGTAGACTTAGTTAGGAAAAATAAAAAATTCATTAAAAAGCACTAAAAATGATGTTTCTTACAAAATTTGGAATCAATAAAACAAAGAACAATAAATAATTAATATAAAAAAACACATAGTATGTATTGAACATATATTTCTAGTTAAAAATAATTATAAATAAGGAATAAACTTCTAAAATGATATAAAAATTACAACAAAAAGATTTATCTGTTAAAAAACCAAAACAATTTTTTTAAACGTTGAGTGAAATGAAATTTTTTGAAAGTACTTATCTAGATTGAATATTTCCCCATTTAAAGAAAATTTTCAGCATGAAAATAAAAATATCTCAACACAATAGATATGAAACTATTTTTTAAAATAATGTAACGTCTAATTCTACCACACCTAATAAATTTCACTCCTTAGAAATTTATTTTTTTACTTATTCATAATTACTTGTAAGAAAAATGATTATTATCATGTACATGTTCAAATTCACATTTCCAAAAGAAGTTAAATAAGAAATTATTAAATTTCATGGAATTATCATGCCTCCTATGTGAATATCAATCAACAATCCAATTTAATAAAATTTAAATTATATTTTTATAATTGAATATAAGTGAGATTTAAGTGTAGTTAAATTTATAATAAGGAGCACTACAAGTTTTAACTAATTGTCGAGTTACTAATACCAAAGTTATAATTTCAAATTCACTAATACATGTTAAATGATTTTATTATAAATGAATTGTCCCCATGTTCAATTTTGTTCAATATTCCACACACCATAATGAACTCATTTTTGAAAAAGAAAAATTATTGGAATTTTTTCTAGCAGTGATTTTTTGCGTCAAATTGCAAAAAGAACCGTATTGAATTTTTCCTTTATTTATTTATACAACACACCCATTACCATTATCTTAGAGGATTATCATGAGGTCACAATTACCCATTTTACACAACATTCATCGAATTTATTTTTCTCTCAAATGATTATTCTCCCAGATGTTTTCTATTTCCCCATGTGTATATTATTATTTATGAGTACAACATTAAATTCACCCAATTTATAATTCAAATTCAGTACGAATCACACCCATAAACGTTTTCTTTCCTTGTTTTTAAATATCATTTCATTAAAAATCCAATATAAAATAACTCATAATCATTAAATTATACCAACCACAGATTAAATGAGACCACAAAAAACAAATGTGTCATATTTTACCTATGTAAGACTATTAGACATTATAATTTTTCTAACCTATTGATACATGAATCACTGAATTTATTTACAATAAAAAATAAAATTTTATTCCTAAGGAGAAAAGTTAGAAATATTTTGGATATTTTTGATTATTATAGAACTGATGAATAATTAATTAATAAATAAATATTCTTAACCCACACATTATATTCAACATTGTCTATAATATTGAATCATGTTTGGTGAATGGATTTGTTTCAAAACAATTTACAATTTTGAAGATCATATATTTTTAAAGTTCAACAATAAATGTTCAAAAATAACCTTTCTGGACATCAAATAAAAATATTTTTTTGAATATTACATAATTTTTATTATTATATACAGAAAATAGAACTCTCGATTCAAATAAACTAGAGTAAAACATAGAAATTAAATAGAATCATTTGATTTCAATAGACATTTTTTGTGTAGTTGGTTTGGAAAATTAAGCTCAAATTACTGTTCAAAATTATTGATATTTGAATTCATTGAACCCTACTTGGAAAACTAATTCAAAATTTTTATAAAACAATGGGAAATAACCTCCAATTATCTATAATTAATTCAATGAATCATAAATCATTAATTTTCAAAATTAAAATTGAAAGAATAAAAATTTATACTCCCCTAAATTTAAGGATTTTAATTTTAGTCCAACAAAATAAAACAATCACAATCTCTTTGAAGATTTACATTACACAAATTTTTGGTCCCTAAAAGATAAAAAAAATAAAATTTAAATTTAAATTGGTTAAGCTCATAGAAAAAAAGTGAGAGCTAAAGAGTTTGATCTTGACGATTTGGGGTGTATATCATTTTTTGTGAATAAGTTTTAAACAGAATCACTTCCTGATTATTTATCCAAGTGAAAAACCCAAAAAATTTGTCATAATAAGGAAATTTAATTTAAATTAAAAAATAAGGTGAAAGAAAATCTTGTGAGAACCCCCAAATGGGTTCTGGGTTTAAAATTTCCACTACTTGATATTCAATGTTTTAACACTAGTCCAAAGGAAGTTGTTGCTTATTCGATATAATTTTTTTTATTAACACTTGATTTATTAATTTAAATCTAATTGGATAAATGATTGATCAACTTCCATCAAAAAACCCTCTGACACAATTTATTTTTTGGATTAGTGGATTGGAAATCAAAATGTTTGGTGTGTAACACCTTGTGTTTTTATAGTCCATTCATTTCTCAAATAAATTAAATTTTCATTTATGTATTAAAATTCACTAAGTAAAAAATTCTTTTAACACAACACTGAATTATTGTATGTTACACAAAAAGTAGACTTTTCAGGTGTGACATGGAACAACTAACAACACCGACTTGGTGTACATTACACTCAACACTAATATTACAACAAAACATCATTTTAATGTTATAATTATTAAACGAGTTAATTAAAAACTAGACGTAAGACATATTTCTGTGGATAGTAATAAATAATTTTAAAATATATTTTTTGAAATTTTCTTATATAAATAAAACTTATTGAAAATTAAATATATAATTTTTGGTAATGTCTTTATGTGTTAAGAAATACTATTTTCTCAAATGAAGTGCTTTTAATGTGCCTCAGTGAACAATAGTAAAATTAATTTTAGGTATATTAATAAATTTAATTTGAAAAAATAAACTTCATTTTTTAATTTATAATATAAAAATTAGCTTAGGGATAATTGTTTGTATTTTGTTTTGGAAACATTATTTTTGGATGAAAAATGAAAAATAAGGGATTTTAATTCAAAATCCCGTTTTATATAATTTATTTTTATGGTTGAAATATATGTTAATTAGGTTAAAATTTTCAATTAGATCATATTTTTATAAATTAATTCAATTTTGTTCATTTGAATCAATTTCACATTGAAATTGGGAATAGAAACATTGCAAACTTTTGGATATTTTTTACTTTAAAAACCCACAACGTTGAACCGTCAGTAGGATTATTTTTAAATCAATTTCTACCAATAATGTGATTAGAATTTGGAAAAACGGATTCCATATTTTGAATAATTTTTTTATAATATCTAACATGGTCAATTTATATTTTTACTAAAGGGATTAGTGAATGTGATTAAAGTTAATTACAACAATTAAGATAAAAATTAAGTTAAAAAAGTATTAAACCTTAAATTTAGGATCCAAAAGGACTTAAAACTTCTAGAAAACTCATTTTATGGACCTTAATTAGAAATTATCCTTTTAATATTTAGTTTTTTTTGGTTTGGTAAGACTTTTTTATATAAAAACGTTAGTACATAAAACTTATTTTCCAAAATATCATGTGTGTCCTTTCCCTTCCCTATAAAAGGCCACCACCTCTCTGTCTTACTAAAACTTCTCAAACAACATTGGTTTGGGAAAAATCTTTACAATAAACTTCCAAAATCCATCCCTTACTCCTATAATCTTCCCATTGTTCATAAATAAATCCATGGAATTTTTTTCTCCCAAACTAAAATGAGTTACTTGATTAAGAGGTAACATCTTCTCTCAATATCCATTATTTTATTTTCATTCTCTACCCCTACAATCTATTCATTATTTTCTTGTATAACAAAAACAATATATTCAATATTCTAGGATGTTTTATGCTAATATTTTGACCTATAAATACATAGATCTCCATTTAATGTGTAATGAACTTACTGTTTATGTATACGGCGAACTACCACCACGCCAAATAATGATTGTTCAGTTTTCATTAAAGCCTCTCATGGTGACCATTATGATGGATACTATGTTTATGAATGTTATATATTATATTTATTATCTATTTAACCTTATTTAATCCTTTTAAATCATATATATTTATACTTTATATTTTTTGATCATTTGATAATTTCATTTGAAGAAGTGTGGACTACTTCCCCTCAATGAAATGTGATTCATTCATAGACTACATGGAATGTATTAAGGATGTATTTAGTGAATATAATTATTATATATATATATATGATATAATGAAGATAATTTAATAATTATATATATATATGTCTTTTACTTTCTTTCATTCAATATAGATGTTAATGATTAATAGTGTTCATGCATACATATGCCTTACTATCTTCAAGAACATTGTTTTCCTTTTCATACTTCTATATTATATAGATTATTGTAATACACATATACTAAATATATATTATATTTAAATCTTAGATTAAATTATCAAAATCATGATATAATTATAAGTACCAAAGACATAAAAAATTAATACACATCCGAAAAATAAATAAAATATTACCCGAAGTGAAACCATAAGATATAATTTTTAACGAGAAGGTAATATAAATCCACAATAAAACCATAAATTGTATTATAAGTAATAATAAGGTTCTATTATAGACTTATAATAAATTCATATTTATTAAAAATGAGTTTTCAATGATTATGATGAGCGTCAAGACACAAGGTAAGGGTATTATGTATCACATTTTATATCCATGAGATACAAGTCATGTCCACCACTCTTTTAATTTTAGGGTGTATATACTATCGATTAATGTATTCAATGATTATTACAAATAAATTAATGGGTTTATACATATCCAAAACCTTATATTTCTTTCATGGGTGTCAATGTTTCAAGAGTTACAAAATTGACAATGTAGTGTTGTCTCAATTTTAATTCTTTGATACACATGTTTTGGAAAAGAACCTATGTTATTTAGTGAGGTGTATATGGTTCCAATTGACATGTTTTATCATGAATATCATTGTTTTTAATGATATTTTAAGCTTTATTTAATTCCATTCACTTTCTTGAATAGTACGATCCCTAGTTACCATGTGATAAGAGTTTATTGAAACACTCTCATTTCTTTTCACGATTTTTTATGTTCTCGCTTCCTTTGATTAAAACATATGATCAATATCTCAAGAACACTAATTAGTTTCCTTGTAATATGTTTATTAAAGATATATCCATGAGTCGGAACTGTATTCCCACTCTTTGTTACTTAATATAATGAATAGTTTTTTATTAAAAATGTGACCATATTTCTCTTTTAGATAGGAAATATTATTTTTGGAAACCATGTTTTAAAAAATGTTTTCAAATAATCATTAAATATTATTTTGAAGGAAAAATATTTTAAAAATGTTTTATCATTTTAAAAGATCTATTTAAAAATTTTAAAATATGTTTTCAAAGAAATTTTTTTTTTGAAATTGTTTTCTCTTTAAAAAACATTTTTCAATGAAGAAAGAGATATTATCCTCAAGAAATATTTTCAAAAGGAATTTCAAAAATATTTCCCATATACGATGAAATACATTTCCATTAAACATTATTTTATGGGTAAATTATTCAATGTTCCTATACATAGTCTTTCTCTTAATGAATTATGTATTAATGGTATGATGTTAGTGAAAACTGTTTTCCTTTCATGGGTTATATTCCATAGAAACTGGATTCATATCATGAGTAATCATTTTGATGAAATGATTATGAAACCTGTATTTGTTTTCATAGGTTATGATATGATTACATGTTTATGATACCCATTTTATTTCATGGGTTATGACATGATTTTTAGTGATCGTGGGGAACATGTTTGAATTATTTCAGTATTAGAGGGGTGGGACCTATATTTCCCCAAAAAGGATTGGGTAAATATTTTTATCACATGAGATATACTATGATAGTCTTGGGTGTGAACCTTGACTAGTAATATGGCCATGGGAGTGAAAAGTGACTAAAAACTTGTATGTGTAGTGACCTCTTGCTACTAAGATGACCATGGGAGTGAACCATGACTATTGAGATGGTATCAGGAGTGAACCCATACTACTAAGATGGTATTGGAAGTGATGTACTATCTATTATTTAAATCATATTATATGCATATATGTCTATGATGATTCTAGGTTTTATTCCTATGTTATGATTTTATGGCATATGTTATTTATTTATTTATGATTCGGGTTGTATGAACTACCACAATTTAGTCAATGATACATGTTTATGATCTTTTACATGCATTAAAGTATCTTCTATTTCCATGATCATGCTCTCATACCCTATGCTCATGAATATGCCTACATATTTCTATTGTTTACCCTTACTGAGAATCTGAGATCCCACCATTTCATGTTTTCTTCCCCTATTTTATAAAGATATGTGTTATATTTTATGCCTCTAATAAGGGTGATAGTATATAAGAACCTTTTGGGACATGATGTAGCTAATTTATGTACTACTGTTCATATTATCATGTTTCCAATATAAGTACACTAGTATGATCTTTAGCAGTCTTTTTTTGTAATGTTTTATGTATTCTAAAAAAGCAATGAAATGTTAATTTATGAAAAGTGAGGGTAACTATATATGGTATCATAGAAAATTTTTTGTTTGTATTTGGAATATAGGATGAGAAAATCTTAGTGATAACCCTATGAGAATGTTTGATGATATGTCTAAGGATAAGGAAATGTATATGAAAATGTCCTAGAAATTTATGTGATGGATAAAGTTTGTGGTTTCTAAACAATACATCCCTTTATATATTTTACAAGTTAAGGTGGCTCAAGAAAAGATATAACAAGGGGTAGCAACTCTAACAAGATGATCTTGGTCTGACTTGGGGTAATCTAGTACACGACAACGATCCTTGCTGAACACATGGTTTGACACCCTCAGAGGATATTCTCGGGAAATTCACAGACTCATCACAAACCACCAAGAAGTATTTAAATACATTTAATCTATGAATAAACTACGATATACATTATGTGTCATATATTAAGTAAGGAGATATAATTTAGACATATTATAAGTGACTTTTCATGATTATGTGGTTCCTGAACATTATAACTATTTCTTACCCAATTTCATTTGGTTTTAATCAATTGATCAAACCCAAAAGAAACATGTTAATTAAGATTATGATGGAAAATGAAATGATTTTCCTACTGAGAAAGTGAATTCTATGGGATCTGGGATGATAAACCATGTTGATATTCTTACAGAACATTCTCAAGCTATGTGTCATGGGAAGAACAATTTTGTTTAATCTTTAATGAGGCAATTCCCAACTTCTTATATAGGGTCTGCTAAACCACTTGTTACTAAACTATGGATCAGTACTATAGAAAATATATTCTCTTTTATCCAATGATCAGAGCACGAGAAAGTCATTTTGGTTGTCTATCAGTTTGAAGGTGATGTAGACTAGTGGTAGAATCTAATCAATAATATGAGGTTTAAATAAGAGATTAAATCCATGGATTGGGAAGAGTTCAAGAACTTATTTTTCAATAATTAATTTCTTAAAATTCTTCGTACTATTATAGATAAAGTGTTCCTTGAGTTTATGTAAAAGGATGATAAATCTATTTGTACCTATGAGGATAATTTCAGAAGATTTGTGAGGTATGCTTTAGGAATATTTATCCCACCTGAAATTAAATTTGATAGGTTATTTAGTAGATTAAATCCTTTTCTCTGAACAGAATTGTTGATAATGGATATTAGTAGGTATGAATATATTGTGCATTGTGTAATCATGTTTGAAATAGTGGTTAATGTCACGTATAAATTTCATAGTTTTGATAAGAAAAGGAATATAGAAATTGAAGGTAAATATAAAAACCATGAAGAGAAGAAGAGTAACATTCCTTTATTCTATAAGAGTGGTAATAATCATGAAAAAAATTCCCTTAAGGGGTCAAATAAATGTTTTAAGTGTGTAAAGTAAGGATATTGAGCATTTTATATCCGATGTGATGGGAAGAAGTTAGCTAACAGTACAAATAGAGAAAAAGTGACATAGAATGAATCTCCAATGCTTTAGTTCTATAAGTGTAAGGATTATGGGTATTATGCTAACAGATTCCCAAACCTAAGTTTTGTTGATGATAATCCATGTTAGAAACCTCTTCAGCTGTGAAAAAGTTGAAATCACATGAAATCACTATTTCTGAGAAGGGGAGTGATAACGACATGGTGAAAGGTACACTTATCATAAACTCTAGAATTGATAATGTCTTATTTGAATATATATCTACCCACTCTATCATATCTAAAGAATTTGGTAGGGGTGCTAACATTCCATCAAAATGATTAGATGTGGAAATATAAGTAAAAACCCATTTGGGTACAATAATTTCATCCCAATATTTTAATTCTTCTTCTACTGTATTTTTAGGAATGTGATTCATTGAAATATTTTCATACTTACATTGGTGGAATTTGATGTAATCTTAGGTGTGTATTGGATTTATATAAATAAAACCACATAAATTGTAGATGAAGGAATGTCATGTTTGATATTTCCAAACCTCATATGATAATCCATAAGTGTGGCTATAAGAATGATATTTTTATAGAGACTACATTTAGTGTCTAGGTCTTATTTCCCATTCAGAAGGGTTTTATATCAAAAATGGTTTGGGATAAAATCAACACCAATGACATGGCTACTATTAAGAATTTGGGGATGTATTTCTAGAAGAGTTTCATAGCCTCCCACCAAAACATGATTTTGATTTCTCAATAGAAATCATAACTAGTTTCACACCAATTTAAAAGAATCCTTATATAAATATCCTAATTGAGCTACAGGAATTGCAAATGAACTCTAAGAAAACCTTGATAAAGGATTAATTCTTCGAAGTGTGTCACCTTATGGTGGAATATTTCTTTTTATGAAAAATAAAAATAGATCATTATGAATCTCAATTGATTTTCAAGAGTTGACCAAGATCAAATCCAAGAGAATGTTTCCTCTTCCCTGTATTGATCACTTATTTGATCAACTATTCAGAGATCAGTACTTATCTATGATTTAACATCATTATGGATTTCATAAATTTAGTATTAAGATAGAGGATATACACAAGATAGTATTTGATACAAAGTATTGACACTAAGAATATATATTCACGCCTTTTAGTATTACTAATTCCCCTACTATATTCATGGATTTTATAAATAGAGTCTTTAGAGATCACCTCATCCAGTTTTTGGTAGTCTTATGGATGATATTATTTTCTATTAAAATATAAAGGATGATTGTGAAAACAACATGAGAATTGTACTAAATACCCCAAGGAAGGAAAAAATAAATGAAAATTATGTAAAGTGTGATTTTTTTATACGCAATATTTCATTTTTGGGTGACATAATCTCAAAATATCATATTTTATTAGATCCATTAATGATAAAGGCCATTGAATATTGTCCTAGATGAACCACAGTGAATAACATCCACATATTAATTTGTTTAGCTTGATATTATCAATTTTTTTAGAGAAAATATCATGAATATATAATCATATAAACAGGTTAACTCGAAAGGGTGTCACGTTCCTCTATTTAGATGAATGTGAGGAACATTTCCCGGAACTGAAAAGAAGTTTTGTTAGTGCACCTGTACTTACATTACCCTGTAGTGGGGAAGGGTTTGTGGTCCTTAGAGATGAATTCAAGAATGTATTTGTATGTGTTATTATGAATAATAATATAGTTATCTCTTATGAATAAAATAAGATGAAGATTATTGATCAAAATTACCCAACTGATAATTTGAAGTTATCAATGGTAATTTCTACATTAAAGATATAGAGGTATTATATTTATTGAAGGATTTGAACTTGTTTTATAGAGGTTGACCAGATTTGGTAAAGAATTATGACTTCTTAGTACATTACCACATTGGGAAAGAAAACAAGGAAGATGATGCTTTGATTTAGAAAGATAATGCTAGCTTATCCATGATTTGGAGACAAAATGGTTCAATATTTCTAGATTTATAAAGGATTCACCTAGAAATACTAAAAAAGGGGGAAACATCATATATTTCTCAAATTAATGTTTAACCCTTTATCAAAGTGAAGATTAAGGGGGTGAAGAAGGAAGTTGTAGAGTTTTTGACGAAATTTAGAGATGTTCTAGAGGTTAACATGGATCAGAATGGAATGATAAGGTTCATGAGTAGTTTACGTGTTCTTTCCATATCATTTTTGTTCATGATGCTTTTAGAGTAAGCTCATAGTTCTCCATTCTCTATTCATCATGGAAGTAGGAAGATATATTTGAACTTGGAAAAAATACTTATGGTGGGATAGAATGAATAGAGATATCGTAGAGTTTTTATCTCAGTTCTTTGTATGACAACTATTTATGGATGGAAGACAAATGTCAAAGGGGATGTTTCATCCATTACCCATACTATAATGGAAACGGGAGAACATCACTATGGATTTTTTTGGTATACCCAAAAATATAAGGATTTTTATGCTATATGAGTTGTATTAAATCAACTTATTAAGTCAGGACACTTCATTTATATAAAAAAATATTACTCTCTGGATCAGTTTTCTAGGATATACATTTAGTAAGCGGTAAGTCTACATAGAGTGACACATTCCATTGTATCTGATCGGGATCTAAGGTTTACCATCATATTTTGGTGATGTTTCTAGTAAAAAATATATATATAATTGTGTTTAAAAATTTATTATAATCTTTATATGGATGATCAATCTAAAAGAACAATTCAAACCGTATAAGATGTTTCGAGATCTTTTTCTCTTGAGTTCTAAGGTAGTCAGGATCAAAACCATCATCTGGTTGAGTTTTCTTACTATAATACACTCCACTAAATAGTTTATATGGATCCTTATAAATCCCAATATATTAAGAAATTTAGATCTCAAATATGTTGGGATGATGTAAGAAAAAGATAACTATTGGGACCTAAGATTGCTGAAGAAATGGTCGGGAATGCTAGACCCATTCAACAACATATCAAGGAAACTCAATGTCATATGAAACATTATGATAGTAATTGATCACATGAACTATTATTTGAATCCCTTGAAAAGGTTTTTCTATGATTCTCACCCGTTAATAAAGTTATTATATTCAGAATTAAAGGGAAACTAAGATCATGGTATATCAGTACCATTGTGATTCTCGATCATATCAGGAGTATAGCTTATCACTTGGAAATTACCTCAAATATATCTCATGTCCATGATGTGTTCCATGTATCTATCATGAGGAAGTACCTAACAAACACATTAGAAGTCCTGAACTCAGAGGTCATTCCACTGGTTTAGGATATTTCTTAGGAAGAACAACCATTTGAAATTCCGTACCGATCAGAGAAAGATCTATGAAAAAAGTGCACTCACATGGTATAAGTTTTGTAAAGAATTTTCTAGTTAGAGGAAGCTATGTGGGAACATGAGGACATTATGAAGAAGATGTATCCTCATTTTTTTACTAGAGTATTGAATTTATTGGGAAAAAATCATTTTAATGTGGGTAGAATATAACACACAGAGTTTTTATGGACCTTTTTTCTCGAGAAAATTATATTTCCATTTATATATTACAATGCACAAACTCAAATTTTTTTATGTGACACTGAATTATAATAAATTACATATAAAATCTAATTGGATTATGTTCCATAGAACATCAACATGGAATATGTTATATGCAACAGCTCCACGACATATGTTACATTAAACCATTATTTCTACGAAACATAATTTTATAATTATAATTATTTAAATGAGATAACTATAACCTAGCCATTAAACATTGTTATATAAATATAAATAAATAATTTTAAAATAATATATAATGTATTTATATATAAAAAGCATATTGATAATGAAAGATATTATTTTTGGTAATGTCTTTATATTTTTAGAAATACTATTTTCTCAAATGAACTACTTTTAATGTCCTAATGTGAAAAATAATAAAATTTATTTTAGAAATTTAGAAATTAAATTTTATAAAATAAAATTATTTTTTTAATTTATAATATCAAAATTATATTGGGGAAATGTTTTGGTATTTTTCTAATAAACATCATTTTTTGGATGATTATTGAAATTATCAGATTTTAATAAAAAACTACCTTTTCATCTATTTTTTTAAAGATAAATTATATTTTCTTTTGGTTTCAAGGTTTAATAATATCATACTTTTATAATTTAATCCAATATTTGTCATTTTAATCAATTTCACTTTGAAATTGGCTATAAAAACATTGCAATCTTTTGAATATTTTTATTTTAAAAACCCGTAGTGTCGTCTTGTCTGTGTGATTATTTTTAAATTAATTTCTGTCACTTATGTAATTAGAATTTTAAAAAAATAGATACCAAATTTTTAATAAAAATAATTTATGATTATTTATAAGGTCAACATTGTTTTTTTCTAACAATATTAGTGAATGTGATCAAAATTAATTACAACAATTTAGAGAAAAATAATTTTAACAAAGTACAAAACCATATATTTAGACAAAAAAATACCTATACCCTTGCCCAAAAAAATTTTAATGGAAATTATCCATCAATTCCCCTTAAATTGTTGATTTTTTTGGTTTTTATGTATATTTTAGGTAAAAACGTCAGTACACCAAATTTTTTTTTTAAAAAAATGCAAAGTTTGTTCTTTCATTTCCATGTAATAGGCCACCACATATTTCTCTTCCTCACACCTCCCAAACCACTTAGGATTGGCCAAGATAAACATAATACACTTAAAAAAATACCTCTATTATTCGTCTAATCCTATACTTGGACATTACGTAATCCAAGGATGTGTTTTGGCACAAGCCCAAAGGAGTTACCCAATTAAAAGGCAACATCTTCTGTTAAGCTCCTTTTTTTTATTTTCATTATCCACCCCCTACACTCCATTTATTCCATGATTGTATAAAAACATAAGTATATAAAATATAATATGATGTTTTATTATAAGTGTTCTACCTACACATACACAAACCTCTTTTTCATAGGTAACAAATATTCTATTTATGTGTACGATGAACTACCGCCTCAAAAAACAATAATTGTTCATCTTAACTTACCACTACGAATGGTGGAAATTATGATAGAAATTATTTTTATAAATGTTATATATTATATTTAATATGTATTTAATATTATTTAATCCATTTAAAACACTTATATTTATACCTTACATTTTTTATTAATACAATAATTTTGTTTGAGGAAGTGTGAACTACATCCCCCTCATAGCAACACCATTCATTCTTAAACTACATGGAATGAATTACAGATAGGTTTAGTGAATATATATTATATATACAACACAATAAATCTAATATAATAATTATATATATATACATATATTTATAGTACTCTATTTCTATAGACATAATAATTAAATGAAAACAGTGCTCATGCATACATACATCTTACTGCATCCATGAACAGTGTATTACACATCATACTTCTATATTATATAGATTAATGTAATAAATATATACTAAATATAAATTATTTATAAATAGTGGTTTAAATTATGGAAATTATGATATAATTATAAGTACCAAAGTCTTAAGAAATTAAGATACATGTGAAAAACAAGACTAATATTACCCGAAGTGAAACATTAACAATGAATTGTTTACAAGAAGGTAATATAAAGCCATAAACAAACCATAAATGGTATTATATGTCATAATATTGTTCTTTTAGAGATTTATAATATATTTATATTTAGTATAAAAGGGTTTTTAATGAGTATGCCGATAGTCATGAAGCAATGTATGTAGATTTTATCTCATTTTTCATATCCATGAGTTACATGTAATGTGCACCACCCATTTAATTTTAGTGGTGTATATACTAACAATTAATGAATTATATTATTATTATTATTAAAGTTTTAGGTATATACATATCTATTCCAAGATCTTTCCTCAATGGGAGTTAATGTTTCAAAATTTACCAAATCGGTAAAGTAGTTTTGTCTAAATTTTCCTTCTTAGGACACGTGTTTTGTTATGAACCTATGTTCATTAACGAGGTGTATGTGATTCTAATCGACATTTTATATCACGAATATACTTATTTTCATAATATTATATGCTTCATTTAATTTAAATTTCTTAAATTAATAGTATAATCCTAATTTACGAAGTGATAATATTTTTTTGAAACAATCTCATTAGTTTTTCAGGATAGTTTATATTTAAAATTATTTTGATGAATCTTGTGATTCATATATCAAGAACACTCATAAGCTTAGTTATTATATGGTTATTAAATATATATCTATATATTAGTACCATTTTTACACTCTTTTATTACATAAGATTATTAAAAAAATGTTTAAAAAAAATTATCATTGTATTTCTCTCTTCGGTTGGATATCTATTTTATTTCAAATACAATGTTTTAAAAATGGTTTTAAAATGATAATTGAATATATTATTCATAGAAAAATAATTATAAATTTTTTTATGGGTTTCAATGATTTCTTTATAAGTTTTCCAATCTATTTTTATATAAAAATGTTTTTAATATTTTTTTATTTTTAAAAACTCATTTTTCAAAAAGAAATGATATTTTCCCCAGGAAATATTTTCAAAAGATATTTCAAAATTATTTCCCATATAATATGACATCCGTTGGTTTTACTAATACTATTCTCAAGAAATTATTTCATGTTTTTATTCATATTATTTTTTAGGAATTGGTTATATTTTAATGTAATGATGTTTATGAAACCAGTTTCTGTTTCATGGGATATATGCCTTGGAAACCCACTGAATTTCATGAGTTATTCATGTGATGAAATTATTTTGAAACCTATATATTTTTTACGCATTATAAAATGATTACATGTTGATGATAAACATTTAATTTCATGGGTTATGATATGATTTTTAATGATCTTGTGGAAGATGTTTGTGTGATTTCACTATGATATAGGTGGGAATTATATCTACGTAAAATGCATTGGGTAAATATTGAAATATCCTGAGAGAGATTAACATGGTCTTGGGAGTGAACCTTGACAACTAAAATGACCATGGCAGTGAACCATGACTACCAATATGGTATGATGAGTGATCTTCTTCTTTAAAGATTTCCATGAGGGTGAATCATGACTACCTGATGGTATGGAGAGTGAACCAATATTACTTAGATGGTCTTGGATGTGATGCCTTGACTACTATGTAAATCATATTATATGATTATATGTTTTCCAAAATTCCATGTTTTATTCCTATGTTATTCTTTTTTGACTTATGTTATTTATTTCTTTATGATTAATGTAACGTCCCAGCTCTAGAAGCCACCCAGAGGCGCCCCTTACCTAGTTGGTCACATCGCCTCAAGCGCATTATCCCGAACACTAGAGGCTATTGACTAGAAGCGAGGTCCTTGGATGTGATAGTGGGGAATCTATGCCCTCATTGGAAGAGTAAACACCAGAATTAAACAATGCACCATAACAGAAGCAATAAATATCTAACAATAGTAAACAGTGGATGACTGATAAAAAACAGTTGTAGCAATTAATATATATAAAACATGCATGATACATATATGTCTAAGAAAGCAGCCAAAAAAGTCCCGATGCTGAATACAGTACTAAACCAAAGTAAAAAATGAAAATAGATGAGAAACTACTCAGCATTACAAGCCTCGGCTTGGTCCCATGCTCTCCATCTACAATGTAATCAAGTACTTGAAGAAGAAAGGTGCTTTCCCTTATCTATACCTGCAGCAATGTAATCTCTTTGGTCCAAAAATCTTGTCCCTAACAGGGTGTGAGACTAAATCCCAAAAGGCAACCACCATGAGATATGTGCCTAACAGTCAGTGAATATATGGTGGTAAAAGTACAGAAAACGGTAAACATTAAAGTAATCAACAATAATCAATCTATAGTTTCATGCATTGAAATCACAAAAAAGTAATCATCAACTCAGGAAAGTAGAAATAAAGAGGTAACCCTCTGGGTATTCCTCACATCCTAGCCCTTATGGTTCAATCAACAAGTACTCGCAACCATCTTTGAGGTACACACAGTCTCACCCCTCTGGTTTAGCAAAAGTATAAACTCTCTGAGGAAGCACTCATCATCAATTCCCCCTATAGTCTAGTATCATACTAAAGGCACTCTGGGGAAGCACTCAACATCTCATCCCCCCTTTGTCCCACGTCGAGGAACTACAGTCACTATGAGGAAGCTCTCAACATCAATTCCCCATGTGGTCTTGTATCGTAAAATTATAAAGACTCTCTCGAGAATCTCTTATGTCCATTCTCTTTTGTGTCTACTACACCATGTTCTAACGACCCTGTGTGTGTCAAACGTATAGCACATGTAACGACCAAAGTAAACCTCAAGAACTACTTGGCTAGCATTCTATGGCATATCAGTTCATTAGAACTATAGTCATACCATCCTACAATACTAGACATGGAAAGTAAACAACAACCAAAAAGGGAAAACAAGACCCAACGGTCCAGATAGGAAATAACATGCATGGAAAAAATTTATGAAAATAAAAATTAACCATATTCACATTTATAATCCTCTAATCAAGCAGATAAGAAAAGCAGGAAAACAATAGGGCTAAAACAGTAAACACGCAATACCTGGTTCAAGGGTTTCAGTAGAAATTTCACAAAATATTAAATAACATTCAACATAAAGGCACAAACCACCTACCTCGGGGTTAGGAGTTAAAAATACTTAAACCTCGAATCATCAATCTCTTTAGAACATCAAAGATCTACAAAAACGTCTAAAATGATCAACCCACGATAACTTGGAAAAGAAGACAAAACATGAGACGAGGCTCGAGAAGATGAGAGAACTCGCTGATGTGATTCCAACACCACTGAAATTTTTTGATTCAAAATATGGATTGTTTCTCAAGGGTTCATCTAAGATCCATGGATATACCCTCACTCTCGGATGAACCAGACATAGAAGAATTCGGTTCTGTCCATCAGACGCGACCCCAGGGCTTTTAATGAAAAAAATTACACAGCGTGTATTCACATTTTCTGTAATCTTCTTTAGGCGGCCTCCATTTCACCCCTACATGGCCATGTGTGCACCATGACATGGCTAGCACACAACATGTACTCATAAAGTACATGGTGTGTACTTTGAAAAATCCATATTTTCCTCTTTTTCTAAAAAATGACTAGAAAAGGAAAAAATACAGGAAAAGAAGATCTGTTTTCTTAAAATCTTCTTCCCTTAAAAAATTCATCCCCAAATTTCAATAGCACATCGTAGAAGAAGAAACCATGAACAGTTCTGGCCACTATGCTCGTACATCATCCTCCCTCTCCCAAGTCTCATCCTGTACCTACCTATGCTACCATAGAACCCGTACCAGAGGAACAAACTGGCCACATAGAACCTTTGTACTTCGATCAACAATATGGATAGGGTGCTCCTCGAAGGATGCATCCACTTCGATCTCAACCTCATCTAGATGAAAGATATAAGACATGCCTAAAAAGTAGCATCGGAGCTAAGAGACATGAAAAACATCATGCATAGCTCAGTACCTTTGAGGTAACTACAACCTATAGGCAACCAGCCCAACTCTCTCCAACATCTCAAACGGTCTGATGTACCTCAGTGAATGCTTACCCTATCTACCAATCCTCCTGTGCCCCAACCTCGGTGTTACACAAAGGAAAAATTGATCCCCGACATTGAACTGCAGAGGTCGTCTCTGTTGATCAGCATATGACCTCTGTCAAGACTGTGCAGTAGCTATCCTCTTCTGAATCAACTCTATCTTCTATGTGGCCTCCTGAACAAGATGAGGTCCTACCAAAGCTACATATCCTGCCTCCAGCCAACATAAGGGTGATCAGTATGTCCTACCATGAAAACCCTCATAAGGTTCTATCGGAATAGTGTCTTGAAAACTATTATTGTATTCAAAATCCACAATAGGTATATGCTTCTCCCAAGTACCTCCAAAATCCATAATGCGTGCTTGGAAGATGTCCTCAAGAACTTGAATCGTACGCTCTGACTGGCCATCGGTCTGGGGATGATATGTTGTACCCAAAAGTACATGTGTACCCAAAGCGTTATGATGCCCCTTCCAGATCTGAGAGGTAAAATGTGCATCCCTGTCCAAAAAAATGGAGTGTTGAAGTCCATGTAGACATAAAATATATCAGATGTACAAACTCCCTAGATCATCAACAGTAAAGGTTTCCATGATCAGAAAGAATTGAGAATCCTTTGTGCGTATATCAATGAAAACCCAAACTGCGTCATTTCCTCGAGGCGAACTCAATAATCCGGTCACAAAGTCTATCGCGACATCATTCCACTTCCACTTGGGAATGGGTAACTGCTGTAAAAGCCCTTCTGGTTGCTGATGCTCCACCTTCACCTTCTAACAAGTGGAACACCTCATGAAAAAACCAGCAACGTTCCTCTCCATACCTGAGAACCAATACTGATGGTGTAGATAACGATACATCTTAGTGACACCAGGATGAACTTTCCAAACCAAGGAATGAAAATACCACATCAGATCCTCACGTATATCTATTGGCACCCATACACGTCCCTAGAAATGCAAGATTTCATCCTCACCTATGGTTCACCCATAAATAGGGTCCTGTCCTGAAATGCTTTCCCATAGGACTAGGCCTTCAGAATCAGATAGCTGCCTCATTCGTACTTGATCAAGAAGGGTAGAGGTAATAGCTAAAAAAGATAGAAAAGTCTTCTTCTATCTGCCTCGCACCTCAAAATGCATCTCAAAGAACAGAGACAAAAAGATTCCACTCATTGTTGGCCTCCCGAACTGCTTGTATCTGAGTCCTTCTACTCAACGCATCAGCTACTACGTTGCCCTTCCTAGGCTTATAGGAAATCTCAATGTCAAAGGACTACAGGTACTCAACCCACCTTCACTATCTCAAATTTAGATCACACTAAGTGAAAATGTACTTGAGACTCTTGTGGTCGGTGAAGACCACAAAATTATATCCCGGAAGATAATGTCTCCAACAGAGTAATGCATGAAAACCAACTGCCATCTCTGGATTGTACATCAGATAGTTCCTGTCATGTGGCCTCAACTTCCGAGACCTGTGCGCAACGACTCCATCACCCTGCATAAGCACAGCTCCCCACCCGATGCTTGGTGCATCTATGTAAACAATATACCTCTTTACTGGCTCTATCAAGACTAGTATCAGTGCTGAATTCAACCTCCCTTTCAGCTCCTAAAAGGCTGACTAACAAGAATCTAACCATAATAACTTCACACCCTTCTTGGCCAGGCCTATCAGCGGTGCTTCTAAGCGTGAAAAGTCTGGTATGAAGCGTCTGTAGTATCACGCCCGCCCTAGAAAGCTCTTTAATTCAAATATGATCTTCAGCAGCTCCCAGGAAACTACTTCTCTCACATTCTCTAGGTCTACTGATACACCTATCTCTAAGATGAAATGACACAAGAAGTGAATCTGGCCCAAACAAAAGTGGTATTTTGAGAGCTTATCATATAACTGATGATCATTCATTGTACTCAAAATGATCTCAATATGTGTAGCATGGCCATGTCATGTATGAGAGTACACCAAGATATTATCCGCAAAGACCACTACGAACAAATCCAAGTATGGATTGAGTAGTCAGTTCATCTGTGCCATGAAAACTGTTGGCACGTTCGTGAGACCGAACGTCATAACTGTATACTTGTATAGACCATACCTGCTCTAGAAGGCTATAAGAGATATATCGCATTGTTTAACATGCAAATAATGATAACCGGATATCAGGTCAATCTTCGATAACACTCGGGCTCCTCGAAGCTGATCAAAGAGATCATCAACCCTAGGCAAAGGATATCAGTTCTTGACCGTCAACTGGTTCAGCTTCTGATAATCCATAAAAATCCTAAGGATATCATCTACTTTCTTCCCAAATAGGACAGGAAAACCCCAAGGAGAAGTATTGGGTCAGATGAGACCCTTTGACTGCAACTCCTATAACTACTTCTTGAGCTCCTACAACTTAGCTGTAGCCATCCTATAAGGAGGAATGGACACCAGTGCAACTCCTCATACAATCTCAATAGAATATTCTACCTCATTATCCGAAGGAAAACCCGAAAATTCATCTGGAAAGACATCCCTGAAACGATCCACCACTGGTATAAATTCCATTTGTGAAGTCCCCTGGTCATCCAGATAAAGACTATAAATTTGGGCTATAACTTATCCTAGCCCATGATGCTCGAATCCTTATCTACTCACCTGGACATCCCACTTGCCTCTACGAAGAAAAGATCCACCCTCCGGTGATATGAAGATCACCCTATAGTGATAATAGTCGACGACTACCTGGAAGGGAACTAGCCAGTACATTCTGAGAATGAAATCCCAGCCGGTCATCACTAGAACATAGAGGTCCCATTCAAAGTGACACCCAATAACCTCTAGAGGGAACTCCTTACACTGACATACACTAGATGTCCTAGTCCCCAATGGTGTGTCTAACGTCAAGATATCGACAGAGGAAAAGATACATAGCCCAAAGCTCTCCACAACAGCAACAGAGATAAAGCTATGGGAAGCCCCTGTATGAAAAAGAGAAGAAGATAAAATTGAGGCTAATAAGATCATTCCTTGAACTGTAGAGGGTCCGAGATCCTGATCCGGTAGGGTCTGCTCCACTAAAAATGTCTGGATTGCACCGTGGCCCTCTGACCCAGCTTGAAAACTATGACCTGATCCACTTTGTTGTCGCTGAAAGACCAGCAACTGACTACCATGTCCACGACCTCCACCTCGACCTGAATAGCCAGAAGAACTCCAGTTCCCTGACTAGTGAGAAACTGGTGGTGCTGCTCCTGAACGAGGAGTCATAGAAGAACCCCTATCACCAAATATTGGTGAAAAGATTGACAGAATCACTGAAGGTGATCCAACATTGTGCATGGTCGACACTCCATTGTGTCTCTCTGGCACTATGACCTTGTATGCCCTGCCCTTCCAAACAAGTAGCATACCACCTGGCTACCAAAAGATGTGTCTCACTGCCTCGGATAACAATGCATAGACTCCCTATAGTGCTTCCTGTTCTCAGCGGACAGAGCACTAACTTTAGAAGCATAACCTCCCTACCTCTCAGCTCTAGAATCTCTCAGATTGCGCTCTGCAATCAGCACCTGGTTGACAATGGAAGCGATGGAAGTCAACCTAAAGATATTCACCTACGAGTGGATCTCCCATCTGAGACCATCCTCAAACTTCCTTTCCAAGAACAACCTTCTCCACCCAGGAGGGGTGTGAAGCACTTAAGATCGGTGAAACAAGAGGAATACTCGATAACCAAAAGAGTACCCTACACCATACTCATGAACACCTGGGCTCGGTCAGCCCTCAAGGTCTATAGATAGAAGTAGTCATAAAATACGTGCTAAAACTCCTCCCACGCCATAGCCAGATGATGACCAACCCATGAGATCATGACCCACCACCTCTTGGATGAGTCTCATAACATGTAGGTAGTGAGATTAACCTGCCTTTCTGGAGGCATCTATAGATGCTCAAGTATCATCAACATGGCTTCTAGCCATGACTCTGCAGCTTGAGGTCCTCATTCCCATAAAAAGGTGGGAGGATGATGCTGCTGGAAAACCCACATCAAGTCTTCCATGGTTGAGGCAGGAGGTGGTTCTCCCTAGATGGTCTGCATCATCCTTAGAAATCCCTCCCTGAACTGCGTTGCGGTTCCTGCAATAGGTATTACTACTGGTGCCAAGGCTGATACAATTGGAGGATCTATAAGAAGTCCCTGATCATCCATAATAGGGGTCTAATCACTGCCCTACAACTGGTGGTCAACTGGAGGACGTCTAGGTGGCATGACTCTATAAGGTCAAATGCACACTTAGATTCAAGATTATCGAGGACTGAATACTGGAGGCGCAAGAAGAATACCGGGTAAATAAAGCATTCATGTTAAGAAAAACATAACTACATGACATGTATTTCCCATACATGGCGTATTTCCTTATTTCATTCACATGGGTGTGTACTCCTACCACAACTAGTCGTGTAACAACCCAAACACACGGCGTGTTCTCCAAACACATGACGTGTACTTGAATTCTCTTCCTCTTCCCGGTTCCTTCTACATGGTTAGGCCACACGGTTCTATGAATTCAAGACTACACGACGTGTTCATGGTAGACATGATGTGTACTGGACAAGCTTCACCTAGCCCATGTTGTTAGTGACACAACCTGACACATGGCTAACACTACACGACGTGTTCCAAACAGACCCGATGTGTATGTTAAAGGGTAACACCAGCCTATGTTGTTCATGACATGGCCTGGTACCTTTATGAGGTTTAGTAGAAACCTTGAGTGAGGGTAATAACAATTGGTATTAGAGGATGTTTAGTAGAAACCTTGAGAACTAGATTAAAGAAACCAATGATTTTGTAACATAACCCCATGGAATAATTTAAGGATAATTATAGAAGAACAACATAATGTTCTGGTGTGAATTAAGTTATATGAGTCTTCTTAATAGTACATCAATGTCTGGATACAACAATTGGACTTGGTTTTATAACATAAGTACCTATTGGAAATAAGTCTTAAAATGATGCATTGGACTGGAAACAATTTTCAATTGGTGCCCAAAAATGGGCCTTACTGTACACCAAGTTTAACAATCCATTAGATTATGCTTTGTAAAAATCAGATTTTAAGCTATTATGAATGATTTTAAAATAAAGATCTCTCCAAAAAAACCATGTTTTTTATTCTGATATAAAATTTTTATATTTTTTTAATTTAGGTAAGTGTTGACCAATATTCAAAAATATAGATTATGATTCAAAATATAAAATATGAAATTTAATGAAGTAGTCCAATATATTCCATTATTTTGAAATGGGTCCCAGAATTAATAAGGTTATCAATATTATTGTCCAATATAAAGGTTTCCCTTTTGGGAAATAAAATATAGCTTATATTGGAACTGATAAAATCATATTTATATTAGGAAAATATAATCAGGTTATAAAAAATAGACTTTTCGAGATAGAGAGACGTGTTGTTCCATAGTATTATTATCCTATGTTAGATCAATTCATGATACATAATACCCCATTATCTTGTTGAAATACTAATTCAATGGTATATGTGTGACATCCTGAGTTTTAGTAAAAATAATTATTTAATTTATTATTTGTTTTTTTATCTAACATTTATTCAATGTAAATCAAAAAATGTAAATAAATATTAAAATTTACTAATTTAGAAAATAAATAATTAAAAAAAATTACAATGATAATATTTTAACTAATGTTTTATTAGTTAATTAAAATATTGGACAAGTTAACTACCAAGATAAGGTTATATATGTTACTTATTAATTTATTAACTTAGAAATAATATTTTTTTATAGAACATTTGTCCTAGTAAATAATAAATATTTAAAAGAAATATTTTATTATGTGAAAAAATATGTTTTTTACATTCTTTATGATGTTAAATAATGATAATAAATTTTAAGGTTCTTAAAAGGATGTAATTTATTGAATATGAGTATTATTTTGACTTATAAAATTTATATATGTTATGTTAATTACCCTTTAATATTAAAATAAGTTTTTAAAATTACAAAAATTATAAGGATTATTAAAATTTTATATACAATCTTAAATGAATGGTCAAATTAATAAAATAATTATTTTTAATTTTGTTATAATATTCGAATTTATAATAAAATTAATATTATTAAAATAATGTAATGAAATTAGAATTATGATTTATGATATTAAAAAGAAAATTATATATTTAATAGATAAAACAGAATATATATAAAGAAAATTAAAAAAAATGAATAACATCGTTTATTTCATTGGGAGACTAAAGTAGGGTTGAGGGAGAGTCCCTGCGTGAGATAATGTGGAGTCGCGAGTCTCATGGTCGATTTGAAGAGAATACCCCGAGCAACATCTTAGGGTTTCAGCAGGAGAGAACATCGTAGAGATCGTCAAGAAGAAGAGTTTGAGTATGCCTTCGGGAGAGAAACTCAGGCTTGAGCAGGATGATTTGGTCTTGTAGAGATTGGAAAAGGGGATATCGATGTTGGTGAGGGTTTAAATCTTACACTTCAAGCATGTAGGAAATGGTTTTGAGACCGAAGGACACCACACATCAGATCAGAGTCATGTTGTTGAGGTTTGGGGAAAGAGATGTTTGGTTTTGAAGATCCATGAGGCATCATCTGGTTATGCAAGTAGGTTTACATAATTCATAAATGTCTGCATCAAATTGAATTCCTATTTTTCCTTTTCATTGGATGGCCCTAATCATGTCCTTCAATCATCCATTTTAGTGATGTATTTTACTATCTTTGTGACTGAATCATATACAATTTTAGTGAATAGAGTTTTTGTTTTGTCCTCTTCTCCGATTTTATTTCTCTGTAGATTGACGTCTAATTTCATATTCAGTTTTTCTTGTGGTCTATATCTGTTGGTTTTATGTATTTTCATAGAACAAATCGAACAAAATTAAATCAAAAACTTTAATATGGATATCAAGATATATCTATGGCCGATTCATTACTATATTGCGATAGTTTATTTCTCTTTAAATACTCATCAACAATATAATATGGATAAATAAACACATATTCAACATCATCTATATCTTTTATGGATCCTATTTAATGAAATTGTCATTAAACATTGATTTTTTCTTTTCCGTTGTTGCTATTAAGATTAACAATTGATATTGTTCAATTATTTCTATCTCGAATCAATTGAGATATCTCTTTGTGTCTTCTTCTCATATCAACTTTAACGACAATCTATTATATTAATTAGAGTTTATTTTCAACTAGAAATAAAATATTCATTTATTATGATAAACTGAGTGTTTAAATAGGGCAGGGATAGGTAGTCTGCAAGGGAGTCAGAGTTCTACTTTTTTTCTCTATGTTGTTCCCTTTGTTTTCCACTTCTGAGAGAGAGAGGGAAAGCATTGTCCTCTGTCCGGTGTGATAAGCTGGAAAGGGAAAAGGGTGAAGACTGTTCCTTTTCCCTTATCCTAAGGAGTCATGCTTGGGATCTTCTAAGTAGAAATAATCCTAAGGTTTCATCTGCTCATGTTTTGGTAAGGGAAATACAATCTATGGTTTTTCAGTTTAAATTATATAATTTATTATTTTTATAAGGGTTTTATTATATTTATTTTTTCAATTATTTTCTTCTCTAATTACAATTGTGAACGAAAAATTTATTTAAGTCATGTGGTTTTTCAAATCAAAATCAACTTGTTTTTCAATTTATGAAATCCTAATAAATTATATTAATGGATCATTATATATATATATATATATTGAATTTTCTTTTTTTCACACCAATTTAATCATCCAAGTATCTAATTATGGGTGTGAGATACATTTTTATATGCTAATCAAACATATATATAGGTATATACACATACTCATGATCATTGTATAAATATTACAATGAAATGAATTTTAATAGAATTGGATGAAATGTTTATAGACATGTTATAATTTTAAGTTGTCGTTTTACTCATGAATGAAATGTTAATTTTAAAAATATATCATTTATAATCATTGGTGCTTGCTCATTATTATTTTATGATTTTTAATTACAATAACGGTTTAAGTAATTTAATCATGAAAACAAATCATGGATATTTATTTTTATTATTTATCAATGTAAGATCAGGTATGTTGGTGTTTATGTACATGCCAAGTGACGTGAGTTTTTTTTGAGAATTGATACTCACAAGTTTTTTTCAATAAAAAAATTCACACACACACATATATATATACTTATATATAGATATTAGTGGAAATTATTATTTAAATCCATTAACATGTTTCCAAAATTAAAAAAAAACTCGAGTGAAGATTATATTTAAGTATGGAAAGCTAAGAAAAAAATGTTTGATAAAAACTATTACTCAAACTTTGTAAATACGACAGGGAATTGGATAGTGAATCCATCCCTCAAGTGGGTAGGCCCAAGATATCCTTCAAAGTTTTGAGTTTCCCCAATTGTTTTGTTTTTAAAATCTTGCTTAGTATTTTCATTCGAATCACTGTATTAGTTTAAAAGTGTTTTCAAAGTATAATTATTTTTCAAAAGCATACATTATTTTGTAAAGGTTATTTTACAAATGTATTTAAAATTGAATTTTTCAAATGTATTGTTGAAATAATATTTTTAAATGCAATTTATCAATGGTTTTCAAAACCCATTACAAGGCATATTTTATGCTCACCCAATGTTTCTGAATTTTTTTTCATAGGTTGTCTTAAATTCCGTAGTTGGTCATATTTGTTGTAGCACCTACGGAAGCATAGTGGGAAGTTGTTATATTTTATTTTTTTTCAACTCTTATAAGTGTACAATTTTTTCTAATCCTCCATAACCTAGACCAGTAAAAGGTTCCATTTTGTATAAAGTGTTGTGTAATCGTTCAGTTTCTTTTATAAAAAATATTTATCACAAGATTTTCAAGCACCGAGTCTGGAAGAGCGAGCTTTGGGCATTATAATTGGTATCAGAGGAACGGTCTAGACACCTTTGGAGAATATATGTTGTTTATTAAGGAAAAACAAATATATGATTTATAATTTTACTTAGTTAGTTAAGTACCATAAGGGTACTTAATTATGTAGATAAAAATTCAAAATTTTCGTCAGTCCAATGGAAAAATTGTGAGGACGCAATTCTTTCAAGGAGGGGAGAATGTGACATCCAGAGTTTTAGTAAAAATAATTATTTAATTTATTATTAGTTTTTTATTAAACATTTATTCAATGTAAAACAAAATATGTAAATAAATATTAAAATTTACTAATTAAGAAAATAAAGTGTTACTGAAAAAAAATTATAATGATAATATTTTAACTAATGTTTTATTAGTTAATTAAAATATTGGACAAGTTAACAACAAATATAAGGATATATATATTAATTATTAATTTATTAACTTAGAAATAATATTTTTTATTGAACATCTGTCTTATTAAATTAAAAATATTTAAAATTAATATTTTATTATGTGAAAAATATGTTTTTTACATTCTTTATTATATTAAATAACGATAATAAATTTTAAGGTTCTTAAAAGGATTTAATTCATTGAATATGAGTATTATTTTTACTTATAAAATTTATATATG
The DNA here is from genome assembly GCA_963277665.1 of Viscum album. Lineage (NCBI taxonomy): Eukaryota > Viridiplantae > Streptophyta > Magnoliopsida > Santalales > Viscaceae > Viscum > Viscum album. Next base: position 695,884 of record CAUJRU010000379.1, on the reverse strand, counting down.
TTAAGTTCATTATGATTTGATATGAAAATAATTTTTTAAAATTTAAAAAATTATAAGGATTATTAAAATTTTATATAAAATCTTAAATAAATGGTCAAATTAATACAATAAATATTTTTAATTTTGTAAAAATATTTGAATTTATAAACAAATTAATAATATTAAAATAATTTAATGAAATTACAATTATGATTTATGATATTAAAAAAACTAAATGTATATATATATACAATAAAATAGATTAAATATAAAGAAAATTAAAAAAATGAATAACAACATTTATTTCATTGGGAGGCTGAAGTAGTGTTGAGGGGGAGTCCTTGCGTGAGATAATGTGGATTCTCGAGTCTCGTGGTCGATGCAAAGTGAATACCCCGAGTGGAATTTGAGGGTTTCACCAGGAGAGAACTTCGTACAGATTGTCGAGAAGAAGAGCTTGAGTATGGCTTTGGGAGAGAAACGCAGGCTTGAGCAGGATGATTCGATCATAGAGAGATCAGAAATAGAAATATTGAAGTTGTTGAGGGTTCAAATCTTTCAGTTCAAGCACGTAGGAAATGGTTTTGAGACCGAAGGACACCAGACATCAAATCGGAGTCATGTAGTTGAGGTTTGGGGAAAGAGATGTTCAGTTTTAAAGATCTGTGAGGCATCGTCTGGTTATGCAAGTATGTTTACATAATTCATAAATGTCCACATCAAATTGAATACATGTTGGTCATTTTCATTGGCTGCCCCTAATCATCACTATACTTCATCCATTGTAGTGATGTATTTTATTATCTCAGTGACTGAATCTTATCCAATTTTAGTAAATAGAGTTTCTGTTCTATCCTCTTCTCTGATTTTATTTCTCTGTGGATTGATGTCAAATTTCATATTCAATTTTTCATGTGGTATATACATGTTGGTTTTATTTATTTTCACAGACTAAATAAAACAAAATTAAATCACAAACTTCAATCTGGACATCAAGATATATATATGGCTGGTTCATTACTATATTGGGATAGTTTCTTTCTCCTTAAATACTCATCAACAATATAATATGGATAAATAAACACATATTCGATATCATCTATATCTTTTATGGAACCTCTTTAATACAAGTATCTTTGAACAATGAATGTTTTTTCTCTTCCGTTGTTGCTGTCAAGATTAACAATTGATATTGTTCAATTATTCCCATCCCGAATCAATTGAGATCTCTCTTTGTGTTTTATTCTCATATAAACTTGAAAGACAAGATGTTCTGGTAATTAACATTGATTTGCAACTATAAATAAAATATTCATTTATTATGATAAACTGGGCATTTAAATTGGGAAGGGATAGGTAGTCCGCATGTGAGTCAGAGTTCCACTTTTTTTCTCTGTGTTGTTCCCTTTCTTTTCCAATTCTGAGAGAGAGAGGGAAAGCATTGTCCTATGTCCAGTGTGATATACTAGAAATGGAAAAGGTTGAATCCTGTTCTTTTTCCCTTATCATGAGGAGTCATGCTTGGGATATTCTAAGTAGAAATAATCATATGGTGTCATCTGCTCATGTTTTGGTAAGGGGCATACTATCTATGGGTTTTCAGTTTATCTTCTATAATTTATTATTTGCCTAAGGGTTTTATGATATTTATTTTTTCAATTATTATCTTCCCTAATTACAATTTTGAAAGAGAATTTTATTTATGTCATGGGTTCTTCAAATCAAAATGAATATGTTTTTCACTTTTTGAAATCTGGATAAATTATATTAATGGATCATTATATATATATATATTGAATTTTTTTTCACACCAATTTTATCATCCAATTATCTAAATATGGGTGTGAGATACATGTGTATATGCTAATCAAACATATATATAGGTATATATACATACTCATGAACATTGGATAAAATTTATAAAGAAATTAATTTTAATGTAATTGGATGAAATGTTTATAGACATGTTATAATTTTAAGTTGTCATTTTACTCATCAATGAAATGTTAATTTTAAAAATATATCATTTATAATCTTCGGCTCATGCTCATTATTATTTTGTGATTCTGAATTAAAAGAATATTTTATGTTTTTTAATCATGAAAGAAAATCATTGATATTTCATTTTATTATTTATCAATGGAAGATCATGTTTGTTGGTGTTTATGTACATGCCAAGTGACGTGAGTTTTTTTTGAGAATCGATACTCACAAGTTTTTTTATATAATAAAAAATTCACATATGTATATATATATACTTATATATAGATATTAGTGGATATGATTATTTAAATGCATGGACATGTTCCCAAAATTAAAAAAACTCCTGTTAAAATTATATGTAAGGAAGGCAAGCTAAGACAAAATTGTTTTATAAAAACTGGTACTCAACCTTTTTAAATATGATAGGGAATTGGACAGTGAATCCATCCCTCAAGTTGGTAGGCCTAAGATAGCCTTCAATGTTTCAAGTGTCCTCTATTGTTTTGTTTTTAGAATCTTGCTTAGTATTTTCCATCGAATCACTGGATTTGTTTAAAAGTGTTTTGAAAGTATAATTATTTTTCAAAAGCATACTTTATTTTGTAAAGGTTGTTTTACAAATGTATTTAAAATTTAATTTTTCAAATTTATTATCGAAATAATATTTTTCAAAGTGATTTATCAAAGGTTTTCAAAACTCCTTACTAGGCATCTTTTATTCTCACCCAACGATTTTGAAATATTTTTCATAGGTTCCCTTGAATTCTAGAGTTGGTCATCATTGTTGTAGTGTGCACAGAAGAGCAGGGGGAAGTTATTTTGTTTTATTTTATTTTATTTTCTTTCAACTCTGATAAATGTACAATTTTTTCTAATCCCCTAGAACCTAGACCGGTAAAAGGTCCTCTTATGTTTAACGTGTTGTGTAATCGTTCAGTTTCTTTTATAAAAAAGTATTTTACACAGCATTTTCAAGCACCGAGTATGGAAGAGTAGGCTCGGGGCATTATAATATGAGTAATGGATTGAGTCTCTTAATAATATAGTTATAACCTTCGAAGTTGATGAAGAAGAAAAGTTTATGATTTTAGTGTATTGTATCAAAGGTTATTTTGATCAATGGTGATCTTAGATCTATAATACTAGGTTGGAATGGTAAATGTAACCTATATAATGGAATGATTTTAAGGATTCATTAATTGAGAAATACTTATCTCCTGGTAAAGAAAATGATATGAAATTAATGTTTATTAAAATAAAGAAAAAGAAATAATAAAGCATTATTGGGTATGAGGCTACCTTTAGAAGGATATCTTGGTATGTTAAAGAGTACATATGTGACACGTAGTAAATTCTTGACCATTTCATTGAAGGAATTAAGATATTATTCCAATGGGAACTGGTCTAATACTTCATATAATGAAATATTTTTATGTTCCATAAAAATGGAGAAGTAAATATATAGATAATATATGTTCAAGGGGAATCAGAAAAATAATAGGTCAAATGATCAACGAGAAGAAGGACACACATAAAATAAGAAGATGAAAATTAATCATCTTTAATCTTCTATGAACTATGAAAAAAATCATCTTGTGAAATTATTAAAGTGAAGGAAAAGATTATGTGAAGAAATAAAATATTATTATTCTACGATTCAATAATAGTGATATGGGTCACTAAGAAAATAAATTCCCCAAGAATAAAAGAAAATCTACCATAGAAGAGGCTATTAAGGGAAGGAAAAGATTATGTGATTACAATAACTAAGGTTAAGGTTCCAAATGATTTGGTTTATGTAAACCTATTCCTATATTCAAATATGTAAAAATATTAATTTTATTATATATCATAGTATTATTTTATATCTTCCATGTGTTCCAAAAAAAATTGATATTTCCCTAGTAAATTAAGAAAGGGATTTCCAGTCAAAACTCATAGTTGATTTCTCACTAGAGAAAAAATGTATCAGGAAGTCGCCATTACAAAACATAAACATGATTTATTTGATGAACTTATGATCATACTGTTGGTCGATTTTGATATAATTATCAATAATGAAATGAAAAATAATATGAAAATATATATTTTGAGGAGATGAAAATTATAATTCATGTTGAAGATATATAATTACTTTATTAGGGGAATATAATTCATCATCTGAGCCATGTCTTGGTCCAACACTAGCAACACTTGTAAAATATATTCTCTGGGATGAATAGAAAACAAAATATATAGATAGAAAAGTTAAGAATAAAATTAGGGATGAATCTATTTTATAGGAATACATTCAGGTATTTGATGGAGAATTACTTGGTCATCTACTAGAGCGTGATGTAGAGTTTTCCATTTATTTAATCCATGACACAAGATAAATATCTAATAATCCCTATATAATGGCTAATGTGAAATTAGTACAGTTAAGGAAAAAACTATAAGAGTTTTGTAATAAGGGATTTTTTCTCCCTAGTGTTTCACAATGGGGAGTCTATGTTCAATTTGTAAATAATAAATATGGTTCTGTTAGAATTTACAATGATTATAGGGAAATATATTCAATTATGAAAAATAAATAGTATCTTATGCCTAGTATTGATGAATTATTTCATAAAATTAGGGTAGATTACTATTTTAAAAAGATTAATTTTTTTTGGGGCATCATCAATTCAACGTATAGAAGATATAAATTTCTAATAAATTATTTGGAATGATTTATTGATATTACGAGTTTATTGTAATTCTATTTTGATTAACTAATGGACACTTAATTTTTTATGGATATAACGAACATATTATTCATGGAATTTGTTAAATATTTTGTTTTTGTATTCATTGATGACACATTGGTGCAATCTAAATACTACGAGGATTATGAGATACACATAATGATTTTTCTTTTGACTCTTAAAATGAAAGGGTTATTTGAGAAATTTATGAAGTGTGATTTATAGATTCAAGAAGTTTAATTTCTTGGCCATATTGTCTCCAAGGATGGAATCTCGGTTGATGGTTCAAAGAATAAGGTAGTTAGAGAAAGTATTACAATATTGAACATAATAAATGTATGCATTTTCATTTGTTTGATAGGTTACTATCAGTGATTTGTTCCAATATTTTATGGATTGGCTGACTTGTTAACTATGTGTACACATAAAGAAGTTATGTTTTTATTGGAAAAAGGAATGTGAATAATATTTTGATAAGTAAGAATTTTATTTTATCAATGAACTAGTTTTGACTCTACTATCTGGAAATTATGGGTTTTAATATATAATGATGCATCAAATAAGGGACTTGGTTGTGTCCTAATTAAAAATGACAACATTATATTAGGGTAATGGTAGAATCATAAACCTAACTATCCAACCCATCATATTGAGTTGGAATATATAATATTTGATTTGATGATATAGAAAAATGTTTCTCTATAGTGAAATTTTTGACATATTAATAGACCATAAAATATGAAAAAAAATATTTTCACATAATGAGATCTGTACCAGACAATGTTAATGGATTTAACTACTCAAGGAATGTTAGTTCTTGATACACTACCCCATAAGGAAAGAAAATAAGATTATATATTTTTTTTGGAAGGAAAGATCATGGATCTCTAATAAAAACAAGGATTTGAGAGGGATAATATGGTCATGTATATAGTAAATAAGAATATTCTATTTATTAAGGAAAGACACACATCACAGCTTTTTCAAATAATCATGAAACTATCTTTATTATAATGGATTAAAAGTTATCAATTTAATGAAGAGAACATTTAAATGAAAATTTAGAATGTGATTGATGGGAAACCAAAAGTCTTAAAAAAATTTGGTGTTCTAAAATTTGTAATGAGTTTATGAATTCCATTTATACATGAGGTAAAAATGGAATTGTTGTATGAAAATGATAGCTATAATTCCTCTTTACACCTTGGTAGCACCAAGATGTATTAGGATTTAATGGAACACATATTTTGGCAAAACATGAAGTATAAAATTTTAGAATATATATCAATATGAATAGCTAATTAGTATGATATAGTTGTGAGCCTACATCATATAGGATTCATGCTACCACTCCTATTACTATGTGGAAAGGTGATGGCATTACAAGGGAAATTATCAAAGCACTAACAATATCTCATGGAAAGAATGATGCAATATTTGTTTTATTGATCGCATAACCAAATCTTTAAATTTACTCTATATAAGAGAAGAATTAAATATTTATCACTTCCAAATGCTCTATATTAATTAATTTTTAAGACTTCATTGAAAATATCTTTCAATATTGTATGATTTTGATTCCAGTTTTACATTGAAATTCTAGGAGATTCTTCAGAACGCTCTTGAGAATAAGCTTCAATTGAAAACTACCTTCCATCATAAGAATGATGGATAGTCTAAAAATAATATTCAAATAATGTAATACACGTTTTTTTCATGCTCACTTGACTTTCAAAATATGTGGAATTATTAATTATATTTTGTGAAGTTTTTTTATAAAAATAGTTCCCATTTAATTATTCAAATGGGGCCATATGAAGAATTATTTGGAAAAAGATTTCCAACAACAACATATTGGTATGAAGTTGGTGAATGTAAATTTATATTCCCAAACACTATTACAGAGACAAAAAATTGGTAAATATTATTTTGGATTATATTAAAGTAGCCCTATGTAGGAAAAATATTTTTGCTGATAATTAGAGGATGGATTTGGAATTTTTAGTTAGAGATAAGGTTTCATTTGGATTATCTCAAAATAAGGTCTTAATAATGTTTTATAATAATGGGAAACTAATCCCCAAGTATGCCATACCCTCTAAAATCCTTGAATATATTAGAGGTATTGCTTACCATTTATAAATTCAACAAATTCTCTCTAAAGTAAATGATGTCTTCCATATATCATTGTTTAGGAAGTTCATGATAGACATAATATATGAGCTCACCTATGATGAAATATATTTGGAACCTAATATATCATACATTGAATTTATCATCCAAATTCTTGATATTTGAGATAAATGATTTAGGAATTGGTAGATTATACTAGTATTGTATTATTGTAGAAATCACAAAACATTGGAAGTGATGTGGGAACCACAAGATGATATGATGAAGATATGTACTCATATTATTATATTGTAATAGCAAAATAATTTTTAGGATTATATTTTTGTATGTGTGAATAATATATCACCCTTAGTTTTTAGGACATATTGTTTTATTAAAAAAAATCAATCTCTTTGATATCTTGCAATGTACACAATATCCTAAACAACCAAACGATGATACACTATTAAAATATTATTTAAACATGGACATTTATACCTTAATGTTAATTTTGCGGATTCATATAAAAATAAATAATTTATAAAAATATTTTTTAGGCATGATTATTTTTTTCCAATTTATTATAACTAAAAATATGAATCACGTGAATGTAAAATTCTTATTTTCCAAAAAACTATATTTTTCTAAAACGTAGTTTCATTAAATTTTATGCACATATATTAAAATTATTTTTTAAATTTATTATAAAATTTATTTGAAAAAATTATCTTTTTTATAAAATGGTCATTTAAAAATTATTTTAGGATGATTTTTTTGTAATTTTTCTAAAATGGTTAATTTTTTCATGTATAGTGAAAACAATTTATTTTTATCAAAAAACGACTTTTCATTTGAGTTATTTACAAATTTAATTTTTTATACTGCAAAATTAGTTTTGTAATATTACATTAAATTCAATTTAGGATAGTGGAATCAATTTTATATTGAATTTTTATATTAAAACCTTCTATTTGAATGAGAATTTTGTCTTTGGAAACCCCCTTTTTCGTCACGTATGTGAGTAAGATTTTAAATGGGATTGTACAAATTATGTGAATTGAATTTGATAAAATATAATCAATATTATGAATGAGAATAATATATATTATATAAAAAGATATATTTATTTTCTTTAACATAGTGAATATTAAAATATTTCAATAATTAATTATCACAGTTAATGTAAAAACATATGTACCGATGAATTATACTAAAACGATAAGGGTTGAAAATGACCTAATAATTTTCAATAACAAATTTTATGGCCAAATGTAGACCATATAACCTAAATATTTTCAATATTGTCTCTTTTTGATTCTTATGTCATCGGAAAAAATGGGTACTCTTTATTCGTTTGAGAAATTCCATGTGTATCGTCTCTCCTACTTATAAATGAAAACCCATTTTACTATCCTATTATAACATTTAAATTAATTTGGTTTTCCATAAAACTACCAAAAATTACTTCCGTACTTCCTTAAGAAAAATCCCAGATCTATTTTTTTCATAAAGAAAACATAGGAAGTTTTTTTATTCAAACCTAAAGAGGTCTTCATAAGAAGAGCTAGAATTCTCAATTGATCATTTTAATTTTATTTCTTCTTCCATTTCATTTAAATTTTATTCAATAATGATTATATAATAACACGAGTATCAAAATTATACTGAAATTTTATCATGTTAATGGAATAACCCATATCCATATCATCTTCCATCAAATGGGGAACAACATCGTCGATTGTGTGTATGGAAGACTATCGCCTCGTGAACTGATGTAACTAGGTGTAGATAAACAAAAATCATGGATCGATTTAATGATGGATAAAATTATTATATATATTATTTATGATATAATTATACCTATTTGATTATAATATCACATATACCTTCTTACTTTTCATTACGTTTAAAATACGACGATGTTGCTCATTTGTACGATGGACTACTGCTTCATGAAGAGATGTGATTCATTTTTAACATACACTTTATGTGGAAGGTAATAAGGATACATTTAATGAATATATGTTCTCAATATTATATTTTTTATTTTAAATTAACATATTATTTGAACCCTTATCCTTCCACCCATTAAGGGAATGATGTTGCTGCTTGTGTGTACATATGACCTACTGACTACATGAAGCAATGTGAATCATTTTCCATGAACAAAATTTGTGAATGGTTTTAATAATTTTTAAAATGAGTAAATATTATATTTAAAAATTTATTATCATTCTATAGATTATGTTTTTAGATCTTATATCTGTGAACCAGAACTTTCTCGATAAAACACGCATGAGAAAAGAAGGAATTTAACACCCAGAACAATTATAATAATGTAATATTATTAAAAAATGAATATTAAAATATTATAATAACATCATATATGACATAAAAACATTATTATAGATTTGTTATTAATTAATAACAGGATTAAGATAGTCATATAAGAGGTTAAATCACCTTCAACTAATGAAAATCATCAGGTAAGAGATTTCGTATCAATTTCTATCTCTTTGAGACATATTTGTTAATATGAACCTATTCAAATTATTATAGTCTATATACTACACCTTTTATTTATTTGAAATAAATAAATATTATCAATGTTTTGTTTCAGGTTTATGGTTCAAGAGTTAGTAATTTAAAAGTTTCCGAAGATGTAAAAATTATCATTCAATCTCATTTTCTTTTATGATTGTTTACAGTAACTTAATAAAAGTATGGTGATCATTTTTAATGGTCACTAAATTTATCCTAAATATCAATATTCTTATATGATAGATAACAATATTTAATAAATCATAAGTCATCTTTACATATGTTATTTTTATTTTAAATATATATGATTAATTTGGGAACTTATTTTTAATATGCTTCCATTACCCAATATTGATATATGATGATAAATAATATTGATTCATTAATTAAATCAATTAATTTATATATGGGGGATTTTTGGGAAATGTATTTATGGGCTGGAACTACTTATATATAATTCTGTAATGCATCAAAAAGTCTGATGAGAAAAACCTATTGGCCAAATTAGACGGGTTTTTACCTGTCATTTGAAGGTGTCCTTTGAAAGGTATTGATACTAGATTTCTCATGATTCATGTAATCATGAATTAAAATAATTAAGAATTTCCTTTATTTGGAATTCTTTTATTATTATTAGTATTTTTGATATTTTCACCAATATATTATCCATGGATGCATTTTATTTTCTATATGTTGATTAAATAGAATAAGTTTTCAATTAGTCCCCTTTATATATTGATTATGCCTTATTTCATGCTTGTGTTATTAATTAAATTAAATGTGTTTTTAGTTAATTAACATAAAAATTTAATATTTTTTATTTACTCATATTATGTTATGTTGTATTTAACCCTTACTCAAAATTTGATATCACCCTTATTTTTTCTCATTTCCATAATATATAAATAAGAAATATTTAAATGAGTTTCATATATGTATATCATTTTCTTTGGTTATGTATTATGTTTTATTTTTATTCCTAATGTAAAATGGGTATCGTGTATATATTAGTTTCTTCAAGACTACTCAATTATTTGGTCCTTTAGCATATGCCCTCTTATATGTTATGATAATATATTAATTTAAAATTTAGATCTAAGTTACAGGAGTTGGAGTTATTAAACTATTGATAGACATGGATTTTGGACTTCAGTGAAGACTTCCTAGTGTAATAAAAAATAATCCTAGAGTATCACACACTTTTTGTTTCAGTTAATCTTAATTAAATTATATTTAAATTAAATTATATGAATAAATACTATTTTTAATTCTAAATAATAATTTTATTTAGGTTTTCATGATAATATAATTTAATTAAGTATTTATTATTGAGGTAATTATTTAATTAAGAATATAATATATATATATATATATGTATATATAATTTTTAAATTTTAAATTATATATTTATTTTTTAATTCCGTAAATGATGAGTTGGATGAGAAAAACAAGGTGAGGTTCGATGATAAATATTAATTTTCAAGATGGTAAATTAATAATTATTAGTGGTCCAGTTAGCACACACCATGAGAAAATAATAATAAAATTACTATTACATGAGATGAGGTTATTTAAGGGTTTAATGTATTTTAATGTTCATATAGACAATTAAATAATATTTAAACATAACAAATTCCTATATAAATACATTGCTTTGTCTATTGTGAATGTGCTAATCAAATTGGGAAATCATTTTTCACAATCAATCCTAGATACACTCTTAATACCATAAAACATTCTCATATTTAATCTCTCATGCCTAAAAACCCTCATATATATTCTCAAGAATTTGAGGTTAATTATGTTTCCTTATGACTAATGTAACTATCAAAATGATCATAAAAAAAACTACAATGTAATCAATTCACCATGCTAGCACCGAACAATCCATCCTCGATGTTTGGTGATTGAAGGAGAAAAAATTATTATTTCAAGATGGATTCATCACTTGGATACTACTTGTGAAATATTGGTAGATATAAATGGTTTCAAATGTCCAATAACATTATAATAGAAATATCTGATGTCAGAGTTATTACTCATCTTGTCTATTTATATTAACAATAATTATAACATATAATATCGTCATGGTTTGTGTGTTTAGGTTAAGACTCTTCATTAACCATTTACTGTTAATGGATCCCATGTTGTGTACATCAGGCAGTTTCTATTGAACATGAACATAGTTGAGTTGGGTATGACCATGATAAACACTTTCACTGCACCACAAACCTTCATTATGGAGTTACACATTTTAATTAGAGTAATTAAAAATGACCCTGTATTAATTTTTCATAAATGAAACCATTTTATTCTTCCAAGATATTTATGTTAATGCTCTACAAAATTACATTAATAACCATTATTAGAATTATAAGAAGGATAAAAGTGATAAGTGTGGAAGAAGATGGGTTTATTCAATTGTTATATGATGTGAATGTATGAAACCTTGATATATAAGGCTAGAATGTATGAAGTGAAATAAGATAAATAAATATTATAAAAGGATATCAAAATGGAAAGGGAAAAAGACCTTTAATGTGGATGAAACTAAGAGTTTTTATGAAAACACTAACTTTGATAATTCTTTATAAAGTTGTGATGAAGATTATAAGATGAAACATTTTCATGTTAATATACTGAGAAAAGAAAAATCATTTAAGGCTAAGGTTAATACTATGTTTCTATTTAATTTTGTGTTAGATGGTGATTATCCTTATTATTCATATAATGAGGTTGAAGGGTCACTATCATATGACGAAATTAAAAGTTATGTGAAAACCATTTTTGATAAGTACTTTAGACTTTTAAATAAGTATACTATAGATATAGAAACAATTAATAATGTTAATAGTGAGATTTATAAACTACCATTTGAGATAATTTTTGTACTTATTTTATTATTTCTTTTTTTGATCATAGTGATTTTGTTAATCTTAATTCAATAGTGGAAATGCAAAAAAATTACTTTCAAATTTTAATCCCCAAAATAATATCTTTGATAAACATCTTATATTATTGAAACATGTATGGTACCTTGATATAGATAGAAAGAGCCAGGGGAGAATTAGATATCCTATAATAATCAATGTACTATAAAATTAATACATAAAATGTTGGATATTCAGTATAATGTTTTTAACATAAAAAACAAGTGTAGTTAAATCCTGAAGGGTGTGTGAAGAATAATGAAAAAAATGGGGCACAAGTATTTTTATAGTAGTTAGAATAAAACATTTACCATGACTACACACAATGCCCCTATAATTCCCATGTGATATAGTAAAAACTATACATACCTCACTTTCAAAGAAGGGAGAAAACTCTTTAAAACCATCAATGTATCTAACATAAGGCACAAAAAAATCCCATAACCCTTTGCACACATAGGGGAATAACCCAGAAACCTATGTTTTTATACTTGGAGGCACATCCTGATAACCCCCATTTTGTAAGAACAATGCATAATCAGTGATATGGTTTTTATCAGTATAGAGTATAAAAATAATATATTTTAATAGAGGTATAATCAGTGCATGAGTTTTGTTACACCTCAATAACATTAATATAAAGAAAAATAGCAGAATTGATGATAAAATAGTTAAAATAATAAATGAGATAAAACATATTTCTGGTGTGTAAATGGTAATTCTAAATCCATAAAATATATAAAATTAATGAATTCAGGATATAATTTATAATAGTGTTTAAATAATTTATTTTCATAGCTTTTCAGAAATTTGATATCCTATATTAATTATGTAGAGACATTATATATAGAATTAAATTTTATTGAAGGGACACCAATGACTACTTTATTCATGAAAAATATGAAAAAAACATTCACCTTAATGACAAAAATTTAATACATGAGGGTTTCCCAATTTTTTTAAACAACTTTAAAAATATATCGATTTGAATAATTCAAAATATAATTTGGAATTATCAATAATAATTTTCACTTAACATAATGATTAATGTCTACAATACCATTAAAAAATTCCCTTAAAAACACCAATATTTTTAATTTTAATATCAGTAACAAGATTAACTATCACCAAATATAATTGATAATAATATCATAGACAATAGTAAATAATTATCTATCAGTAACTTCATATATAAACATAATACATGAATATGTTAAGGTCCAACATTTTACTGAATTTTAATGATCTCTAAAATGTAAGAGTAAATTATCAATATGGAAGAGTATTTACTTGAAAAACTTTATATCCTTTAAAACTTATTTAATGGTAGTTTCATTTATAAGAGTAATTTCCATTTCAAACACAATCAAACATTGACATATTAATTAAGGGTCCTTCAATATATAAGAGTAATTTCCAACATCCACTAAATTATACGAGAGTAATTTTTTCACTAATATTTAAAATCCTTCACCTTACCTAAGGATCTTCTAATAACAACCTATAAATTATAACAAATTAATGTTATGATAGTATTTTTTACACACAAAACTAAATGAAATTGAAATTGGTTTTAATTGACATATTATTGTTATGGAATAGTTATTAAATTAAAATATATAAATAAAAGTATCCAAATAATGAAATAAATAAAGAAAAAATGATTATAGATGAATAATTATTCATTTTTTTGACACTGTTTTATGATATTTGAATGTAGGAATATTTACTAGGGGTTTCCCTATACTAGGCTTATGATGATCTCCAACAAGTGAAGTAGGATAGGAATCGTTTACAGGACAAATTGATTATCACAGAAATCAAATTTATATCCATGATAATTGAATCTTATCCTGTGAATACCATTTCTTATTTTGTAATCCTAAGTTATTACACAAATATTTTTAGGGGTTATATCAACAGAATTTATTATCATATAATTCGGTAATTATAAATAAATTTTATATTTTCATTATTATGTCCATTTTATAAGTTTTTCATTTATCTGAAATTTTATTTTAAATAATGAATTTAATAAATTATTAAAAGTGATATTAAATATTCACATAATTATAAAATTTAATTTTTAGAAAAGATTTATTTAATATTATGAAATTATATAGATAATTATTTAATGATAAAAGTCTTGATTCAAAGAACTATACTTTTCTTTTACTATACATTATTATATTTGAGAAATAAATTGATCCCATTTATACAATTTGATATATATATTTATTAAAAAATTAATTATTTTTTACATGAATATATTCATTTGGAATTGAATTTTAATAAATTATTCTTATATATAAAAAATTCATCTTCATCAAAATAATTTTTATATGATTTTAATTTTAATAATAAATTAATTTATACCACTTTTAAAACACAAATAAAATAAAATTTATTTTAAATTTAGAATCATAATAACAAAATTTTATAACAAATAAATTTGAACTTTTTTAACATAAAAATATTTTAACAAGATAAAAACAAGTTAAGAGAGTTAAATAATTATTTTTTAAATAATTACATTTCCTTAAGAATTGATTGTTTTTATATTAATAAATTAAAGATATAAATTTTAATAGATGAATCTACTATAATTTTTATTTCATAAGAAATATATAAATAATTCGTTAATGATTAATTTATAGAAAATTAAAATAAAAAGTGTTAATATTTAAGAATTCATTTGTCTAAACAAATAGTTTTTCTATATATATAATGTTTTAATTTAATAGATAATTTTTTAGTATTTATAATCGAATTCAGTTAAATATATTCAAAATTATGAATCAGTACATAAAAATTGGTATTAAGGATCTTCTTGAATCATTAGTGAAAAAATATTTTCCAAAGAAAATATTTTATCAATGTTTTCTGATTCCACATTCAGAAATGAATCCAAAATTTCTGAAGGAATTTGAATTTATATTATTGGATTGGTCAAATCATATATTAAGAACCAGAATGATATTAAATAGTTGGAATCATGTGAATTGATAACTTGATTTGTGGATTGATTCTCAGGAGTTTCTCTAGGTTTTTGTGTAAACTTTGTGTGCTTCATGTTTTGTTTTGGGAGTTTTAGAGTTTTTTGGGAAGGGTGCAACGTTTTGTGTGCACGGTTTAGGAGAAAACTTGTGACAGCATGATTATTAAGAGGTTTTTAGTTCAATTTTTTAGAGCATGTTTGTGTTACATGGTAATCACATGGTTAATGAAAAATGTATGTGTTCAAGGAGAAATCGTGCAAGGCTTATGAGGTTATGAGTCATGGAACACGGGTTGCACAATGTTTCAGAAAATCCATGAACCTTTTTGTGAAGGGGAAGAAAGGTTGACGACATGTTTGGTGAATGGTTTTACAAAAATTATGAAATAACTATTTTAGGATGGAGGGTTTAGATATTAGGGTTTCACACAATTGGGGCATGGTTGGGCCAACTATGTGGTGAAACCAAGCGAATGGTGGCATTGGAAAGAGTTGATCCCAAATTTGGTGCACATTTTGGCATATCGGGTGGCCAAACCATGCAGCTGCCCATATTTCATTAAAAAAGATATTTTACCAAAATTAACACTATGTTTTTTCAATCTCTACACCTCTTTATCCTCCAGTCCATGTACATGAACCAGGGGCTTTCCAACCAACTTTATCCTCCCCCCTTCATCAATTTTGGGGGTGTTTTCATGGATATGTTTTTTCATTTTAGGTAAGGATTCATTCTCTGATGGGTTTGTTTATTATTCTTCTTGCTTCAATATAATATATATGATCTCTATCTCATGTCGTATTGATGATTCCACTTGGTAAAGGATGAATTTTTCGTTTTCTCTGGGGATTTTGGTCGGATTGGGTATAAGAGAAACTGATATGGATTCCACACTTTGTTGCATGGGGTTTCATCAATGTATGTGACCATTGTGGTTTTTATAAGTTTTTTCATATGTTATATTTTAATTAGTTATCTATTCAGTTTCACCTCTTAAGTATTTTCCCAGAAATTTTGTTAAGAGTTCATTATATACCACCCATAGTTGTTTGATAGATTCTTTATAAGAGTTGATCCACCCAGGGAGTTTTCAAACATTTTTCCATTTTGGATTTTGGTTAACCAATTAATTATAATTATGATAATTAATTTTTTATTGTTTTTTTGTGTGAGAAAATAGACAGTGTGACACCCCAACCCTACCTCATTGGCTTGAGGAGGAGGTGAAGTCTAATTGGCCTTAAGTGACGTTCCCAAGATGCCAAAGGCTAGCAATAATTGCTGAAGGCTTCAAGATCAAGTTGGGGAATGATTTTCCCTTAAGACAAAACCAACCAAATAAACAGCAAATATGCATGCACTTTCAAACCCAAACATGTATTCCCAAACGAAAACCATGTTTTTCCACAACACAACTCAAAACCAATACAACTAGACATGTCCACACAACATCAGAGTACACTGTGGAATCCAAACAACCAAACACCACAAGCCATGACACCACCACAGATCCACGCCAAGCTCTAAGCTCTAAGCTCCACAAAGGGGTCACAATGCTCCACTAATGGATGGAGATGCCTTACCTTTTCCCATGTCATGATACACAAAATCTACAAATACACCAACGTGCCAAAGCATGGGGTGAGTACTAAAACTCAGTAGGATTTCCCTAAATGACTTCCCTACTCACGCCACTAGGATCAAACTGTAAGCACAAATATATACAACAGTTCATATAAAACAAATCACAAGTGAGGCCATTTTCATAAACCAAACATTCCCTTAACAAGCCATCACACCCAAACCAAGAAACCACGGGAAATCCAACCAAACAAGACACAACCATTTCATCATTTCACATTACACAACAATTCCATCTTGCAAAGAAATTCACATCAACCAACCAAATGGTGGAGCTTCTGTCCAACCCATTCACCCATTCACAACTAGTGGATCTTCCCATCCACTTATCCTTTATGGTGGCCCTTCCCTCCACTATCCATTTCCTTTTTATAGTGGTACTTACCACCACTTCCACATAACATTCACAACAAGCCAATGCCCAGCATATAACCCACGAAGGTCACGACCACATGCAATCATCCAATCCATTGAATATCAATACACTTCAATAAATCACCCATTTATTGAAAACCATTTTCCATGAAAAACAACATTTCAATAAAAGCACCCTTTTATTGAAAACAATTTCCATCCATCATTTTCAAAAATCAACTATAGCATCCCATTTTAAAATCTCCATTTTAAAATCCACAACAATGTCATTTAACCATAAAACACCCTTTTTCCCAAAAATCCCCAAATGGATTTCCAACCAACTTTGCACATCCAAACACAATTAATTTCAAGCACAAAAATTAATTGTAACAAGGCACCACTATTTCTAACCCAGTGGCATCGAGAGAGAAGTCACATACCTTTAGGGGTCCCGAGAAATCGACCCACGAGCAATCACACCTCCAATCCGGCGAACACACCACTGAAACCTATCTAGATCCCCTTCCCTAACCATCACAAGCCTTAAAAATCATCATCCAAGGTTACCAAAACCCTAGATCTACAGACAACAGGTTTCGATCTAGAAAACTAAGAAGGAGGGAAGAGAAGATCTAGAGGAAAACACAAAAAACCCATGAGAAGAGACTTACCTGAGAGAAACCACCTTCAATCCACCAAGAAAGCTCATCAAAATGCTTCCAAACCGTGTGGGAGAGACCCTCCAAACCCTGAGAACCGAAAAAACTGATTTATACATGAGTGAGAGTATTTTTGGAGTGAATTTGGTTAATCCCGAGGGAGCCCAGAACTTTATAACCCTATTTTATGTGGCCGCACGGCTAGCCTGCACGGTTTGGAAAACCATGCGCTAACTGTGCGCACAATACTACCTCAAGAGCTAGGGTCTTCATGGTTGCCTCACACAATTTGGAAAAATGTGTGCCGTCCATGTGAAACCTATTTTCTCCCCTGCACGGTCTCCCGGAGAACTCGCACGGTTTCCACTAACCGTGCTCAAACCGTTCATCCCTTCAAAAGCCTCCAAACTCATCCAAAACCATTCCAAACTCTCCCAACCTCTTCTCAACTCATCCCATGCACCTTAAAAACATAAAACAATTCATAAAAAAGCCACATACTTCAAACCGGGGGTGCTATAGACAGGGTGGTAGTGATAATATTGGTTGTGTGTCCAGAGTTGTGAACTTTGGTTGGAAGATCCTTAAAGATTCCTCCATGCTTTGGAAATGTAATGGAAGTCTTATCTATTGAGGTAGGTGGTATATGAACTTTATCCATAGTATTTTTAATTTTTTTGCATGTGTATATGATATGTCACTTAATCCCACAAGTGATATGTTTTCTCCCTTCATTTATGAAATTGGTTTTGGGCCTTGGGCTTGAACCTTGGATCTTTCATGGATCCCATTGGATTTGTGGTGATGTTAGACTAGATCTATGGACACCGATGGTGTGGTCCAGTGTTTTAAGTTATTTTTATTAATTGTTAAGTATTTTTGAAAATGACTATGAGGCTCTCAAAATGGTTTTATATATGTTATTTTGGTTTTGACCTAGTTTTTTGTGATAAAGGGGAAAAGATGTGTTTTAAAATGATCCTTTTTTTGAAATGAGATTTTTACCCTTAGGTGGTCTATGAAAAAGGAGGTTTAATAGGATATCAAATGTTTATTTCAAATGTGTATGTGGTGATATATTTGGTGAATATTACTTAGTGACATATGTGATGGTTTTAAAAGAAATATAGGCCTTGGGCATTGTTTGTTTCTCAAAGGGATATAAGAATGTTTTAAAATGTGGTCTTGAAATGTGTGATGATATTGTAATTTTTTTTTGGAATTTTCTTGATAAGAGAAAAAGTGCGGTGTTTTTGATGGTATGTATTGTTTCTAAGGGTCAGTGGGAGCATGAAAAATTATATGATTAAGAAAGGAAATGTAAATGATTAAAAAGGTGTGTGTGTTATTATTAAATGGCTTGGAGGGAATTTAATAATTCTATATTTTTGTAAATGATGAAATAGATTGATTATAAAATTTTGTTTTATGATAAATGTAATGGATAGTAAAAATATTTAAGGAAATGGAATTAATTGATAATGGAATGGTTGGGATGGTTGGATATCGGGTGATGAATCCCAGATGTATTCATAGAATGATGCTCCATGTATGCTGAAATGTTACTAGTGGAATGGAATGGTCCGATATAACATTTCAATTCCCTATTGTATTAATGGACTGATGCGCCCTATTTAACGACCTAAGACTTATGCTTTTGGGATGTTGGATTGGTGCTACACTTTTCGGTGCAGTGTAGTTATTCAGGGGAAGGGATGATGCTCCTGAACAAAAGGGCACAGACATAACCATCTATATCAATGTTGGGATGGTTTGAATTGGTGTTATGAGTCCTGATTGTACTAATAGAATGATTCTATATATTTTTCAACTTATGGCCTAATGGTTTGGGTGGTCAAACATGGAGTTCCATTTCACCGATTGATTCATGGGATTATGGTCCATGTATTCTAAATTGTCAGTTAGAGGTTGGGATTACCAAACAAAGAATACCGAATCCAAATTGAAATCTTGGACCGAGGGTTCTTCATTTTGACCCGTTAAACAATGTGATATATGGCCTATATAACCAATATTTATAGAAGATGTTGGATGTAAAATGGATTAAATTTCTTTGAAAGAAAAAAGTGAACAATTGAACTGAGTGAAAATATAATTATTCTTATTTACCCACTTTACATAAGTTATTCAATTTCATGAATGAACTATTTTAATAAATTTTATTTATTTAGACACCATTGGTGGCAGGATCTTGAGTTTTACGAACACCCTTTTTAGGGTTCTATTTCACTAGGTCACCTGAGAATCGTTCCAATCTTTTTCAGAGGAATAAGTTTGGGCAGAGGTCCGAGTTGAGTATGTCTTAGTCGTGTAGGACTTCCCAAGTTGTATTATGTGACTAGATGGACGTAGATATGTGATGTTGTGTAGATGTTTCTAGTTTATTTTATTTTTTAATGTTATGTTGGAAGAACAATGGGTGGTTGGTTGTTTGTATGACATGGCCATTTGGGCCCTTATTTCATTTCATTTTATTATTACACGTTCCATTTTATTTATTCCTTCCACACACTACAATGTGTGTGATATTTGGTTATTTACATATAGTTTTTCAATATGATATGTGGGTATAGTCTCCTCACTGCTCCACTATATACCACCACTTATAGTAGTTATCCTCTAGCGTATAAGGTGATGTGATTGAGGTAATGTGTTGAGCCAGTTCGGGACACTGGTTTAGTGGCTTTCGGGCTGGGACAATATAAGGTTAAATGGTATAAAAATAAATATTCCATATATAAAATTTTAATAAATTTACTTGAAAATTTGAAATATTAAAAGGTAATTATTTTGTGATAAATTTATTCTCACATATTTCAAAAAAAATTCTTCTCCTAAATATCCAAAATTCCACTCGATTTAATCTTTACCCCTCACCTAATTTTTAGTTTCCAATGCAATGTCCCAATTTTTAAAATATATAAGGAGATCAATTCCATTAATTAAAGAAATAGTTATCTTTTGAGATTACCTTAACAGTCTTCCCATTTTACCTTCACAGGATACCAATTTCATATTTTTCATCCCTTGGTTATAAGAATTGTTCCCAATTCTTCCATTTCAAATAGGTTCTCCAAGGGAAGGTTCAATATCTCTACATGTGTATTATAAACTCCCTATCCATTTATTCCTTATATTCCTGCTCTTAAAAATTATATCCAAAAAAATATAAAGAAATTATTATCATTATTACACCTAAATGTTATTAAGTTAATGTAAATACTATTAAATTTCTCATTCACTTACTGTGGATAATGAATATGTCACTCATGTTATATATATACTAACATCCCCATGAATACAATATTTCATTTTTTATCACCACTATGGATGGATGATTATAAGAATATATTTAATTATTAATAATTAAAATTATTACATGATTAAGATTATAGAAATTTAAAATTTTCATTTTATTAATATCTAACATGTTTTCAATATAAATTATTTGGTTCATTTAAAATTAACAAATCAAATTCATCACATATTTTATCATCAAAATCATAATTAATACCCTAATGTAATTGAATTATGAAATTATAAATAATTATAAAACTTATATTACAGTAGTTGTAATGGTTTTTTATGTATGAATATTTTTTTATTTGAATGATAAGACTAATTAATAATTATAAAACAACCCATTGTTATTAGTATATTATTTGAAAGGTGTTTTTCATAGATTATTTTATCTCAACATGTACCCATTAATTCCATTCAAAGATTTTTGTACACCATAAAAAATTAAAATAAAACCAATATTATACCTTAAGTAAACTATGAATGATGAACATGGTATCAACAAATTAGTATTGACATCGCCATAATGAATCATGATTAAAATAATCAATGTTACTAATATCATATGACGAAATTAAAAAAAACCAATCTAAAAAATTTAAATTTAATTTTTATAATTTAAGAGGATAATAAATAATATATTTTACAAATGTTCAAAAATAGTAAATTATGTTTGTTATGTTTATCATTCATAAGTTTAGAGTGCATATGACCATATAGGAATATAATATAAGTGTTTTGTCTCTATTTTATTTTATTGAGGATTTCTTTAATATTATCCACCTATTCATCTTTTAGATAGTGAAATTAATAACCCATTTTGTTTATATTATTATTAATTTTAATTTAATTTTTTTATAAATCCATTATACGCACCATCATTGAATTTCGTTTTATTCAAAATTTAACTAGTTCATAATGGTTTTTTCAACTAAACATCCTCTTCATTGAGTAATATTTCATCTCCCATGACATTTTTAATATAATTTTCTTATATTTTTTCACTAATTTACTTCATATTTTACTTTCAATTTAATATATTGAATTTACATTTTAATAAAAATATTTTTCCTTAATTTATATATTTCTTTAAAAAAACAATTGTTATAAGAATAATTCAGATCCTATTTAATAAGATTTTTTTAATCCATGTCCATTTTATTTCATTCCCAAAAAAATTTGTTTTTTTTATTTTGAAACTAAAATATGTTTTATCTCATGTAACATCTTATTTTATTTCATTTATTTTCAATTGGAAAATTTTTACCTATTTTATGATATAGGTTTTAGTAAATTTATTTTACAATAATAAAAAGGCTGTTCCTCTCAAATTCGCATATTGTTTTCGTCTACTACACATTTTTTGACTTAAATATTTATTTTATTTCAAATCTAAATTTATCTAATTTAATCCTCAATAATGATTAAAAATTTGTTCACATTAATTTCTCAAAGATAACATTTTGAAAAGAAATAAAACATTGTATTTTTTAAAGTGTAAAAATGTATTTTTTAAATCATTTTTATTATATCCCTTCCATTTTTTCTAAAAATGTATAATATCTATATTTTTTGAAGTAATGGTTTATGTATTACTTTAATAATTAACTTATTAAATTATAGATCAAATGCCCACTTTTTTATAAGGATTTTGTCCTATATAACTCTTCATCCATCCCGTGAATTAATTTTTCTCATCAATGTTTAGTTTCCTTAATCTCATATAAGAATTCTAAACCATTTTTATTACTTAATTCCTATATATCCTATAATATATATAGTGTGAATATATTTCAAATTCAATGGTGTTTACCAAAAAATATTTTTTTATTTATTTATTGTGGATATATTGATAGATTATATTAAATTCTTCATTATCTTTCTGTTAGGTATGTTTTAACCTTTTTGTTAGTTTAAATATTCATTGGCTGAGTAACTCTAAAAAATTGTGAGGATACATATAATGGTAATTTCAATTATTTTTCTAAATTTCCCACCTAGAGGTATATTTTTTACTGCTAGGTAGACACATGCATGTCGTTTAATTGGAGTACACATCTTGTAATGGATGTCGGGAAGAATTTGTTAGCTAGATACACAATTTGAGAGGTTTACATGTCAGGTATAAGTTTCATATCATATAATTGAAAACATCATGCTTTTAAGAAAAAAGTGATGTATTTGTCAACAATTCATGCCTTTTTGGATTACACGATGGGTAGTTCGAGTATAAATCTAGTTAATTTCCTATGTTCTAGTTTTTAGGATGGTTAAAGAATGATTTCAATTTCAATCCACTTTATGCCTTACCTCCCTCGACCAAGATCTCACCCCAGGTAATTGTTTGTGAATCCTTTCCTTCAAGATCACATCTTTCATCAATTGAATATCATTGTGGTTGGATTTCTTCACTCAAAATATGTATTCCTTCTATTTATTCTTTGGTTTTGGTTAGGAATGTGGGTTTCAATAATTTTTTTATGGTCTTGGTATTTTAGATTGTTTTCTTTTGATTTTTCTTGGTTTCATGGTTTTACTTGTCTTTCTAAGGCCGTTCTCTTGGTTTCCAGCGTCCATTGCTGAAAGAAGCTGTGTTTTTTCCCTGTTAAGGATGGATTTTTTATACAATGGGTTATTCTAAGTAAACTATGGTCTTTATTGATAAATTACTATAGTTTTTTCCTGGATTAAAATTAATGTGTTCTATCAAATGATTTATTTGAAAAGAAAATGTTTTCCAAAGAAGTTATTTTTCTAGGAAAATTATTTTCTTTATATGTAAATGGGTTTTCAAACTCTATAGCAGACTAGATTGGATTTTAAAATCTTTTATGAAATTATTATTATGGTTTGGAAATTATAATTTTAAATATGAATATTAGGAACCATCAGTGAATTTGGAAAGTGACATAGATCATGTTATTGACTATTTTTAACCACTAGGTGGTAACCTTTTGTGATATCCAATAAAAGGGATCAATATCATTTATAATATCAATTATTAGTACTTGATTTCAGTTTTATTGAATATTTTGAATGTTTAGGCTTTTATTATTAGTGTTTAGTAAGCTATTTCTTAAAGGATAGAGCCCATATGTGATGTGCCTTTCCATTTATTGTTATTTATCATATGATTGTTTTTATCATCGATTATTTCTTATCGGTTATTAGTTGAGGTTGTATAACATAGTTCCACATGATTGGTTATTTCATGGATATGTTTATTTCTTGAAGAAAGGTTATGATTTTTATCACTTTTACTTGTTATATTTCTTGTTTGATATTATGAAAGTAGTTTATGAAAACTAAAGTGTAAAAAGGGGAAATTATTTTTGAAAGGTTTGGATTTAAGAAATATTCTTTCTAAAACTACTTTTTTAAAAGATATAATTACTTCATTATTAGTATTAAACCTCATATAGAAACTTTTGAGGTACCCTAGAAGGATTTGGTTCACACCCTACATGCGCCTTTGACAATTTTTAGATTTTGTATTGTATGATTCAGGTAATGGTAAGAGTATCTTATTTTTTGGTGGCTTCCCTTTTGTTGATGATTCCAGTTTGGGTTAAACTGGTGGTTACTGTATGTCATTTGGGGCATGAATTAATTTATTTTTATCCATATAATGGATTATTGGTTTATGTATTTTGTGTATATTTTCTATTTTTTCTTCATACTGTTTTTTATGTCTTATTTTAATTTTATTACAGATTGGTTTCTATTTTAATATTTTGCCTATATCATGTGATGGGCCAGTTTTGCTGTCTTGTCTAGTAGACCTTGGTTGATTCTTTATGATTTGGCATCAAAAGGATTCTCAACTAGAAGTGTGTGAGCACTACCTGAGTTTGGTTCTTTGACTTTGGTAGATCAGCGTTAGGACTGTCAGAATTTGGATACTAGGTGTGGAAAACAAGCATGGTCAGCTCCCATTCATGACTAAATTAGAATTACCATGAGTGGTCAGGGATTTCTTTCTACCAAGTTTGAGATATATTGTTTGAGGACATTTAGATAATCTATGTACGAAGATTATTTAAATATACATGTTAATTTGTTTGTAATATTTTTTGGCTTTATTTAAATTATTAATGTTTTAATGCTTTATTATCAATACCAAACATAATTCCTGGCATATGGGATTTTTTTTATTTATTAGTTTGTGTGTTTTTTAGCAATTTCTTCAAGAAGGAATCTTCCAAATACAAAGAGGTTATTGTTAGATATTTTACATAGGAGGATCCTCTTGTAAACCCTTCATTGGTATAAGATGACATCTTCACTATTCTAACTCTGGTTCAAGTGGATTTTTGGGATACCATGATTCATATGGGCTATGGAATGTAATTTACCAAGCACCATCCACCCATCTTTTCCTAGAGATAAAAGACACTACGATTTCCAAGAGTTGTATGATCATATAGAAAAGATCTCAAAGTTCATGAAGATAATGGAATCTGCTAAATTGGGGTTTTCCATGTGTATGATCAAGAGTCCAAGAAGGATATAATGGTAATCTATTGTGTTAGCAATATTTCATGAGGATCTTACCTGGTCTTTCTGCAAGAAAGTATTTCAGCCGTAGTTTTACCATATTACACTATATTTGGTAAATACCTAGGTGTTTCTAACCTTAAATAACGGGGAACATACTGTTGTTAATAATTCTTCTTATTTTTTGAGTTTTTGCATCGAGAACCAGATCTTGTCACTAATGAGTACCCTATTTTTTGGTGGTTTTAGTTAATAATAACGTATAATATTTGGTTGATGTTGATAATCATATGTCTCCTGACCTTTGTGGAAGTAATTGACATGAAATATTTGGTTTAAGTAGACATATATGGGAAGATTGGTTTGGGTGGAGCTTCAATTGGCTTAGTGCATACTGAGTGTGTATATTCTAGCAGCAAAAGATAGTGTACGAGTGGTCAGTCTTCTTCAAGACCTGTGTCAGGTGTTTCGAAAGAGAAGCATCAGGTTTTTTACTACTAGTGTGTAATTCTTTAGTGCTTGATAAGATCATCTACAAATTGATTATAAATTTGGATTGGATGATGAATGTTAAGGAAAATATATATTTTTATCATAATCTGGTTATATTATTATCTACTGATGGGGTCAATCTTGTTTTCCAAGGTTAGTGGGACTCTTGATCAAGAAGGGAATAACCTATTTTTCATTATTTTACGCAATATCATGTCAGTTTATAGATATGTTTCTTGATGAATTTTACCCTTTATTGGGTAGTCAATATCTTTCAATTTTGTGTGAGTACCCTGAGTTCTTTTGAGATGATATATTTAGTTTACCACCATATAGAGACTTGTAATTTACTATAAACCATATCCCTAGTACATTTCCCATTTATATATCCTATTATTGTATGGAAGTCATAGAGATAGTAGAATTTAACTTATATATTGATGACCTAGAGTCAGAATGAATTATATTTCATAGAATTTCACTATGGCTTCACCTATCATCTTTTCTAATAATGAATAAAAAAGCCTCCGACTATGAATTTTTTACTGATTGTTGAATAATGTGACAATTTAAAAAAATAGCATTTTCGAAGCATTAATGATCTCTTTGATCAGCTTTGTTGGTTTTATAAGACTGGCCTAAAGTAATGTTTTCACCAGTTCAATGTTTGAGAAGAGGATATACCTAAGAAACAAATTTGGATTCTATATGGGAATTATGAGTGTCTGGCTATGCTATTGGGTCTCCCTAATGGTCCTGTAGTGTTTATGTCTTATGGATTCCTCTTCCTTCTTAAAGAACATGCCTCATGAGCCCAGCGGTTTTTTAATTTTTCCACCCGTTGTTCCCTTGGCATCCCACTCCTCGGCGGTGCCCCTGTCCCCGGTGACGTTCGATCCAGGATCTGAGTTTCCGGCTGGTGTTTATCCTTCCCCGTAGAGGGTATTTATTTCTATCCTCTAGATAAGGGTTTCCACCTCCTTATTTAAAGGAAGCATTGTGCGGGAAGGCTTCAGGTGCTTCAGATCAGTGTTTCTCGGAGATCAGTTCATTTTCACATTCAGTGGTGAGGGACGGGTCATGCCATTCATTGTCTTCCCCTATCTTGGTGTTCAACTAGGCGGTATCTGGCTTGAATTGGATTCTTGTGGTGCATTTTGGTTCTGAGAAACCCTCTCTTTCTGGTTTCAAGCATTTTTTGGATTCCTGGGGCTTGAAGGATGGGGTTCAGATATCGGTGTTACACAGGTTCTCCTACTGTTTGGTGCTTTCGTCGTCGGAGGACTTTGTCAAGAATTGGTGTGTTGCTCTATGTGAATTGCGTCGATGGAAACTCAATCGCTCCCATTATTTGATGGAGGCTCATAAGGGGAAGGAATTTCCTCAGGCTGCAGTTTGGGTGAGCCTTCCAAGGCTTCTGCTCCCTTTCCAGAATGGTACCTTTCTCAATGTAATTGGGGATTTGCTTGGGGGGTTTCTATGTATGGATGAATACACTCGAAGTGGGGAGGAGACATTGATTCCTTAGATTTATATTGATCTGGATTTGTCTCTCCATATACCGGAGTAATTATTTGCAGAAGTGTTGGGTTCAGTGGGCTGGATTCAGGATATCATGTTCCCAGTGTTTCCAAGGTATTGCTCATCTTTCCTCCTTCAAGGGCACTCAGTTAAAATATGCATAAGAGTATACTATGGTGCTGGTCCGCATTTTTCTCATCCTTCCAAGTCCAGAATGCCAGACCCTCACAGTGTACGGTTATAGGTGACCTTGTTTTCTTCCGTGGATAAAGATGTGGCCGTCTTCTCAGGGGTCTGTGTTGCTTCCAGGTCTCTCCTTCCATGCAAGGTTTCTGATGCCACCCCAGCGTGTTCTAAACCTCCTCTCAGCAATGCAATAGTTTGTTGTTATTCGGGTTCTAGTGCAGTGGAGCCTTCTAGTAGCTCGTGTTCTTCTTACCATGTGTTCTCCCTATGAGAATTGGAGGAGTTTTTTCTGTTGGTTATCCCAAGAATGCTGGTGTTTGAATATCGAGATTTTCGTCTAGTGCCTTTTGAGCTGCACAAAGTGAGGGTGAGGGTTGTCAATTTTATGGATGTACAGAAGGTTTTTACAAATGGGCTTGAAGATGTTTCTTTTGAGGCTCTTGAAGGAGGGTCAGGTCCTGTGATGGTGGTAGATCTATCCAGTTTGTCCAGTTATTCTTCATCCCCTGTGTCTCCTTGTAGTGTAATGAAGGGGAAGTCAAACAACACTGAGCCACTTTTATCCCCTACTGCCTTTTCCAAAATCCCAGAGGTATAGACCTGGGCACAGATGAGACTTCTTAGGGAAAAATCTTTTCCCATTAGAAAAAATACCAAATATCCTGAGGCCAAAGCTGGGTTACTTGTTTTTTAATGTTATCTCTCCCCATTTGGAATGCTTGCGGCCTGGGTGCTCGGGTGAAGAATGACCTCATATCCTCATATGATAGGAAAAATAAAGCAAGTCTTGTAGATGTCCCTGAGCATAAACAGAAGCCGAGTAAGATAAAACCCTTCAGTCACAAAGTTCTGATGCATGGCTCCTTGCATGTTGATCCGGTCAACAGACATATTGAGATTTTTTGGAACAAAGAGATTTCATTGGATCTGATTGAGGCAGGAGATCAATTCATTACCAAGAGAGTCACGAAGGGAGTGAACTATTTCTTCTTCTCTATTGTATATAGAAGCTGCCACTTTCAGGAAGGTAAAAGGATCATGAAAAGTCTTGGGCCCTTTGATCCTCAGGATCTACCGTGGTTAATTGTAGGGGATTTCAACAACATTATCGACTCGGAGGAGAAGAAGGGAAGATGTGTTTTCCCCATAATGCCAATCAAGTACATCGCTCATCTTATAACTGACAAGGGTCTTCTTAATATGGGTTATTAAGGGGATCACTTTACATGGTGAAAAAACCAATATGGTGGAAGAAGAATCTTGAGCAGGATGAACCGTTTCCTGGCTGATAATAATGTGATAAACAAATTTCTTGATGCCTATGTAAAACACCTATACAGATGTATATCAAATCACTCCCCTTTATTGGTTTCTCTGGTTCCCAAGAAGAATTACCTGGATTTATTCAGATTCAATCAATAGTGGTCTTTGAATCAAAGTTTTTAGTGGATTGTAAGGGAGCTATGGGACAAATATACTCAAGGTTATACATGGGTAGCACTTCATAACAAACTACGGTAGTTGAAACATGGGATGAAGGTTTAGGCCAGGGTTCTTCTTCCCTTTGATCATAACATGGAGCTTCTTAAACAAAGTATTGATTGTTTGGAGTCTAACATAGAGGAGGAGTGGAATGACTTAGTGTTTGATGATCTATTGTGAAAAAAGGTGTGTTGGGAGGAGATGCTTCTAAAGCATGAACATTTGGCCCGGGGCCGCTCCCGGGTGAGGTGGTTGCAAGAGCAAGACTAAAACACTGTTTATTTCCATGGGTGTATTAGAGAAAGAAGGTACTCCATTTCTCCTATCCTTTTTCTTGAATATGGCTCTTACACCAAGGATTGTGATATTTTTTTGGGAATGGTGTTTTAATTCTTTAAGAATCTATTAATAGGTACTAATCCGTGGATGAACATGGGATATCCTAATGGGCAAGGGGGACTGTGGGAGGCGACTCCCAGGCTAGTCTCTCCATTGGAAAGTGAGGGCCTCTAGGCGATTCCTTGTGAGGAAGAAATTCAGTTGGCCATGCAGAAACTCAACCCAGATAGTGCTCCTGGTCTGAACAGTTTTCCAGGATCTTTTTACAGAGGGGTTTGGGATGTGCTTAAGACGGACATAATAGAATCTATTCAAGACTATTTTCGTGGAGGGACTCTGGAGTGGGTTGAAAGTGCTAGTTAATTGGTTCTCATACAAAAGATTAAGAATATTTCTTCTCTATCTCACTATAGACCAGTGAATTTATGTAACTTCCCCTGCAAAATCATGGTGTCTGTTATTAATCAGAGGTTATCTAAATTCCTCCCTCACTAGATATGCCCTGAAAAACATGGGTTTGTGAAAGGACGCTCTATTCAAGGAGCGATAGTGGAAGCCTAGGAGATAATAAGGGATATCAATGTAAAAACTCATGGCTCAAATTTGGCTATCAAGTGGAAATGAACAAGGAATATGACAGGACTGAATGGAGCTTCATTAATAGAGTCCTCTCGAGCATGGGCCTCTCGGCTAGAGTAGTAGACATCATAATCAAGAGTTTCACCTCTTTGTGGCTAACAGTATCCTTTATGGGAAAGGTTTATGGTTTATTCAAGGCAACAAGATGGCTTCTGCAAGAAGATACCTTATCTCCCAGAATTTTCATACAGGCACAAGATACTCTTAGTAGACTAATTAACTGAGGCATGTACCAAGGTGTGATAAATCCTTTCAAGAGGAGGATTAACGTCCTTCCAATCTATCATCTGATGTTTTCTAATGATACCATTATATTTTTGAATGGTCTAAAGGATTGAATTCGAGGGATTATGGGAATTATAGAGGAATATTTTCACTGGAGTGGGCAAGTCATCAGTTCAACAAAGTGCAGAGTTTTCATATCTAATAAGAGCACCCCCAGTCGAGTATCCTCATTGGGAAGCCGCTTAGAAATTCAGCGAGGTGTTCTTCCAATGGAGTACATGGGCACGCTAATATCCTTAGATATACTCCAAGTACATGATTTTGATCTCGTTGTGAGTAGGATAACTAGCCGAGTGTTTAACTGGAAAACCGAATTCCTTTCATTTGGGGCCTGTATTGCTTTAGTAAATAGTGCCCCATCGGCCATCCCCATTCATGCAATGGGTTCCTCAAATGTTACCAAAGGAGTGATAAAAAATGTGGAAAAGATTTTATATTCCTTCGTTTGGGGTACTAAATCAGAAGGTAAAAGGCACTGGGTTTCATGGAAAAAGATGGTGAGTCTGGTCCTTGATGGGGGGATCAATGTAAGGAGTCTCCAGAGTACGATTCACTGCATTCATGCCATGTAAGATTGGGAACTTCTAGTGCAGCATACGTTGTGGGGGAGATCCATGTAAAAAATTTGTGGGGAAAGTGCAGAGGTTGTCCATGGCTACTCTTCCCCCCTTTCGAAGAAGATTTATCCTCTGGTCTAGTTTCTTCGTCTGAGCTCTCAATGGATTGTGGGATCTGGGGACTTGCTCTTCTGGCACAAAAAATGGCTTGTTCTATTCTCACATTCATGGGATTCCCTACCACTATAATGTCGGTGAAGGAGGCACATCTCCATCCCAAGTTCACCAAGGATGTGTTGAACTTGGATCAATAGGATCTTCTCGAGTCCATTGAGATCACTACTAGATAGGTTTTTTGTGTGTTTACTCCTATGCCTTCATGTATTTTTTTCCACTAGAGAGTACCGTAAGCTGATTTCAGAGAAGATTCAACATGATGGGTGGAATGGAGTTGTGTGGTACCACAAGATCCTATAAAAGTTCAATTTCCTTTTATGGCGCATCAGTAATTCTGTTGTGGCTACAGATGAGAATATCAAAAATCTAGGAATAAACTTGGCATCGTCATCCACTACTGTGATATCTGGAAGGAGGAGATTATGCATCACTTATTCTTTGAAGGGGAGTGGGATTCAACCGTGTGGTCCTATTTTGGGGGCTCTATTTTTAAATCCACTCTTCAGTGGTATATTTCTTCTTTCATGGGAAGTTCGTTTCTGTGCTCGTCAGGATCAGACAAGGATCGGATGTCTCGATCATGACTATTGAGTATTGGTTGCTGGTTCTTGTGGCAATCCAAAAAGCAGTCGAGATATGAAGGCTCATTTCCTATAGAAAGAGCCATCATCGCCAGGATGCGCTCACTGTTGATGGATTTTTTTTCACTCTCCCCAGACTGGCGAGATTCCCCTTTACTCAGATGCATCTAGGTTAGTACCCCCATGCCCATTCCTCACCCAGTACTGGCACATGGACAATGGGTGTGCTGTCATCACCCTGGTTCCAGTTTCAAGATGAACAAAGACGGGTCTTGCTCCTTGGGAATCATGAAAGGAGGTGGAGTGGCTCACGACTCTTAGGTGAATGTCAATATGGAGTTTTGTAACACCCCAAGATTTCATAGTACGCTATTTCTTCAAGTTAATGCAATAACTTTCACTACACAGAACAATGAGTTCAAGCGCATCACGACTTACCAAACTAGTCATTCAAAAGCTATTATCAGTAGTATTAATAGAATTTTGAACATTATATAATCCTTATAATTTTATAATCCATATTATGAGTTTCTTATACTTACTTTATGAACAAATTCATTTTTTTCAGATAAAAAAATTATTTTTCAAAAAATGAAATTTTACAGCCTTTTAATGGAGACCCCTTTTTAAATCCAATATTTGAAGCTTTTATATATTCAATTTGACAAAATAAACTTATTCTTTAGAATCAGGATATAAGAATTTATTTTCAATAAATTTTTGGTGTTTTTATGATAACTATCATACTTGGGTGAATAGTCAAAAAATGATATTTTAATTAAAAACAAATTTTTTAATCAAAATAATTTATAGTGTTGAATTACACATTTTAATGTTTTGGAAGTATAATTAGATTATATTTTTATCCTTGAATTCATTTTTGGTCATTCTAATTATTCTCACATTGAAATTATAGATAAACAAGTGTCAATCTTTTGATAGTTATTGTTTCTTAAAAACACGTTATTTGCTTTGACAATGAGAATGAATTTTAAAATAATAAATGCAACTTCTAAATTTTTAATTTGGTAAAATATACTTATTTTTTGGATTTTTAATATCAAAATTATCCTAGGGTGAAGTTTTGGAATTTTTTTTAAAATGTTCAATTTTTGGTGAATAATGAAATAGCACTGAGTTATCGTTTAAAACCGATTTTTTATTTAAATAATAATTTAATTTATATAAATTTATTTTACGTTAAAATAGATACATAATGCATATATAAGTTAAATTTAATTCATTTGAGTCAATTTATAATAATTATAGATATATAAAAAATGATATATAAGTTTTCACCAACTTTTACCCACCTCCTAGGAGAATTTGTGAATTCACATAAAACATAATTTTACCACTTCTGTGAGTGGAATTTAAAAAATCCGAGAGACATGGTTGATATCAGTATGTAAAATGTGATTCAATAACACCAAAATATTTTTTGGTGAATGGTATCTTTTTCCATTTATTTACCACAATTAAAAGTAAATAGGTTAATTAAGGTTAAAAATGACATTATTATTACCCTAAAACATGTTTTAATTCTCTTGGATAAGTGTAATTCGACCAAAAACAACCTTAAGAATAAAATATGACCCTTTGGGTCCACATGGATTATATTAAGACAATTATTATTATTTTATTTAAAGAAGAGTTAAAAGAGTTAAAATCAAAGCTTAATAACTAAACAATTTTAAATATAGGTTTATACATAATATAAATTCAACTATAAATATTCATTAGCAATATAAAAATATTTCATACATAATGGTATTTTATTTATAATTTTTAGAGATTAAATAATTAAATTTATTAATGACATAATGATAATGCAGTAATTACCTTACTAATGAAAGAATCAAATAAATGGTATTATAAATATTAAAATAAACATAATTTCAAAGTTTTTATGACATAAAATACTTTTATAGGTGAATATGACATGTTAGTGATGATTCAATGTATCTTGTTCAAAGTAATCAAGTTGTTATGACTTTCCCAAATACAAAATACCATATAGTGCCAAAATTGACATAAATTAATATTTAAAACAAATACTATATTATTGGTTGATATAATATTCCTAAAAATGTAATATTCGTCCAAAGAGATTAAAAAATATTATATATGTCATTAATGATCCTCTTGAGGTTCTCTTGGAAGATTAGAGAAAGTTTATTAACCATATAGAGTAAGAATAAAAGAAGACACGGTAAAAGTTATGCTATTCAACTAAGAGTAAAATCTAAAAGGTAAGGTTAAAATGGTAACATAAACTTTTCTAACACCTATTGGTTGAAATTATTTCGTCCCATAACTGAATAAGGCTCAAAATAAATTAATTTTTGATCCTTTATAAATTAATATGAATTTATTATAAAATAATACTTTAAGTTTTTTCTAAAGAGCCCATCCTCCCCCTTATAAAAGGACACCACTTCTAACCAATTATTCATACCTTCATTGCATTTTGGTTCGAGAAAACACCGAAAAAAATATCCTCTCAACATCCCTCACTTAAACCTAGAGGCCTTAGTTTGATCAGAAAGCTAACCTAAGGAGCCCTTTTGATCAAATCAAAAGGAAGAACCTGAAGAAGAGGTAATGTTTTCACCACCCTCTTTCAAGTTCCTTTCTACTTCCACTTCCTATTACTTTGTTATTTCCATTATAAAATAATAACTAAAATATTTTCTATATATAGAGATGGTATTAAAAATATGGTACAGCCATATTCAGTATTCTATCCATCCTTTGAATGACATGTCACCACACGTGCATACGTAAAGCTTACCGTCTCCACGTCGTGGTGTAATTGTTATTCAAAACATTATTATTTGGATTGGTATGATAATAATGTTTAATTGATTTAAATAATAAATATGACATGATAATGATTCTGTATATATGATATACCATCCAATTATATATTATTTTAATATCAAAATAATGATATTGTCACTCGTGCGTACATACGGATTACCGTCTCCACGACGCGATGAGATTCTTTTCCACGTTCACCATTCATCGATGATTATAAAAATATATATTACTAATATATGAAATAATAATGCTAATGGAGATATATATATTCTTTTATATATATAAATATGTATTTACATAAATTTTATTCACTTACTTCCGTTTAATATGATATGAAAACAAAAACAACGTTTATGCGTACGTACGGACTACCGTCTCCATAAACGATGTTTTTCATTTCATATATATGTCTATTATACATATTTATATTCTAAATATACATGATATATAAATCATGTTTTATATTATTGAAGTATTTAAATCTTGATCTAAGTGATACAATTAAGACTAACATGTTAAAACAAGTATGATAAATAAAGCGATTATTAACCAAAATGTTTATTTAACATGGATGTTATTATTACTAGGAAATTTTTATCATCCATATCCATTTTTCAAAAAAATGATTTCAAAAGGAATATTTTATGGATTTTTGAAAGGTAATATTTATCACGATCAGAATTTTAAATGTTTTAATGATTTATCTTTCTAAACCTTTTTAATTAATATCCATGTTTTCAAAATGATTTTAATGATTTATTTATATGGACATGAATGTTTTGAAATAATAAATCTTTTCAAAATATTCAAAGTTGTATGGGACACTTTGATTCAAAAATATATTTTAAATTACTTCCTTCTTAAATGTGTGACTTTCAAATGATTTTGAAAAAAAGATATTTCTCTCAAAATGTTTTACTCATCATTTTCAACTATGTCCTCATCCTTTACTGGATATTATTTTTGATTGAGGTTGACTTATTATAATACAATATTTCATATTGTATTGAATGAGTTATGATATGTTTGGCTGTGTATGTTCTATTTTTATACCATTCATGGATTATGGTTAATGTATTGACATCTCTTATGCTGGTTTTAATACAAATGTTTATGTTATGTTTCAACTATTCATATGAGGAATGCAGTGGACTGAGTAAGTGACGGGTGGAGCCCACTATACCTCCTCGATGCATCATTAGGTCTCATTAGAAAAACTAGTGTCTTGTAATAAGGACTTGAAAAAATTTATTTGTAGTCTTGGCATGAGGCCTTAAATATGTGGTTATGATGTCCGGCGTTAGGCATTCCCTCATTATGAAATTCATTATTACATGTGATTATTCGACTAGTAGAATATCCATGTGCATGATTATATGGTAATATTTGATTTATTTTTTCTATAATATGTTCATGTTTATGTTCAAAAATGCTGTTTTTTATCACCCATCTTGCCTTAAATGTTTATCGCTTCCGCTAGATTAGTTACCCTTACTGAGCATCTGAGCTCACCCCTTTCTTATGTTTTATTTTCCCAGGATTCCAAGAAGTGTATTATGATTGATAAGCAGGGTTAATCTTGGGGATTATTGGCGTTCTCAAAGGACCATTTATGTTGTGTTTTATTTTCTAATGTGTAATGTAACATTCATGTATTTAATCTATTTTCCAAGACTGCTAAACTAATCGGTCCTTTGGGACTTTATTCCTTTTAATCAAGGCAATGTATTAAAATAATGCACCGACTCTGGGTAACGAGGGTCAGGGCGTTACAGTCTATATCAGAGGGAGGTTTATCAACATCCTTGGAAACTAGATTTAGATAAACTTCGATTATAGAACATTACCCTAAGATAGAATTTAAGGATTAGTATATAAGAACATACTAGAATTTTGGTAATGTAGATATTTTGTGAGTTTACAAAGCAAATACATCCTGGTCTAGATACGATCAGGTAGAGGCAGCTCTGGCACATATGTACCTAGGGGTAAAACCTGAAAACACCACTTTGAGCTAGACTCGAATGGTAACTGTTGGAAGACAACGGGCCTTGATACACTCTTGGTTACGACACTCCTGGGGTATAAGCTTTGGATAATTCTCATTTTCATTACAAATCTTTATGAAGGATTTACGAGAATATATACCCTAAAAAAATATTTTTATGCATTATATCCATAAACTGTTCAATTTATGTTAGGTATTTTAAAAGTTTGGAATTATTCATTGAAATTGATAAATTGACCTAGTGTATGCCATTGTATAGAAATGGTGCCCTGTAGAAGGAATGTGAACTCCAAAAAAATGTATAATCCAATGAGTAAGAAGGATCATATCTTTCATAGTATTAAGACATCATCTAGAAGGGAAATATTCTACCATGTATTCTCAACATATAAAGAAATAGTATCATGTTTTAATAAGATAAGTAATGATTTATCTGTGTCCTATGGCTTTGAAGGGAAGCAAGAGAAGAAAAGGATGGAAGAGAGAAATATGGATAAAGGGAAGAGTTAAAAGAAGGATTTTCCAATATGTGATAAATGTGGAATGAATCACCTTGGTAAATGCTTGAAGGGAATGGGGGTTTATTATAAGTGTGGAGAAAAAGGACGCCAAGTATGTGATTTAAAGGGTAAGAAAAATATTTCAAATGTAAAATTATTCATCTGCAAGGCGTTGAGACACTACACGAATCAATGTCCCATTCATAAGAGTATAGCAGAAATGATGTTATTGGATAATAATCAAGTTATGATACTAAATCATATGAAAAATATTGAGTAGTGTTATTATGATGTTATTATAGGATTATTTCATTTGAGTGTTGTATCAATAGTATACTAGTTATATGAATTATGGAGATAAATATGGATTGTACTGTAGTACAATTTTATTGAGGATTTGAGATTATATGGTTCTAAGAAAAGAGGCTTAATAGTAAGCTATGATTCTTGGAAAATACATGGTTGAAGGAAAGGTAATCCTTAATATTGTCTTGATAATGAGGTAGTGATTATGGAGTAAGAGATGGTTGATTTTGGTAATTCAGGATGTTGCGGTGTTGTAGAAGAATACACGATGAAGGCGTTCACATGTTATTACCTGGAAAAAAGGTTCATCATTATGTTTAACTTCCTTATAAACTTTGGATTGAGAGTTTGGATATAAGTATTTTTAATAATTATAAAGGTTAAAATGGATTTTGTTTGAAATTGGATACTATTGTTAAGGTTAGTTTTGGATTTCCATTAAAAGGACAACCCGGAGGTTGGGCGACAACCCGTCACGTCCGGCTAGGCCGCGAGACTTGAACCCGCAATTGAAGGGAGGTAAGAGTGTGTAACCTATCACTAACCCACGTGATTTCCGGGATTGAATAATGTAGTTTTTTAATGTTTCCGATATTTGAATTATAAATTCATTATTTTTGGAATCCTATACGATTAAGATAAATAGAATATATATATATATATATATATATATAAATCTTTTCGAGTGAAAGATGAGTTTGCGGTAGGAATTAGTTGAAGGATGAAACTCTAATTGTCAAGTATATATATATATATATATTACCTCTTATTTTATGGATAAATTAATTATTAAACTTTAGGGAAGGGATCTTAAAACCAAAAATGTATTATTCTAATACCTTATGTTTTGTTGAACCGATGATATTTTAAATCATCATAGATTGATGGCTTTGAGGCCCTCAATTATAGAATAGTTTGTGACTGATGACCTCAATCACTCCCTATAAATATTTACATTTTAGCTTCAATTATGTGTCTCTAATTCCCACCAATGTTATCCTAATCGAGATCATAATTTGGTGGTGACATTTTCATTCCCCTTTTTCCTCTTATTATGACTAAATTTTGTTAACCCAATTTCCGATGTGGGTTTTCCCACAATGGTATTTTATATTTTTAACCTTTTTCAAAGAACAATTTCAAATTGCGAGGATGAAATTTATTGAAGGAGGGATGAATGTAACACCCCATGATTTCATAGTACATTATTTCTTTAAAGTAATGTAATAACTTTCACTACACGCACACTGAGTTCAAGCGCATCATGACTTACCAAACTGGTCGTTCAAAGGTGGTTATGAATAGTATAAACTGAATTTTAAACATTATATAATCCTTATAATTTTAGAATCCATATTAGGAGTTTCTTAGACATAATTTAAGAACAAATGCATTTTTTCAGATAAAAGAATTATTTTTAAAAAAATGCAATATTACCGCCTTTTAATGGAGAACACTTTTTAAATCCAATATTTGAATCTTTTATATATTCAATTTGACAAAAATAAACTTCTTCTATAGAATCAGGACACAAGAATTTAGTTTCAACAAATTTTTGATGTTTTTCTGATAACTCCCATATTTGGGTGAATAGTGAAAAATACTATATTTTAACTGAAAACAACTTTTTTAATCAAAATAATTTATATTGTTTATTTATAAATTGTAATAGTGTAGAAGTATAATTAGATAATATTTTTACAAGTTAATCCAATGTTGGTCATTGGAATTAATTTCACATTGAAAGTATACGTAAACAAGTTTCAATCTTTTGATAAATATTGTTTCTTAAAAACACATTATTTTTTGTGACAATAAGAATTAATTTTAAATTAAAAAATGCAAATTCAAAATTTTTAATTTGGTAAGATATACCTCATTTTTGGATTCGTAATATTGAAATTAGCCTAGGGTTAAATTTTGGTATTTTTCTGAAAACGTTCAATTTTTGATGAATAGTGAAAAACATTGAGTTAACGTTTAAAACCGGATTTTTATTTAACTAATTATTTATTTTATTTAAATTTATTTTAGGTCCAAATAGATAAATAATACTTATATAAGTTCAATGTAATTCATTTGAGTCAAGTTATACTAATTATAGATATATGTAAAATTTTACAGAAGTTTTCACCATCTTTTACCCACCTCCAAGGAGAATTTATAAATTCACATAAAACCTACTTTTACCACTTCTGTGAGTGAAATTTAAAAAATCAGAGAGACACAGTTGATATAATTAAGTAAACTTTGATTCAATAAGATAAAAATAATTTTTGGTGAATAGTAACTTTTTACTTTTTTTACCACAGTTAATAGTAAATAGGGTAATTAATGTTAAAAATGATATTATTATTACACAAACACATGTCCTAATTCTATTGGATGAGTTTAATTCAACCAAAAACTACCTTAAGAGAAAACTATGACCCTTTAGGTCCACTTTTATTAGATTAAGACATTTATTATTATTTTATTTAAAGAAGAGTTAAAAGAGATAAAATTAAAGTTTAATAACTAAACTATTTTTAATATAGGGTTATACATAAGATAAATTCAACAATATATATTAATTATAAATATAAAAATATTTCCTACATAATGGTATTTTATTTATATTTTTTAGAGATTAAATAATTAAATTTATTAATGACACAATGATGATGCAGTAATTACCTTATTAATGAAAGAATCAAATAAATGGTTTTATAAATATTAAAATGAACATAATTTAACCATTTTTATGAAATAAAAGATTTATATAGGTGCATATGACATGTTATGGATGACTCAACGTATCTTGTTCGAAGTAATCAAGTTGTGATTACTTTCAAAAAAACAAAATAAAAAATAGTGTCCAAATTAACATAAATTAATATTTAAAACAAATACTATATTATTAGTTTATATAATGTTCCTAAAAATTTAATGTTTCACCAAATAGAATAAATAATATTACATATGTCATTAATGATCCAGTTGAGATTCTCTTGGAAGTTTAGAGTATGTTTATTAACCATATAATGTAAGAATACAAGAAGACACTGTAAAAGTGAACTATTTTTCTAAGAGTTAAATCTAAAAGATAAGGTTACAATGGTAACCTAAACTTTTATAACACCTATTGGTTGAAAGGATATATACCCATAACCATGTAAGGCTCTAAATAAACTCATTTGGAGCCATTATTAATTGAATATGAATTTATTATAAAATAATACTTTAAGTTTTTCCTAAAGTGCCCCTCCTCCCACTTATAAAAGGACACCACTTCTAACCAATTATTCATAAATTCAAAGCCTTTTGGTTTGGCCAAACCCTACCCAAATATCCTCTCAACTTACCTCGCCTAAACCTTGAAGCCTTAGTTGGATCATAAAGCTAACCTAAGGAGCCCTTTTGATCAAATCAAAAGGAAGAACCCGAAGAAGAGGTAATATTTTCACTACCCTCTTTCATGTTCCTTTCTTCATCCACTTATTCTTTATTTGTTATTTCCATTATAAAATAATAACTCCAGTATCTTATATATTCTGATGTTTTATTATAAATATGGTACAACCATATTCAGTATTCTATACATCCTTTTAATGACATGTCACCATACGTGCGTACGTACGACTTACCGTCTGCACGTCGTAGTGTAATTGTTATTCAAAGCATTATTATTTTGATGGGTATGATAATGGTGTGTAATTGATTTAAATAATAAATATAACATAATAATTATTATGTATATATATGATATACCATCCAATTATATATTATTTTAATATCAAAAGAATGATATTGTTTCTCGTGCGTACGTACGGATTACCGCCTCCATGAAGCGATGAGATTCTTTTCCACGTTCACCATACATCAACGATTATAAAAATATATATTACTAATATATGACATAATAATGCAACTGGAGATATATATATATATATATATGTGTGTGTGTGTGTGTGTGCTTACATATATCTTATTCACTTACTTCCATTTAATACGATATGAAAACAGAAACAACGTTTATGCGTATGTACAGACTACCGTATCCATAAACGGTGTTCTTCATTTCATATATATATCTATGATACATATTTACATTCTAAATATATAAGATATATAAATCCTGTTTTATATTCTTGATTTATTTAAATCCTGATCTATGTGATACAATATTGAGTAAGAAGTTAGAACACATATGATAAAGAAAGCGATTATTACCCAAAATGTTAATTTAACAAGAAAATTATTATTAAATGTGTAGTATAAAGTAATAAATGAATCATGTATGATATTATAAATATTAATATGGTTATAGTATAATTTAATAAAATAATATGATCTCCATACATGAGGTTAAACGTACCCTCAAATAATGGAATTTTCAAGGTAAGGGTTAATT
Organism: Viscum album; assembly: GCA_963277665.1. Lineage (NCBI taxonomy): Eukaryota > Viridiplantae > Streptophyta > Magnoliopsida > Santalales > Viscaceae > Viscum > Viscum album. The sequence continues at coordinate 653,850 of CAUJRU010000379.1, read as the reverse complement.
CCTCAATCACATTATTATCCGAGATTGTTTATGTGTAAGTATTTACAGGGAAATTTTTATCATCCGTTTCCATTTTTCATAAAAATGATTTCAAAATGAATATTTTAAGGATTTGTGAAAGGTGATTTTTATCAAGATCAGAATTTTAAATGTTTTAAAAATTTATCTTTCAAAATATTTTTAATTAATTTCCATTTTTTCAAAATTATTTTAATGATTTATTTATGTGGACATGAATTTTCTGAAATAATAATTATTTTAAAAATATTCCAAGTGGTATGGGACACTTTGATTGAAAAATATCTTTTAAATTACTTCCTTTATAAATGTGTGACTTTCATATGATTTTAAAAAAATTATATTTTTCTCAAAAAGTTTTACTCATCATTTTCAACTATGTCAGCATCCTTTACTAGATATTATTTTTGATTGAAGTTGATTTATTATAATACAATATCCCATATTGTATTGAATGAGTTATGATATGTTTGACTACAGATGTTCTATTTTTATACCATTCATGTTTTATTGTTAATATATTGACATCTCATATGCTAGTTTTAATACGAATGTTTATGTTATGTTTCAACTATTCATATGATCAATACAGTGGACTTAGTAAGTGACGGGTGGATACCCCTATAGCTCCTCGATGCATCGGTAGGTCTCATGAGACAAACTAGTGTCTTAGAACAAGTCCTTGGATAAAACTTTTATTTGTAGTCTTGGAACGAGGCCTTGACTATGTGGTAATGATGTTCGGCGTTAGGCATTCCCTCATTAAGAAATTAGTTATAACATGTGATTATTTGACTAATAGAATACCCATGTGCATGTTTATATAGTAATGTTTTATTTATTTTTTCTATATTATGTTCATGTTTATGTTTAAAAATGATGTTGTTTTTATCACACATCTTTCCCTAAATGTTTATAGCTTATGCTAAATTAGTTACCCATACTGAGCATATAAACACACCCATTTTTTTATGTTTTATTTTCCCAGGATTCCAAGAAGTGTATTATGATTTATAATCAGGGTTTTTCTTGGGGATTAATGGAGTTCTCAAAAGATCATTTATGTTGTGTTTTATTTTCTAATGTGTAATGTAACGTTCATGTATGTAATCTATTTTCCAAGACTGCTAAACTGGTCGGCCCATCGAGACTTGATTCCATGTAATCATTCCAATGTATTAAAATAATGCACTGATTCTGTGTAATTGGGGTTGGGGCGTTGCACATTTACATCGTGTTTTGGGACAGGCACTCCCCTTTTGGCTGAGGCCAAGGCGATGCTCACCAGTCTCTCTCTTTCAATCCATCAACAGGTGATATTATCTCAAGTGAAGACAGATTAATTAATTCTATATGGATCCTTGACAGGTAAAGGCAGTACTCCATGGTCGATATCCTACATCATTAGGAATTTCAGATCCTTAATTCGGATACCATCTAAGTGTCCCACATATGGCGTGAGGGAAATAAGGTATCAGACTATTCGGATTCCTTAATAAAGCATGGCTCCATTCAAACTAGTATTATTTCTTTTAATTTCTTGAAACCAAAGGCTATTAATTTAATTTAAGGGGATGCCTTTGGCATGCACTACTTCAGACCTCCATAATCATGCGGCCTAGTAGTGCCTTGTGCCTTTTTGTTGAAAAAGATTTTGTTTTGAATGGATGGTGTGTTTATGTCATTGGTAAAACAAATATTTCAGTAGTTCAAGGACTCTTTTTTCTGTGTGTTCATGTATGATATTTTAGTGAAATCTAATTGAGAGGAGGATCACATGGACCCATTGGATATCATTCCTTGAACCTGTAAATATCAATTTCTATTTTCATACTATTCCAAGTGTGTGTCTTGAATATTGGATGTAATGTTTTTGGGACATGTGGTATATGAGAGGGGAGTCTCAGTAGATCCTGAAAAGGTACAACATGTTATATCCAAGGAGAATCCCATATTTTTTTGAGATATAGAGATTCTTGGTCATGGAAGGTTAGTGTATTTGGGTTTTTCATAACTACTCTAATATTTAATATTCAATGATAGCATTAACGTATTAGGGTGTAAATGTTAAATGGAATACAAAGTAACAGATATATTTTGATGAGATGACAATGAGGTTGAATTAGACAAGAATTTTGATTGTTTTTGAACTCGAATTCAGTTATGATGTATTTTTGATATCTACAGAAGGGGTTTTCATTGTTTCTTGAGGTCGGGGAAAAAATAAATGGTATATGTATCATTCTTGTTATACCCTCATGAGAAGAACTACCCTACCCATGATTTTGAGTTGGAAATGGTGACACATGAACTCCAAATGTGGAGTCAAAATCTCTCGAAGGAGCATTTTCAATGTATTGTATTTATAAGCTATTGAAATATATATTTACATAGATGGATTTGGAATTTTTATAGAAACATTGGGGAGAGTATCTTCAATAGTTTGATTTTGATATTCCTTATAACCTGAGAAAAGGGAACATGGTTTCCCATGCAGTGAGCCGAAATCACTGACATAATCCATGATGTAATTACTTAAGGAGTGATCTATGATTAGTTTTTTTCCTGAGATATTCTTTGCAGTGTTATAGGTTAATGGAGAGGATTTATTGGATATGATTAAAGATGAATCTTATTTGATGATATATTTATTCTTGAGTATGTAAAAGACCCAATGTTCCAATTCTTACGTGAAAGCCTTTGTCGTGGGAGGCATCAGGTGAGGAGTCTTGGTATCACAGTAGGTATTTATGCTTCCTTATTAGTTTGGTTGTAAATTTTCCATGTGACAATAATTATTTGTAAGTGGAAACCATTGGTTTTAGTTCATTCACCATGGGGACACCAACATGTATCATGACTTGAGGTTTTGTTACAGGTGGAAAGGGATGAGACATTCGATCACACATTTTGTGTTGGGGATCCAAACATTTAAGGTAATTAAAGTGGAGAACAAGAGACCTATAAGGTCTTTTTCAGACTTTTTCCATTTTGGTATGTAACTGGGATAATATTTTCAAGGATTTCATCATTGTTTTTCTATAAAATAATCATGGAAAGGATGAGATTTGGGTGATCATTTATTGACACATGATATCAGAACATTAACTACTTATTAGGGAGATGAAAAAAGTGGAACAACATTTGGACTTGCATGTCAAAGAAATACTGAGAATTCAAGGGTTTCCCTCAATAGTTTTTTCGGAAAAGGATCCTTGGTTTACAGTTATGTTATAGAAAGGTTTATCAGAGATTATTAGATCCCACATTAAATTATCCACAACATATTAACCACATATGAATGGATAGTTAGAGAGGTGTATCCAAGATCTTAATGATATGTTATGATCTTTTGTACTTGATTTCACAGGATCATGGGAAAATAATTTTCCATTAGTTGAGAATTTTCGATAAAAATAGTTACCAATCCTTTAAAATGATGGAACAATTATAGGAATTGTATGGGGGTCTATGTAGAACTCATTTTTTCTAGTTAGGGTTGAGAGAGTAGAACTTGGTTTTGTCGAATATTGTTTCAAACACTATAGAGATTCTATAGTTGATCTGGAAGAATTTGATCATAGAAAAGTGAAGGCATAAATATTATTAAGGCCATAATCATTAGTTTATTATGTGGTCAGTAATTGGGTATTTTTTAGTGTTTCACCTTAGTTGAGACATAATTGGTTGGGTAAATAGGGTAAGTTTTACCTAATATTTTTGGGCTCAATTTTCATCATTGGACAATATGGAATGGTGGACTATATTTTAAACTTTCTACCTTTTTTATAGTTATCGATGATGTGTTTCATGTTTCCTAGTTGAAGTGGTATATACAAGATCCTTACCATGTGATTAGATGAGAGGATGTTGATATTGATCTCAACACCATTTTCGCGGAGTAGCTAGTTCAGATTATGCATCACTAAGACAAGGTGCTATGGGGTAAAATGACCCCTAGTATGGATGTTGTGTTAGTGTAGATAAGATATCCATGATACATGGGATAGGGATTCATTGATGAGGAAGAAATAGACTTCCCTTTTTTCTAATCATAGATCTAGAGGCCTTTCTCAGGGTATAAATCATTTTTGGTGGTGAGATTGTAACACCTCATTACCTTTCTATTGGATGTGTTTTAACCTTCATTTTTTGTTTCCATTTTATTTAGTTTAAAAATGCTAAAAATGAATTGGGAAGATACCTGTATTAGTGAATTCATAGGTTTTTTGTGATTTTATATTAAGGGAGATGGGTTTTTCTACTCATTGGACACATACTCACTATTTAATTAGAATACACATTGTTTAATGGATTCTTAGAAAATGATATGAACTGCATATATAACATGAGAGGTTTACACACCATTTATAAGTTTCACATCACACATTAGTAAAAATAAAATATTAAATTTAAAGGAAATGTAAATTTTAGGTGATTCAAGCCTTTGTTGTCTACACTATGTGTAGTGGGATTACATGCCCCGTAAATGTTTTGATTTTTTTTTTGTTTTTTGGGTTGTGTACAACTAATTTTTATTTCAACGTCCTCAATGCATTTCCTCTCTCAACTGAGAGGTGACCCTAGGCGAATTTGGGAGACTCCATTTTTTCAAAATCATTACATTTAGCGATTAATCACAATTATGGTTGTATTTATTCTCTCATAGTATGTAATATTTTAGTTTATTCTTTAGGTTTGGTTACCTATGTTGTTTTGTTTGTGGCTGTGTGTGGATTTTTGATCGTATTGTTTTTTCTGTAATACTTTTTTGTTTCTTGGAATTTATTGTCTTTTAAAAGCATTTCTCTTAGTTACCATTCACCATTGTTGAAAACATCTTGGTGTATATCCTTTTGAGGTATTAATTTTTATACAATGGGATTATTTAATGAATTTCATGTCACTATTGATAAATTATTGTGGTGTTTTTCCTTGAATATAATTAATATGTGGTTTCAAATGACCTCTTCCAAAGAAAATTATTTTTAAAAAGGTAATGTTCATTGAAAATGAGTTTTTATGATATGGAAATGGGTTTAAAATTCTCAGGTAAATCAACATTTCTTTGAAAATGTCTTATTAAATTATAAGCATTTTGTTAAATACAATTTTGGAAAATGAATATTTGGAACATTGGGTGGGTTGAGAAAGAGAAATGAGTAGGCTTAGTGTGTTTTTTGAACCACTAAGTGGTATCCTTTTATGATATAGATCAGAAAGACTTGATATTTTTGTGATACTGGCTAGTAGTACTCAATATCGGTTAGATCAAACACTATAAATTTGTTGTATTTTCTTATTAGTGTATATAACACATTTTCCCAAAGGATATAGCTTATATGTGAGATGATTTTTCTTTTATGGTTATTTATCACATGTTGTTTTTATTAGGGATTGTATCTCACATGTTTTTATTTGAGGTAATATCACATAGCATCGCATGATAAGCTATTTCATGGATAATTTTACATCTTGATGCACACATATGATTTTCTATTTTTATCGCTTCTAATTATCATTTTTTTGGTTTGAGAATATAAATGGAGTTTTTGAAAACTGAAGCGGAAAGTGGGAAAATGATTTATAAATGGTTTGGATTAATAATTTTTTTTAAAACTATTCTATTTTAAAATCTTGAGGTGTTACATTCTTGTTATTAGAAATTGTATAGAAAATATGGCGATGTCCTGCCAGTATTCAGCCCACAATATACTTGTGAAATTGGGAATTTATAGATGTTGTATTTTAGGATTTAGGTAACAGGAATAGTTCCTTGTAGTATTCCATATTCTCTTTTTTCTACTAGTTTCGACTTGAGTTGGTCTTTAAGAGACTCTTATTCACATGGGGACTTGAATTATTATATGGTTTATCTTTTTTTTCATGGATTTTATGGATTTTGTGGTATGTCATCTTTTTCTTCTTTGTAATATGGTTTTACATATCATTTTATTTATATTCATGACTAGTTTAATTTCCCTTATTTTGCCTATATCATGTAATGTATCTGTTTGAGTGGATTTTATAGTTGGCCTTGGTTGGTTCATTACACTATATACATGTTATCTCAAAATGGATAATTATTAATTACTATGGATTTTTTTGTATTATATATCAAGTCATTTCATTTGATTAATGTATTGGATATAATTAGTTTTTATTCAGGGCTAGAATTATATATTCCATAATACATTAGTATGCCTCAAGATAAAACTAAATTGATTACTTAGTGAAAACATTACCAGTTTGTATATGGTGTCTTGACATGAGGCCCTAATGATATTTTTTTTGATTTAAGAGATTATGAATTCAATATATATGAAATATTTTATATTTATCCATGTGATTATATATACTGATATTTCATAATTTTTATATAAAAATTCCATGTTATCAAATATAAAAAATTATTTTAATATTATGTATTCCTTCCATATCATTTATGGCTTACTTATTGCATGATAACGTCTATTATATTCCACCCCTTACTAAGCATTTGTGCTCACCCTTATTATGTTTTGTTTTCCCCTATGTTATGATGAAATATATTAATTTTTATATTTCTTGATGGGTATTATGTGTGAATAATTTTTTGGGTGTTATTAATGAGTTGATGAAAAATAAGGAATTCAGGGTTCAGTTGGAAAAATTCCCATTAGATGGGAAATGAATAAGTTTTGTTAGTTAATAGTTTTTACTAACTCTTTAAAAATATAATCCTAAAAGGTTATGGGTATGTAAGTGAATCAATATATGTTATTGATATTACAATTATTTATGGTTATCTTTCAGTCACTTTAGTTTTATTTTGAAGATGATATGTATAGAATATATTTATTCAAACCATATTCGAGAGAGAAGTACTAGGGCATCATAGTTGGTATCAAAGAAGGGTTCAGATAACTTTAGATCTTAGGAAGAGTATATGATCAAGTTATAGGTTGACCATATATTTGTTAAAGTAAATAACCCTAAAAAAATATAAATATAATACCTTTATACCATGGTTTAATTAACATATAGCACAAATAGCCACAAAATCCAAAGAACTAAAGGTTCGGTGTCCTCAACACTAGAAACATAAACAAATTATTTTTCCAAAAAAGTTAAAATTTATACACAACTATTATCCTCTAGACCGTTTATATTCATATCATATTACATTAACATCTTTATAAATTGGGAAATGGAAACATAGGGAATGGGTGAGCTATAATACTCATTAAGAGAAACATATAATGTATTTATATCAGTTTGATCATAAACAAGAGAGAAAACATTATTAAGGGAGGAATATTATATAAAAATATCAAGGGACCATAAGTGAAAAATATAAGACTTTATTTATCAATATAGATCACAGAATAAAATCATAACCCATAAAACTATTCTAAAAAACATTACTTATAAGATTATAATAAAAATCAAATGAAATATAAAATCATAAATTTTTTAACCAAATATTATTATAAAATGGAATATCAATTTATTTAAATATATTAGAAATTAAGAATAAATTTTGAGAAATAGGTTTGACAAGCATAGGTAAGTATATCATAGTAGAGTAGGCATCCCCTCTCGATTATAGTAACATTGTGAAGAGGGCACTAAAACCTGATTCCCATGGTGGGGAAAGTATTTCTTTCTCAATCCCCATAATTTAGTGAATATCATTTACTTTATTCACATAGTTATCTCATGAGATATAAAACCATAAATAATATATTTGGGGGAGATACTGGATGTCACCCAGTATCATCCCTTAATATGAGTGACACATAAAATTTTAATCATTTAGCTTATAAAAAACAAACATTTATAATAAAATGGATTTTATAAAATTTCCTTACAACAACACATATAAAACATGATCTTTTGACAAAAAACATAATCACCAAAAATGATTATATAAAATTTGTATATAAAGATTGATTTATGAAACATCACACAATTGGGTAACAATACTTTATAAATGTAAGATAAATCAGAAAAAATGATTTCCATTAAGACATGTTTCATCATATTATCTTAAAAAGAAGTTATTTTCATGTTAAATTAAAAAAAAATTATTTGAAGAAGGGACGAAAATATCCTAAAATATTACAAAAAAAAGAAATTCCTAATAATAAGACCTTTTAAATATTAAAAAAATATTAAAATTTATAGTGGAATGGGAAAGTATAGAATCATTGTAAAGAGAATTATTTTAAATATTTTAAAATGCGTTTATTGAAAACCCACACTGTATAATGTGGAGTGAAAAATTGTTCTAAAATAATGGAAAATAAATTTATTAATAAAGATAAAACATTTACATTTATAATAAGGATAATAGAACATTGAATTTAAAAAAATATATAAATATTTTCACAAACCAACCTAGGTACCCTGTTAATCGGGAAACTGAGTCGGCCTTGACATTTCCTGAAGGGCATTACAGATCTCCATAGGTCAACACCTAACACCTAGAATTGTAAAAAAATTAAGTGGGAATGATATTTCACACTCAAAATATTAAATAAAAATAAACAAAAAAATATGAATATCAAATGAAATTATATAGGGAGTAATGTACCATAAGATAAATTAGAAATATAGACCAAATTACTTAAACCGGAGTGAAAAAATAGGGGAAAATATACCATGTCTCTAAGGATGAAACTCATCATGTCCAAAGTTCAACAACTAGATCCAACCCCAAGGGATCATTTCCCTTTCTCAAACCCAGAAGGATATAATCTACCAACTCCCAAAGGCATGGGTGGGGTGTGGGAAAAATTATAGAAGAATGTTTCAAAACAAATAGATAAGAGTTTGCAATATTAAATTATCAAAGAAAGTGGGTTTAATTATAAAAAATAGATTTTAATTACAAAATCATATTACACATATCATTATTTACAATTAAAATTATGTAAATACTCTAGCCACTCATGCATCACATTTGAGATGACGAAAAATACCTTAATACAAAATATACACAATATAATTGATGGAATATTTCTAAACCAATGAAAATTTTCACAAATGGCTTAAATAATAAAATTTATATAAAAGAGATCATATTAATCATAATACATGATAAAAATTTTAAAAAAATGGCATATATACATTGAAAATACAAATAGGTGAGCTACATGTTCATGTTCCAAATTTGTACGATTATTCTATGATATAGGGTCATCATATTATGAAATAGAAAATCTGTACATAAAAACATTTAGGAATATAGAAAAGAAGAATCATCATATAATTTAAGGAATGATATGTGTTGAAATAAAGTGCCTCCCAAAATAACTCACTAACTACATAATTCTTCCATGTGATCAAGTAAAAAATTGGAAATTTATTTTAAGACATTTTAAAATAAAATTAAATCAAATTCCCCATTTCAAATATGCCAAAACAATTTATAAACCATATATGAGTTTTTAATAAAAACATTAATTTTCAAGATAAAACCATTGAGTTTCTATTAAAACCATTTTTAAAAAATAAAAAAAATATATTTGTAACAAATTCAAAATAAAATTTCTCAAATCCGTTATAAAAATTAAATTCAACAATTAAATTATCATCAAATTTGACCAAACTACTAACAAACCATAAATTCACTTGAATTCGGGGTTTTAACAATTTTATATCAAAAAAATCATCAATTAAATCTAAAAATTTAATCAAATCTATTTCCATAAAATGCATAATTTAAATTACACAAATTTAATTTTATGGTTTCCATAAATACACCTCAATTCAATGAAATTGTGGTTTTTCTAATTTAATATGAAAACCCATTTTTTAAAAACCATAATTCATTGGAATCAGGGTTTTAATAAAAAATTTAATGAAAATTAATAAAAATCAAAAAAATTAAATTTAAATCATCATTTTATTTTAAAATAACAATTTAAGGTTAACCTAAATTGGGCATCTTAATGGAACCACCTACCTCAGAGCTTCAATATTTTGAAGAGTTAAACCATAATTGATATTTTTTTAGGAAGAACAAAAACAACATGATATGAGGAAGCACGGAATAAAAACTAACATTAGATACCTAAAATATTTGATATTAGATACATAATTACACATAAGGATCTATAGAACCACAAGGGGAAAGAGATATATCATAGGATATCAACAATGGGAGGAGGAAATTAATCAAGGAGAGATCATGGGGTATTCCTCTAGTTTCAGATCAACACTAGGATAACTCTATGGGCCCAATAATATTTCATCAGGGATCTCAGGAATGGATGAATGTGTTTGGGTTGATAGAGGACCATTAGACATAAAAAAAAGAGGGTTTGTGATTTTTTAATTAAAATTAGTTTTATGTTAATACCCATCTGCATAGTTTTTTAGGGAGAGGTGGATGGTTTAGTTAAACCATGTGCAAGCCATGTTCTGGTAAAATATGGGTCATACGGTTTCTATAGATATGGAAAGAAGTTTGGGAAACCATTACTATGTAGTGTTAATTCATTAATATAATTTTTCCAAAAAAAAATGTAGCAGGGGGCACGGTTTGGAAAACTATGTGCTAGTCATACTCCAACCATGTACTATGCAAGAAACTTCCAAACACGTATAAATTTTACCGAAAGAAACCCCAAGGAAAACCTAACCAAAGAATGTTCAAAAGTAGGCATTTAGAAATATCTAAAAATAAGAAAATGATTTTAAAACCCACCCACCATAGAAACTTTCTATCGATAAAAATCCTATGATAAAGCTTCAATTCCAAAAAGATGAGGTGACTAGTCTTTCATGAGTGACTCTATATCCCATGTCTCATTAGAATTAGATACATGATGCCATAGAACATGAACCGAATGTATACTTCTCTCATAAAGAACCTTGGTTTTAGAATCCACTATCCTGGCTGGTTGTTTGGTCACACATAAATCAAGTTCAACTTTAAGATCACCCCTTATCAGAACATGAGATGGTTTAGATAGTACTTAGAAAGATGAGATACATAAAACATGTTATGTATTGACATTACCTTTAGTGGAAATTTTAATCGATACATAACATTCTTTGTCTACTCAGTAACCACAAAAGTTCCACAAAAATAGGAGAAAGCTTCCCTTTCCTCCAAAGGTGTCAATGACCAAACAGGGGGGAACCTTAACAAACTTCTATTAAATAATTTCAAACTCCATTGTTTTATAGTGACAATCAATTAAATAATTACATTCGTTATATGACATTAACATTATCTGATGAATCAGATGAATATTTTTTATCATCTCTTGGACCAAACTTGGTGCAATAGAGGATCTTTCCCCAATATCTGACTAACACAATGGATATTAGAAAGTCCATCCATACAAGGCCTAAAAAGGGATATTGTGTTCATATAATGGTAAATAGTTTTATAATAATACACAAATAGACTGACATGATCATCCAAATCCCCACCAATGTCAAGAACACAAGCACGAAGCATATTATTGAGAATTCATATAGCACATTCTTTATAGCCATCCAATTGCGAATGGAATGTCGTACTCAAATAGATATGATATCCTAGTGTATTATGAAGGCCTCTATAAAATAAATATGTTAACTAAGTATTCCTATTAGAAACAATATGAGAAGTAACTCCATTAAAACGAATAATCTCTTTCAGATAGTCGTTTCCCAACTTTTCAAATTTGGTTTTTTTAAGAATTAGTAATATGTGAGCTAATTTCAACAGTATATCGATCAAAAATAATATTAGATTTTTATTCATCTAGGTACATTAAAACACAAACAAAATGTCCATATATATATATATATCATCCCACTTTCAATTTATGACTGGAAGTGAATGAAGAAAACCCGATGGTTTTTAGTGCCAAATCATAACCTACTAGCACGTATTGCAATGGGAGACAAACCCAAAAATGCATTATCCAATAAATAGACACTATAATTTCCACATCATGTCATAGAACATCTTTATGGATCCTGGGTTCATTGCTTACTGGAAACTAATACAACACCCAATCATAGCTTCCCTAATCAGATACGGGACACCAAAACGATTTTGATATCACATAATGTCCTATTTAAAGAACGACCACTGGGAAATTATCGCCAATCCATCAAGAGATACTCTAATTATAAAGATCTCATCATTTTGATACTAATTTAACACCCCAAAATATTATGTTATGTATCTTTTTAAATTTAATTTCTTTGACAACAATGGTTTCACAGAAGGCTAATCTTAAACGAATAATTATACACCGTTAAATATCAAAATCATAAAATGACCATTATAACCAAGATGTTAAGTGGAGGGAAGGAATAATATTAATAATATATATATATATTATATATTTAATATCATGTTTTTACAATCCTCCAAATGATTTTATAGGTAGAATATCATAAGGAATCCAATGTCAAACATTGAATGACTATATTTTTCCAAAGTTAGTTTTAACACCATTTAAAAGATCAAGTATTTTAAAACAAAATTTTCACACTTTTATAAATTATATTTAGTAAAATAAACTTTATTATTCATTTATTAATGTCAAAAATATCTTAGGGTGGTGAATTTTTGTTATTTCTATGAAAATATTTATTTTAAAGTGAATAGTGAAGAATCCTGATTTTTTATGAAACCACCATTTTCATTTTAATTAATAATGTATTTATGATTTTAATATTAAGCTCACCCATGAAAGAGTAAATAAAATTTAGTTTTCTTATGTATGAAAATTTAAAATATTTAAATCGTAGAAGAAGCAAATGAATGTTTTAAAAATGAAAAATTAAGTGTTGATATTTTTTGAAACATAAATGTTTATTTATATTTTTATAATTAATATAATGATTTAAAAGATAATTTATTATCATAAAATAGACTCATAAATTAATTTTTTTTATGATTTTAAGATAATTTTATAAGACCTTAAATAATTTGTCAATGTGTCACAAAATTAGTTATATTTATAAAATCGATATTTTTCAAATAAATGATGATATTAATTAAAATTTATATTTCACATACATATAAATTTATTTTAAATAATTTAATTCATTTTATAAATTTGAACATCAAAATAATCCATGTGTTATTTTCTAGTGATTTTATGAAATTCTTGAATTTTCCGATAAATAGTTAAAATAAAACTTTCACTTAGCCAATGTAAATTATTTTTTATCATTCATGATGTATTAGTGACACAAATATTTATAAAAAACCACTCTTGTATATAAGATATTTAATTTGGAAAATTATTTATTAAAATAAAATAATCTCACTTTTCCAAAACCAAAAAATATTCTCCAAAACCTAAAGTAAAAAGTGGTTTCTTAAAATAATTATTTTCCTTTCTTTCAAATATCTATTTCAATAAATTATTGAATTATATTTATAAAGTTTTTTAAAGTAATAAAAACATTATATTTATTTAATAAATGACTTATAATGTTAAAAATTCACTATTACAAGTCTCTCTTTTCATATAATATTTTATTCTAAAAATATGTTTCTTCTCAAGTATAAGTAACCCCTCACCCTTCCCTTGGAAAACCACTTATATCAACCATCCCAAAGCTAATTGTATTCCACAATATTCCATATTAAGACTCTAATAATATATAAGGACTTTATAGGGCCATCCAACTCCATTCACTAAGGTAGTTTTACTGTCATGCAAGTGAAACCTCAATAAGGAAAGACCAAGTCTCTATTAACTCCTCCCTCTTTTCTTCATATCCTTCTCATTTATCATTTTACACTAAAAAAATATACTCTAATATTAAATATATAATAATTTAACATGATATTAATTGTATTAACCTATGTTAAGTATTATATATAAGACACATACATATTTTCACTCCCTTTCTCCCTCCCTTATGAAAACACCACGTTTAAGATCAGTAACCACCTACGAAAAAATTGGCAAAATCAATTCTTATAACCACCTTCACGGATGGAATGTATGAAGTATACATTATATATAAATATGTAATTACATGTATTATATTTTTAGGTAATTAATTATTCTAATCTATTATTTACATTTAACAAAATATAGAAATCTTGGAAAATATGAAATCTTTAATAAACACATGATATCAAAACCCTTCAATTTCATAAAAATTTAATAAATATAACCTAGTAAATATAATTTAAAAAAAGTTATAAAAATTAATCTAATTCCCTTCTAGATCATTTTTTAAAAATATATATTTTTGTTATTCAAGAGGCTTAAAAAGAGACATAATTATGCGGGAATTAAGGTAAGGGACTTTGTATCAATTTTCATTACATTGAGACATACAAGGTAATTTACACATAATAATATTTATGTGGTTTATCTACTACCCCATTGAGTTCATTTTCCATTTTATATTATATTTCTATTATATATCCATATTCTTGTCTCATGTATATGATTATTGTCATAACTATATATGACTTTTATATGTAGTGTTTAGGTTGAATGTTGTTTTAACAGGTGAAATACTGATGAATGCATATATTCTACTAAATATATATATTTAAAAGGTGTATTCTTCATGAATAAAATCAATATATGAAAAATTATTTGGACTTGTAGTGATGGGCGGGGCCCATTATAGCCCCTAGATGCATCAACATTTTGCATGAGATAAAATAGTTGGTGACAACCCCTTCATAATTGTTTCCAAAACAAACTCAGACATGTATCTACCCACATACATAAACCTCCTTGATGTTATTATGGTTCTTATTTCTAATACATGTCCTCCAATAGTTAAGTAGTTTCTTCATTCAGTATACATTTATCTCTATCCAGAGGATTTTCATGATGACCATATATATAGATGCATTAAAATTATTAGCTTATTTACGGGATCTGTTTTTTCAGCTGTTCACCATTTCATATTGATTATGTCTAATTTATAAATATTCTATTATCATTGATTCTTGTTTCTACATCTATACTGATCAATTGAGCTCAGCCCGTTTTTTTTCCATCCCCAGGTTCAATATATGAAACAATTGAATATGTATCGTGAAAAAGATTATTTTATATTATTATGTTCTTTATTTAATTATCGATGTAATATGGATACCATGTTTTTATATATTTCATCCAGAATACTAAATAATTTGATCCTTGGTGATGTTATCGATTGTATCTATGATATTTTAATAAAATGACAACCAACTCTTGGTTGTTGGGGTTGGGGTTGTTATAGTTATTCCTAAAAAATCAATTCCAAACGGGCGGATTTAAAATGAACATTGGAAAAGGAATCCTTAACCCTTGATTCTTGGACTCTAATATTCAACAGTTCAATGATATCCATCAAATTCCACTCTTCTGAAGATTCTTTCACTACATGGGTTTGAAGTTTCCTTCTTAGATCATCTTCAATGATATTTCCCATCTCCATGTTATAGGTTATTCAAATGTCAGTTTACTACAAGTATTTAACCCAACACCTTTGGTAGAGATTTAATTTTTTTTAAGAAAACATATAACTCAAGATGTTATGGTTATTAAATAAGGTAAAGCATTATCCATAAAAAAATGCCACCAACTCTTTAGTGCATCCATCACATTATCAAGTTCAAGGTCATGAGTCAGATAATTCTTCTCAAGTGGTCTAAGATGAAGAGATACATAAATAAAGACTTTATCACCTTGCATAATAACAAAACCCATGCCCAAACCTGATGCATCACAGAAGACAACATATCCTTTACCAGCTTCTGGAAGGGTCAAACATGTCATAATAGTCAAAAGACGTTTGATCTGAGCAAATTAATTCTAAAATTTATCATCCTAAGAAAACATTACTCTATTCTAAGTGAGATCATTAATCAAAGAATCCATCTTCGATAAGTCCTTTTCAAAATGTAAAGAGTATCTAGATTAGACCAAGAATCTATAAATCTCGAAGACTTTTCATGGTTGTTCCACTATCATAACATCTTTCAGCTTCTCAGGATATACTGATATTCAATGTTCCAACACCATGTGTCCAAATTATTTCACTTCTTGAATCTAGAAATCACATTTAGTAATACTGGAATAATGTTAGGGATATCTCAGTAAACATATAACTGTTCTCAAATGATGCACATGATCCTCCTCAGACTTAGGGTAAATGAGGACATCATCCAAAAATTCTACCACGAAGGTATCATTCTAATCATATAAAATCATGTTTATCAAAGCGATGAAAAGTGTATAAGAATTAGTTTGACCAAAGGGCATGAAAGGGTACTCAAAATCACCATATATACTCAAAAATGCAGTTTTCATAATGTCAGATTTATTTATCCTCAACTGATGGTAACCAGATCTAAGGTTGATCCTTGATAAAAAGAGTATACCCTTTGAACTAGTCAAATGGACAACTAATTAATAGAAATAGATACTTTTCCTTTTTCATAACTCAATTGATTTTTTTCATAATCAACATGTAGGTGAAGGAAAAAATTAAATATCTTAGAAAATAAAATCAGCACTGCCCACACTTGCGTGTGTAAAGCCTTTCTCTAAAACATCATCTAATTGGGAATTAAGATCATCACTTTCTAATGGTTATATATGGTAAGAAGGAATAAAAACATGTTTGGTATCTGGGATTATGTCTGTAGAAAATACAACCACTATTACTAGGGGAAAACATGATAAATCAGAGGGAAATGCATCAGGAAACATGAAGTCTATTGTGGGAGAACACCAATAAATTATTTACCCATCAGAATAAAGGAATGAACTGATATCACCTACCCCAAAAATGGAGGAGAATGTCACGATCTACTCAAACTTGGGTACCATTCTCCTTATAATTCAAGACAAACACCATCAGGAGTAGTGAAGGAGACCTGTCAAAGATAACAATCAATCCTATATTTCTTGTAAATTATCTAATCCATCTTGAAAATTATTTCATGATATTTCATGTCGAGAACCAGAAAAGTAAAAAAAGGTCAATATATGATATAGAGAAAACATAAGAGTGAATTTGGAGGCCCTTCTCTCCCTTTGTACCAATGGTTGTAGTAATATCCATTTTATAAGATAAAATCACCAAAGTAATATTAATATGATTAAAAACTAGGTCAAAATAAACTAATGAGATGAAAAATTCTAAAAATAGAGTATTTGCTAATTAATAAGCTATAGTAATGGTACCTCTCATGGTAGATAGACATGTATCCGCTTCCTTTAGAGACTCTTCCACTACGTGAAGAATCATTCTTCTGAATGAAAATGGATATAACAATTTTTCATGTGAATCATATGATTGTGCCGTAGTTTTTCAAAGTGATGATGATCCCGTAAAACTAAGAAACATAGAATAATCATGAAATATCCTCTGAAAGTGACATGAGCATACACATGACCTACATTTATTTTGTGTCTTAGTGGAATCCCACTTTGAATGTCCCAAATTTTCAAACTGGTAACAAACTTGTAGTCCTCTTCGAGGTATTTAATGGGGTTTAGAAAAACACTACTATTGAGAAGCACCATGAGAATCATCATGATTCCCTATTCCCCTAGAGGAAAAAACTATACCATTAGAACAGAAAGAAACCCACAATAACCATGACTTACCAACCAGGTTTGTCTCGACCATCAATTGTTTATCCAGTATATTTCCAAAATAATATAGTTTCAGAAAAAAATGTCAGAATGAATATCTAGTCTAATATCAAACTTGAATAATAATTATTCGATAATACTATTCAATATTATCTCAGGTGTGAATTGCATGATCCCATAAAAATAGTTTTCCAACCCTATCATTGTCCTATTAACTTGTCTAAATTTTGAGGAACACAATATAATGGGATGAACACATATACTCTAGAAGGAACTAGTTAGTGAAAAGAAACTCAATGTATTTCCAATCTAATCCCTCATGTTTATTTTCAATCATCACCGTGTTCCACCATCTCTTTCTTAGACATTATACCATGAAGGTGGCACATTTCACTTTGATTTCATAAGGTGTGCTAAAAAACATGGAGAAATTATCCACTCTACTAAACCACTCCTTGGAGTCTTGAGAATCATTTGAGTCTTTCAATAATTATTATTTCTGTAAAAGTAAATCCAGAGAAACAATCTTGAGAATGTCCCTCTGAGGTTCCATAGTAGGAGTCTAAAGTGGAACTAGAGGTTGTGCCTTTCCCAAATATTGGACAGTGTGTAGAATCACCTCAAATTGATTCAGGTCCACCAAAGGATTCTTTCACTATAGTTCATTAACAAAATAATCCTGAATCCAATTTATACGTCTTCTTAGAGGTAGGATCCTACAAAAAATATATATATATACCAAATAAGACATTATATATACATTCAAATAGAGAGAAAAGGAAATTCATCCCCACATAAGGGAAAAAATTTTGGATTTCAATCTATCAAAATAAAAACAATAAAAATAATAAAACCAATCCATAAGATGCCTTTCACAATACACCCACATTTAATAAACGTTCATTGTGGTGAGGTATGTCTAGGGAATCAATCAAAACTACCTTCTATGTCATAAAAAAATTTCACAATGCATACTAATTTCATAAAAAATATCAATATAAAGATCTTATACCACTCTGTCACGAACCAAATCGGGTATACTAGTAACTAGGAAACTGATCCGACTCTAACACAGCCTAAAGGGATTTCCCATTCTGCACGGGTTGATGACTTGTACCTAGAATCAAAAAGATGAAAATTAGAATGATTTTGCGACTAAGAGTGCAGAAAAAAGGAAACAAGACATTATGTATGTCAAAAGAAACTCCACTAGGAGTAGTGTTGTTGAAGTAAAATAGGAAATAAATCCTCAATTACTACAACTGAAGTACCAAAAATAGTGTAAAATAGCCCAAGTCTCTAGGGACACAACTCACAATGTCATGGTTTAACAACTAGATCCACCTCTAGGATATTGTTTTCCCTTGATCAAACCTAAAAGGCGATAAAATATAAAAAACGAATTTAAAAGTTTTGTGTGAAGAAAATCCCAAAAGGATTTCACCAAAAGATTCTATAACCGATTCTAATAGTAAATTAATCAGTAAAGTGGTTTAAATTTTCAAATAAACATATTTAAATTAAAAAAAATCACAAATCATGATTTAAAATTTAAATGATGGAAATACATTATCCTCTCATTCATCACATTTCAAATGTTGGAAAACACTTTTAAACAAAATATTCACAATACAATTGAATGATTATTTATACAACAATGAAACTTTTAAAAATTTCATAAAACACTTTTATATAAAACATTTTATTTAAATCATAAGTCATGTAAAATAAGTTATAATAGTGGTATATATACATTTAAAATAAATACAGGATAAAGACATGGTCAAGTGCCGAATGGGAATGGTAGTTCCAGGATACAGAGGCCTGACATTGTGAAGTGAAATGTATGTACACATGCCCCTTTGGGCTTGAGGCTAAGAGGACCCATCACCATCGACTAATGAATGGGATGTGCCAATATGTGGTTATATAATGTTTTAAATATTAATGCGCCTCCAAAAATAACTCACTAACTACCTAAGAATTTCATGTAATTAACTAAAAACAACGATGTTGAATTTAATTTAGGATTTCATAAAATTCATTTGAATTTCATTCTTCGTTTCAAATATTGTAAATTCTATTTAAAAAATATACTGGTATTTAATAAAAAAACACGCCTTTTCATGATTAAACCACTAGGTTTCTATCAAAACCATTTAATGAAATTTTTCACAAATACTTATTTGAAACCAATTTCCAATACAATTTCTTAAATCAATTCCAAAAATTAAATTCAAAAAGTATATTTTCAAAAAATTCCAACACTATCATAAAAAACCCCCATTTAACCGGAATTGGGGTTGGTCACAATTTTCCATTAAAAATATATTCAATTATGTACAAAAATTTAGTTAAATCTATTTCCATAAAATACCCAATTTAAATTAAACTATTTAACATTATAGTTTCCATAAACAGGCCCCAATTCAATGGAATTGGGGCTTTTCCAATTTCATTCCAAAGGCCAATATTTTAAAACAAATAATTCATTGGAATTGGGGTTTTAATCAATCTATTTATTTTTAATTAATATAATTCATACAATTTCATTTAAATCATCAATTTAATTTAAAACCTCAATTTTAAATATAAGATAAATTAGGCACCTTAATTGAACAACTTACCTTGGAGCTGATAGATCTCGAAACACTATAACCATAATAGGGATTTTCTTAGGAAGAACAATAAAAACCACATCTAGGGAAATAATAATCAAAACCTAGTTTGATAACCAAAAAATTGAGTATTAGATCAAAATTTACACACAAATAGTTTGAGATCGCTTCTCAGAGGGATATTATGGGATAATAATCGTCCTTGGGAGCTCTATGGAAGGCAGAAATGAGTTCTGGTAGATGGAGGTCTATTTTAGAACTAAATAAAGGGTTTGAGAATGATTAATTAAAAATATGGTTAATTTTAAACCTATCCTCGCAGTTTCCTTGGCAAAGGCACATGGTTTAGTTAAACCATGCACAAGTCATAAGGTAGTTATAAATGGGTTACATGGTTTCAATAGAAATATTGAATAGTTTTGTAAACTATGCACTAGCAGTGAAAATTCCAATATCTATTTTTTATAAAAAAAATTAATAGGGTGCATAGTTTGGAATGCAGTTACCTAGCCATGATCAAATTGTGAACTTGACCATAAATTTCCAAAAATATTAAAATTTATTCCAAAGAAACCCCAAAAAAACCAAACAAATAAATAAAAATGAGTGGTTTAGGAATACCTAAAAATAGTAACAGGATGTTATAATAAGGAGTAAATTCCCTTAAAATAAACAAGAATTTTTTTAAACATATTTACACTTGTTGTGGAAAAATAGATTCATCATGGAATATGAAATTTGTATAAAACATGATTTTTCCATAAAAGATAAAGGAATGACAACATAACTTCATAATAGGTTAGATAACATCAAATTTCAAGGGTTTTAGACAATGAGGAGTGATTCAAACCCAAGGAAAGGATTCAACTAACAAAAAACCCCTAACCTTTATTCCCATTTAGTCAAATGATATATAACATCCTAAAAAGGAATAAATATCTTAATTTACTATTTTCAGGCCTTATTAATATACATTACACTATAAAACACATATTTTATTATCATTTCTTATGAATATATTATTATATTTTCCTTTATTTTTATCATCGATTGTCAGAACATTTTTTTGTCTGTTTCATATAAAATTAAGTAAGAATAAATTGGTTCTTATTATGTGATTTCAAGTTCATAACTTCTAGATCCTTAAAGATAGTATAATATTTTTTTTCTAATGACTACTAATTTATAATTTCCATTAGTTTAAAGACATTAATACAACTTCTGAAAATGGAAATCATGATGAGTTAGTTTTTTACATATTTAACCAATGAAAGGTGATATATTGATAAAACATTTAACAATTAATAATGAATCTCTATAATCATTAAAATATATTAAATATATCATTATTAAATGATATTACCATCCTATGAAAACACATAATAATTTAAGACATACTCATTTTAACATCATTTACATAGGCCGTTAGATAGACCCAAGTGGTAGCATATTATAGTGTTTTAATTAGTAAGAGGATATATTTAGATAATGATAATGTGACATATAATTAATATTAAACATGGAATAAATTTCACTTTCCTCAATAAATCCATTATGTGAACTACCATAGATGGATGGTGATGAAAAATGAATTTTTTTCTCATGAAGCTAGTAGTCTACATATACGCATGAAAGATAGTTTCAATTCTCTTAATAGATATGATTAGTGAATAGATAATTATAATTCCTGTAATAGAATGAAATAAAATTATATAAATGATTCTAATATTATTATATTAGTGTGGAAAGAATATATATGAATGAATAAAGTTAAGAATAATAGATATATATTTGATAATAACTAGTTCGAGGACTTTAATTCTCCATAAAATTCTCATTGAAATGAAGGGCTTAGGGTAACTATTGTAGACACGAAGAATCTAAACGTAGAAGAGGGTTCGATGGGGATTAATGTGGTTATTGTATTTTCAATGACTTCTAAGGATAGGTGAGTCTAGATGTTGTGGTAGTTTTTGACTTTTATATAGGAAGGTGGTGTTAGTTTGGGGAGAAACCATTACATTTTTAAAGACATAATGTTTCTATTCAGTGGAAAATGGATATAAATTGGAAAAAAATTATAGTGTTAGATTATGTTGATCAAGTTATATTTATTAAAAATTTTAAAAATATTTTATATTTTTCATTAATAATTTATGCCATAATTTATTTAATATTGACTAATTAATTAATTTTTTATTGATATTGTGAATTATGGACTAAATTGAAAAATGAGTCATTTTATAATTTATATTGTTTCATTAAATTTTTTTAATTTATTGGCATCAAAACATTTTTTTGTAATTTAATTAAATCATTCAATATTAAATGAATTTTATATAATTGATTTTTTTAGAGTTTTAATGATTCAATAATTTTTAAATTAATTTAAATCCATAAATTTAAAAATAAAGTAAAATAGAATTATGAAATGTAAGTCTAAATTTTGAAATATTTAGTGGATATCATTTTTTGTTATAAAAATATGATTGATTATATTTTTTTTGAAATTGAAATTGGTTCTGATTTTGAAATGTGATTTTTGAGTTTTTAAATTTCCATCCTTTAATTTTTTGAATATGATTTAAATAGATTCTTTTAAAAGTAATTGGTTTTTTTTGGAAAATATAATTTATATTGATATATTGGAATGGAATCTAGGATTTTATTTTTTGAAAATGTATTAATTTTCTGTGTTTTAGAACATTCTTTAATTTTTAAGTTAATTATTTAATAAATTATAACCAAAAAAATTTCATCTCTTGAAGTGAAATCATAACTTTATTTAGAGTTATAATATTTCCATTGAACCCATTCATATGTTTGGTTAAAATAATATATTGGCACCGAGGAATGAAGTGACCATGTGATGAAATTTTCACCCCATCCGTTGGTCGATTGCAAGTGACCACATGACTACCATATTTCCATGATGTTAAAAAATTGACAAAGTTATGAACCAGTAAACCATTCATCACCTTATCCTTACGAATTATTTTTAAACATCAAATACGAAACTAATATAAATAATCCATGCCTCTCACTTCTCACGGTCGATCAGTCCATGTTCATAGTCAAGTGAGACTTCTCCCCAGTGTGGTTGTACAAACTCCACCATTGTAACCAAAGAATCTTAATCTCATAACACTTCTTATTAAATTATCAATCTATAACAACTAGGATTTAAATTTCTACATTGATCAAACAACTAAAAATAACAAGATATTATTTAAGAGTGAATAATTGGGAGGAAAAGATATGATTTGGGGTGATTCCATGTCATTTAACTCATTTGGTGAGGCTAGAGAGAGTGAGAGAGGTGTTGGGAATAGAAACAAGTAGAACATAATTTATTTTGAACCCCCCAATTTAGAATCGTACTAAAATAGGGATGATTCGGATGGAAATGGTGTGGACAATTGAGATATATTTTTAATATCCCATTGTATTTCTATATGTCTATATAAATTGTGGATTCTTATCTTTTATTTATTCAAATCATCATGTTACTCCCATTCAACCATACACCATCTAGTTCCTTAACCACTAAAACAATAATCTTCTATTATTCCTTCAAGCTGCTGCATCATTCCCCAGTAGGATTTTCATTATTATCATATGATAGTACATTTCCATCATTCCTTGAAATCAATTCATTCCACCATCCAACTGATGTTTTTCTGCCATCAAGTTTTTGGCTAGCTCACTTCGTCTTCACCCATCTATAATACCACCCTTATGCATTATTATTAAACATAATTCCTTTTTTTAAAAAAATATTATATTTTGTTTTTAATGATACATTGATATACAATTGGATTTTTAGTATAATTATTAATATCGGAAACTTATGTTTTTTAGTGCACAATTACTATTTAAATTCTGAATCAATTACTTTTAAGAGTTTTAAATAATGCACATTCAAATAGTCATACAAATTTCCAAGAGTATAAGAAAAAACAATGCATTATAATGGAAAACCTGTAATTATTTCTTAATATAAATCCCATATTAATTTATATATTATTGAAAATTTCCCAAGAAGAAATTTTTATTATTTATTTTTTATTATATTTCATATTTTTGATATTAGTTTATCACAAATTTATTATTAGTTTATATTAAAAAGTTTATGATTTATATAAATAACATAAAATTTGAATAATATTCATGATTTATTTTACTAAATATTAAATTAATATAATTTTTTGAATGTGACCTACGATTTATATTATTATAAATAATTGATAATAAAATATTATATTTTTCTTCAATAGATAACAATAATTTTTTATTGAAAAGTTTATAAATGATAATAAATAAAATTAAATCCATGATAAAGGTGTAGGATAATTTTTTATCTGAAATTTAAGTAATTAATTGTTTATTGGTTGAACTCCATTATTTTTAAAATTATCAATTATGAATTTGATTAGTCAATTATATAGAATCAAATAAAAATATTATATATTATTTTTTATGAAATTCATTTGTTAATATATTTGTATATTTAGTTTTTTTTTCTATGTTTAAATGTTTATTAATATATGTTCCTAGTTTAATGTTTACCAAATTTTAGTGATACAAAATAAAATGATTGAATAAAATAAAAATATATAATTTTTGGGTTTGCTAAAACAAATTTCAGTAAAAATATTTTAAAAAGGGTTATTTGTGTCATTTTGAATAAATTATTGATTTTGGAAACATATGGTGGTAAGTTTCATATATTTTAGGATTTAATATATTGTAGTATTTTATCTTGGAAATTTATTCCTTTAATATTTTCTATAAGTGTTATTTTTAAAAAAAGATTATTTGTATCATTTAGAAGGGAAAAAATATTTTCTTTTCTTTAAAAAATTTCTACAAAACAAGTTACAAAGAAATTACAATTATTTAATTTCATTTAATAAATTTTACATACGATTAAAATTAAGAGAAATAAAAATCATTTATTTTCATTTATTTTATAAAATATAAATAAATTTCATTCTTCTACTAATAAATGACCAAATCACATTGGTGCCACCCAATTATATTATTTGAAATAGGTAACTATTGAGGTTTAGGTGACCCCTATTGGAGATGCCTCGACAAACTATAATTACAACTACACAAGTGAGAATATGAATACCAAAATCATGTTAAATGTTTTGCATAAAATGAATTAAAAAATATTAAAGCAAACACAAGATCACTGAACTGAAGGATTTCAAGATGATTAAACCCAAACCAGAAGGAAACTAGATGTCAAAAGCCTTTTCACATAAAAAGAATCTCAAAACTATATGGAATAAATTAGAGCTGAAGCTCTACCAACAGATCTGTTGATACATTTACTTTAGATGAATACAAAAATACTAATCAATAGGGAAATCGATTATGACACCATATTCAGTACTGAAGATCTGTATAATCCAAAACTGAATCAATGATGCAGATCGTTCCAATTATTGAAGAAAACTCATTGAATCATTGGATGATGAGTTCTCAGAATGACCATGCTCTTTGGAAGGGTGAACAAGAAGAAAACCACTTGATAAATTTGGGAATAACTTCAATTTATGATGCCTCCAATGAATAAAATAAAATTATAGATTAAATGATAATAAAGAACTAAAAGATGAAAGTGGTTATATCAAACCTCATTCTAGATAAAACATAGAGATATTTATTCCCAAGTGCCTAGGAACATAGTTGGGGTCATCTCGTACCAAATAAATCAAATTTTGTGCCCATTTTTTCTTCACTCTAAATAGATTAAAAAGATCGTAGTACACCCTACATGTGGATAAAAAATGATAATTTTGGCACAAGGAAAAGAACATGTCTTCAAATACTCTACAATATTGCATATAACATCTACTAGAATTGCCTCAATGCCTGACTAGTTTTGATATTGGAAAAAAGACACTTTCAATAAAATTAATCATGATCATCACATGTGAAATATTAATGAAATTTTATAAAATAGGTTGAATTTATTGATAGGGAAATTATAGAAGAAATATCACCGTGGAAAAAATTATTTACCCCTCTCACCAGATAAATATTCGGATTATAACAACTGCATTTTATGTTTTCAGATATTTCTCTATCCATTTTAATTTTAATTCATATTTTTATGTTCATTTCACAATGACATTACATTATACATTTATTTATTCATTTCTTCATACCATTGTTATGTCCCAAAAATCTCAATTTCTATGACCATGGAAATATACCTTATTGCATGTGGTCCAAAGTAAATTAAAGTTGTGGATTTGATTTTCTTTCTTCAATTTCTCTCTCTATTTATCTCTGATTTTAGAGATATTGTGATGATTTCATGTAAAGGAGGTGATTGTCACAATGCACTCCATTAGCATTTCTACCCTTGTCTTCCGATTACAAAAAAACTTCTCCTCCCATTTGGTTCACAATTCTTATTAGTGTAGTTATATTATTCTAATGGGATAATGGTATGTGATTTCTATGTTGTGATTGAGTAATTTTGTTCACACAATTATGGAGTGTACTTAAACATTCACCAAGGATAACACATGCTATTTCTAGTTTGTTTTGGGGATTCCTAGAGTATATTAGTGGACTCATAATAATGATAAATAATAGAGGGTGTGTGGATGAATGATGTTGAGTATTTGAATTGAGATATGTGATTTAGAAAAGTTGTAAATGATTATCCAAACTAATGGAATTCACCCAATAAACACCTATACTTTTTATAACTTTACAATGTAATCTTTATTTTCTTTTATATTCAGAAAATAAGAAAACCAAACAAAAAAAATTATTATTTCTTTTATAAAAAATTAATAAAATGAAAAAAATAATAATAAGTTATTTAGAAGAGTAATAAAATTATCAACATATTATCCTTGGGAAATAACCATAGTCACCTATATGATGTGTTCCATGTTTTAATAAAACAAAAATTATTTTTAACTACAACTTTAGATAACCAAATGATCCTCAATATTCATAAAATCCAATCATTTTGGAGACTACCAAGAGTGTTTCTGGCCATTTCTTTTAACTTTATATTACTTTTTCACTAGTTTACTTTTACCTTGGTAATTAATTTTTATACAATGTAATTTATATTAATGGTTTCAAAAAAATATCAATTTGTGAGATAAAACTTTTAATGGTTTGAAATTGTAATTTTAAAACAATCACACAGAGCACATAATAATAGTTTAGTATAAAAAGTGTGTTGATTAGATTAAAAATTTATGTAAAAGATAATATTATCACATATAATGATTTTAATAAATTTAATTAGATTATTACTGTATAAGTAAAAGTTTAGTAACATCAATATAATTCCAAAAATGAATTTCTAATTCAAGATAATTAATTAAATGTATGTTTTTTATTGGTTTTTTATTAATGTAGTATTATAAATTTAATTATAAGAATGTTTAGACAATGATTTATCAGTTGAAAGTTTATTTTAAAGTGTATAATTATATTTCTTAAATACAAATTTTAGTACTTTATTGTTTTTTAGACTTTTAAGATATTATATTGTTATGATAAAATCATAAAATTTATAATTATCATAGAAAGAATATTTTTTTGACTAAAAATATTCCTTTTTAGAAAAAATAGAAAAATTCAAATAATGAAAATTTTCATGTGATGAATTTGTGAAATAATTATATTTTATCAAATTTAAATTCTAAAATTTTAAATTCATACATTAAATAAGGATATGTAATATAACAAAACACTATTAAAGGTAAACATTTTCTATATTAACTCACATTAATTATCTACGATTTAATAGTAAGTATTTTTAATGGTTTTCCATTTCAGTGCTTATTATATACTTATTAATATTTTGATCTTATGATGTTGTCAATTTGTTGACATTGTGTCTAGTGTGTAACATTAGTTATTTCATATGACACTAGTTTTACAACGTCTATAATTTGAAGTTATTACATTCTACCCTCCTTAATGTCATCCCCAAAATTTTTATACATAGAGGAAAAAACTCAGGCTACAGTTACCTCATTACATACATAGGTCCTCACATAGCTTTATCAAGCCTATATTTTTTCCCTTTTAACATTTTATAAAATGGAGGTCTTGTTATTAAAAACATTGTCTCTTAGATCCAATATCTCCACATATTTTTTTATAAGAATTTTTATATTTTAGTTATAAAAATTCAGAGTTCAGTATATCTGAGATCAATCCATAAATGTGATACATGGAACAAATCATGTACACAGTAAAGAACATGAGGGATTTCTAAGATATAAGCTATAAACCTGACATTATCAAGGATATCGAAGGGATTGATGTAGCTGTGGAATATCTTCCCTTTCTACGCAAATATCAAAACACGATTCTTTAGTGATTTTTAAAGGATTACATTTTTACGGACATCAAACTCTAGATCTCATAAATGATGAAAAACATAGATTAAGTATTGTTTTCTATATTTAAATTCCTTTAAGTGATTTGAGCCTATTATACCATTTTTGTTTTGAAAAGTTAAGAACCTATCAACATAATATGTCTCAGTTCAACCCAAAATGATAGTGTCCAACATATATTCACATATTGAGTCTCATATAGTTCCACCTAAATGGAAGAATGGAAACTGTTATTATATTATAACATTATCGACAGGAGGAATTTGTCACAACATCCTTAAAATTCATTTGAAATATATCATAGTATATCCTTGAGAGTTTAAATATTCCTCTCAGAGTAATCATCAATAAGAGGGTGATAAGATGTTTTGACACACAATAATATATCCCATATTATTTAAATAATTCTCTATAACATCAAGTTAAACATCACATTTCAATTAGAACCAATGGAAAGTCGCACCCATGTTCTCTTACCACTTATTTTATATATATATATTAGAGAGTCTGTCAAGATAGAAATATTATTTGAGGGAAATGAAATCCAGTGAAATAAAAGGAAATAATCTACAACCCATGTGAAATTATGAACTTTATAAATATTGGGACATCCAAAAAATAAATTACCAATAAATTATTTACCATTATAATACTAGATAATAGTGGTAACATGAATTGGTCTCCCAGTTCTCAACCCAAAGGAATTTATTAAAAAAAGTGATGCAATACAGATATGAGGTGTAAATGGCTTACACCAGTAGGGGATTGAGGGGATTACAATATGAAATTTCATGAAAACAAAAAAAAAGTTCAGATTTTGTAAGACGTGTCCAATATCTACTATCATCAAACTATTAGAGACAACATCCATGAAGGGCAATGGAACCACAATACCATCAGAGTGAATTTCACGGTTGGAGATGCAAGTTCCCTTGTAGGCAACAGATGAAACCTAGAACCAGAATTGCATATCCAGAGGAAGAAGACTGAAGACATCTTATATTTGGTCCATAAATCATTTTCTAAATAGCTCATCATAAACAATACGGCATCAAAAATAGCTCTCGTGAAAAAGTTCCACCTTAATATCATAACTACAAACTCGGCCAAGAAACCAGATACAACTTGAACACCAAAATCTAGCCGCATAAATTACTCATGAACAATTTTTCCTCCAAAACTTTCATGAACCTGGTTGAAAAAAAAACAAAATCTGCTGGAAAAAAGCAACACCAATAGAGAAACTGC
This sequence comes from Viscum album, assembly GCA_963277665.1. Taxonomy (NCBI): domain Eukaryota; kingdom Viridiplantae; phylum Streptophyta; class Magnoliopsida; order Santalales; family Viscaceae; genus Viscum; species Viscum album. Next base: position 624,000 of record CAUJRU010000379.1, on the reverse strand, counting down.
AACAGCATGCCCCAAAACTAGCCATCATAAACAACCAGTAGACCAAAGAACAGATTGAGTAAAAACATGCCATTGTGTGAGAAAAAACAACTTCTACATCAATAGAAAACCAAGAAATCCAAAGAAAAAAAGAGATATACAATATCCAGGATCCTCTATTGACGGCAAAAAACAAGTGGAGTTGGTTAAAGCAACAACCTCAAGAGTAATACAGCAAAAACACATCATATCCGCGTCAGGAGTAGAAACCAAAAAACTCTAAATATCAGAAGATCAAACAACTTGTTGATCATAAAAAACCTGCAATAAAACACAGGCAGGAAAATTCTTTGTATAGTACATAAATCATTCCCATGGAATGTTTTTAAATTTAATGTTGGGATTTTTTTATATTCATATAGCATTCTGATGAACATAATTTTTCTGATTTCAAGGTATTTCTCAGCAGTGATTTCACCATCACAGTACTTTTGGAATATGGTGCTATCTTGTTCATCCATCCATGCATCAACATCTTCCCCTACCAGCACATCATTCACATAAGAATCCGTGTACACGGGATCATTTTTTCCTTCATTATCCTCCTCCTCTGAGCTAGAGGTTTCAGTCGGTTGATCAGCCACAATTGGTATTGTTGGGGGTTCAATGTTTTCCTTCCTAGAAGAATAGAAAGATCTAGTTACATTTGTTTTTTCCAGTTACGAGTAGTCTCTATACTTCCTCATTTTTATAGGATTTGGGGTGATGAATCCATCATCATCCACCATTGATTTTTTCCCTTCCAAGAACATGATTTTATGTACACTTCCTGAATTTGAATAGGTTGATCAAAGTCCTCTTGTGAAGATTCACTAGAATCAAAAATATCTCTCTGGTCCTTATCTCGTGAAACATGAGTTTTGGTATCCATCTCCTTATCATCCACCACGGAAGGAGAGTCAATGATGGCATTTGTGGCAGTAATCAAAGCATCAAAAAAGCCTAGAAGTCCATTATTTTCAATAGAATGATGTTCAGGTTGTAAGGGTTAACATTATCAACTAAAAGTTCCTTATGCTCATTAGATTTTCCCCTCCAAAAGGATCCCTCACAATAAAGGGGCCAACATCATCTGTGTGGATAACTCTACTCCTGTCCAGGCCAGGTTTTTTCTTTACAACCCATGTAACTTTGCTGGATATAGGATATGTAGTCTTACAGTCACATTCATTCAAAACATGTATAAGCTTAAGATAAAACTGAAAATAATAAGGTAGTTTTTCATATACAACATCTTGAAAGAATGCATAATCTCCATTCTGAATCCAGATTTTTTAAGGAAGAGATTGAGAAACATCAATTTCAACGTAAATTCTAGAAACTAATGGTCTTGAGAGATTCCTCATCACTGAATCTAGTTTCAATGGATTTCCTATTACCATTGAAATGGGGAACCAGGAATATTTCTTAAAAAGATGAAATGGTATCCCAGGGAAGCCAATCCAAACTGGAACTATGGGAGAATCATTATAGGGGTCGAAATCCAGGGTCCATTTAAGAACTCTCATTGAACAACCCCCAAAGGACCATGAACGTCTCACCCAAAGCCTATAATAATAATCCTCACAAGAAATGCCAAAAACTACGTTAGAAGAGTTAAATAGACTGATATGAAAACCCGGAAAACCTATCGCTTCAAGTGAATTTCTTAAGAATCTAAAAGACAGTCAGTGTTTAGAAAATTTCCCAGAAAGCACAAAACATAAGTCTGATGCAAGAAGGTTTACCTCGTTTGTTGAGAATGAAATTTCTAGTTGTCCACAATGATGAAAATGTTTTGGTTTGATGCAATCTGGGCCCACGATAGCATTTGCGTAGGGCTTGGTGATCTCGAAATCTATTCCAACAACCACATCAATGAAGGAACACGAAGATGAGATAGGGAATACCAAACAAAGAGATGGGTATTTTCTAATTCCCCTCCTCATGTTGTCAAAAGAGAAGTTTTTCTTCAGATATCTATACATATTCATGCTACCATGGTGAATAGATAAGGATGAACTGTAAGAGTCATCAAAATGTTCCCTAACATGTTCTAGTTTTTATTGGATACACATACATGTTCAAATTGTTATAACTCTATATTTACTAATGTTGAACACTTGAATAATAAAATTATTTTCTATAGATGTGTATCATGTCTTTGTGATATTTTCAAATCCATCTGAATGGGTGGCCAAGAAATAATTTGTAAAATATTATATTTATCTCCTTCTCTTATTATTTTAAGAATTATATTTTTTAAATTGATGAGTACTGAGTCTTTTTAAATCTTCATCATTGATAAATTAGATTGATCCTTATTTCTGAGGGTGTCAACCACCTTGTTTACCTTACATGGGTGATCATGTATTGATATGTAATAATATTTTATCAACTCCACTTTCTCATTTTTCACATATTAAAATTATTTTGGGGTAATAAATTCTTTAATATCTTATAGTTAGTGTGAATGTCACACTTCTCACTATAGAGATGATGCCACTATATTTTTAATGAAAATACTACAATAACCTGCCCCAGGTGATAGGTAATTTAGTTATGCTGATGAGTCTTTAATTGATGTGATGCATAAAAAATCGCCTTATTGTTCATCATAAAAACACATTATAAAACTTTCATGTGCATCTTAATGTAGAAAAAAACCATTCTCCCCTACATGGTTTTAAGTACATCCAAAATAACCAATCTCCTATTAGTATCCTTAATAAATTTCGCAAATTCCATTGTAAAAAGTAGTTTCACTCCCGTATCTGTTAGCCTGGTTAGTTTAATAGTTAATCATGACATGTTTTTCTAAAAACCCTGGAAGTATTCAGAAAATAAAAGAAAACATTAGATGTATATCATAAAGGTTGGTCTTAGTAATTTTTCAATTATGTATTACTTTGATGTGTCTATTGATACACCCTAACTTATAAACCTCTAATATTCAATATATGTTAGAAGTTTTAACTTTTATTTGGGTTTATAACCAAATTTCCAATCATCATACCAAAATACTTCATTATGGTTTTTAAAAATAATGTTATTTTCTAAAGAATATCCCCATGGAGTGTCAAACTAGGCATACAATTATCCCTCTTTATTATTCATCAAGTTAGGATAGATTTAATACCCATTCCACCATTTTTGGAGTTATTACACCTAGGTAAATCTTTTGTAAATCTTGTATCTATCTCCAGTTTCTATTCATGTATATAATTACAATGTCAACCATGTAATCTCTAATTTACTAAAACATCTGGGTATAATTGTATACTTATAGTTATTCATATGATTCTCAATAATGGTCTGTAAACTAATTAAAAAATAATTAAACTTACTTTTGACACTAAAAATGGACCCCAGTCTAAATATACATAAATAATACATCAATACCATGGTTTGATAAATATATATCCCACATATTCACACAACCCAAGGACTTAAAAGTTTTTTCTGTAAAAATAGTCACATAATAATCTTATCTTGAAACACAAGATAACTTTTCTCCATGTTCATCTCCTCTATAACATCTTTTAGAAATAACTAATATATTCATATTCGTTACCAAGAGAATGAAAACACTTGAAATGGGTATGATTAAATGCTCGGTATGGGAAGATTATGAACTAGTCAAAACCATCATATCATAAAAATGAAGGAAATCATGAGTAAGAGTGAAATATTAGAAAAATGTTAAAAGAGGTCATAATTAAAAAACATAAAAAATTGATTTAACAAAATGGATAATGGAATAGAAAAATAATACCCAAAAAGTATATCAAAAATATATAGCTTATAAACATATAGTGAATGTAAAACAAAACATAAAATCATATCATAATAAAGTGGTATATCATTAGAAAATTGAATATCATAAACGTTTTCCATAGTTTGGAAATATAGAATAAAGAATCATAAACATCGGTAGGCATATCATAGTGGTTAGGTATCACCGCCTAATTCACATAACATAGTGGATTTGGCTTTTCTTCCTGATTCCAATAGTGGATAGATCATTTCTTACCCAATTCTCAATGTTGATAAATTATTCCATACTAGATTCCCATATTTATCATGTGAAATATGAAACCAACTAATGAATTGGAGGTTGATAAAGGATACCTCCCATTATAGTTCATAAATATGATTTCCAAAAAATATTAAATCATCAATCTTATCATATCTAACCCATAACAACAAAATGGGTTTCATTAAATTCTAAATGGTATCACATAAACAAAAACAATATCAATTAATACCAAAAAATATGATCACCAAAAATGATTATTTAAAAATAATACATATATGGTGATTTGTAAAAAAATACATCATTAGAGAATAATCCTTTGAAACTGGTAGTGAAAACAAATAGAAAGGATCTTTAATAATAAAATATTTCTTAATAGAATTATAAAAAGTCATGATTTTCATGTTAATTTCCATTTTTTAAGATGATGAGAAAATAATTTAAAAAATTACTTCATAATCAAATTCAAACTAAAATTACTTTATAGTAAATAAAACATATGTAAAAGTATAATTTAGAAGGGAAGAATATAAGATCATGGTAAATAAATCATTTTAAATATTTTAAAACACCTTAATCAAAAACCTATATCATTTTAATGTAAAAACATAGTTTTAATGAAATTTAAATATAAGTGTCATTTGATAAAAAATTGTGCATCCACTAGGTAAAGAATATATTTTTTGTAAGTAAATAGTCAGAAATAGTGGGAAGATTAACTAAAATATATCGGAATTATTATTAATAAAATTACATTTTTGTGAAATATTATATTCATTATGGAATATTTCATTGATGTGAAGCATGATATCCCTAAAAATAAGTCTAAATTACAACATAAATAATTATGGTTTAGATAATATAAAATGTGATAAGGTTTAGAAAAGCATTAGTGATTATGACTGAAATAAAGGATTTGGGTCATGAAAACTCCTTAAATTTATCCTTACTTAGTTGAATGCACTATAACCTCTTACACAAAAAATATATTTATCTTGGTGTTATTGTTTAGTACCTCTTTAATATAAAACTCAATTTCATCAATATTATTTATTATTAAGTATAATTCATTTATTTGTTAGTCATCACTTGTTTTCACCATTTAGTTTTATAACTCTCAAATGTTTGTTTCATATTATCTTAATGATAATGGGATCAATTCTTACTAATATATTTGGAGTTTATCATTCAATGTTGAGTAATTAATTTTTCCAATGATTACTTATGTCCCATTTTAATTATGTGGAATAAATGAATATGTCTTATAAAGAAATCATTATGAACTAGTTTTCAATTTATTTAACAATTTAAAGGGGATATATTAATAAATATTCTAAATTTGATGATCCGTGATTAGTATAAGATCACTGATAGGGGTACGAATTTAATATGTGATCACTTATATTTATGAAATATTCAAAAAAGACAAACCTATAAAAACATTTATTTTTTTGAATCTATTTAAATACAAATATAGACCTTACTTTTAATTCTATAAATATATAGAGAGGTCATCACATGATATTTACAAGGTTCAAATTATGTGAAATACTTATTTTCATGTTGTTTGTACAATCCAACAGTGATTCTTCATTGACATCAACAATAATTTCTTATTCCTCTAAATTAAAAAATTTAATAACTAGTTACACCCAAAAGTTACAAACTTCTTCATTAATTTGTTATTACCCTAATTAGAATCCTTTAATAGTTGGTTATACCCCTAGAAATAGTTTTCTCTTTGGTGTTGATAATGTGTAGAAATATCTTCTTATTTAAATGGTATTACTTTACAAGAATTTAGGGTCACGTTTTTCAATATACAACTTTTTCAAGACCAGTAACAAGGTTCTCTAAATATTGTTGCTCTCAAAAATTCCGCAAGATCTTGAAATACATATATCTATTCTAATACAAACATTCCAAAAAAATCAATTAGAAATATTCATATCAAATGTTTTTTGTATAATAGTCAATCTAATAACATCTGCTGAAACATATAGTTCATTTCACCTCTATCTGGAGTAACACTTTATAATACACCTCTGTCCAATATACATATTTCTAATACGTATATCTAATGCCTATGACTGATGAACCTTTGTCTGATTCACCTCTTTCTAATGGAAATCTATCTACTATGCTCGGTTTTATACTTATATTATTCAATAATGGGTATTATTTGATGGAAACTCATGCTAATGTTATAATACTTATGATTAGAATTAATCATTAATCAAATGATCTGAATGAACATTTCCAATTTCATTGGAATACTTTCACCATAAATCATGGAATAATCATGAACTCTAATATTTAATTTCCCGCTTACCGCATATTTCATTTTACTTCCATCAATACCATCAAATAAAACAAGAGTCAACATTTATCATCAAATTTTCATTAAACCTATATGTCTATTAAATATTAAAATTTTTCTCATATCCCATATATATATTTACAAACATTGTATGTAAAAATTGAAATTTCATTAATGTATGACATTATAATTTTTTAAAGATCCTAAAACCACTTTCTGGTGAACAAACTTTTTCATGAATTCATAGATGAGACAGTGAATGGATCGTCTTCTAAAATCAAACAACAAACAAAATAAATTTTAGTTTTATCATCATATAAGTCAACTTTATAACTCAAATTTTTTAATATTATTCAACTACAACTAGTGAACTTTGTAAATCATTAAAACAATATTAATAAAAAACATTAATTAAACATTTGAAATATTTGATATATGATTACATAACATAACCTTCCTCAATTCCAAGTACAACATCATATATTTCCACATCTAGTATAACTTCATATATTTCTTCATCTAATATATCATCAAGAAAATTTATTTCTGGTGTAACTTCAGTGATTTATTTATCCAATATAATGTTTGATATTTATCTATAAAGTATACCATCTGAAATTTATTTATCTAGTATAACATAAAAGATTTATCTATTTGATATAGCATCAAGTATTTATTTCTCTGGTTCTAACTTCATAGATTTCATTATCTATTCACAACATCCAAAATCAAACATCATATAGTTGTTATTAAATATATTTAGAATCTCAATTCATGTACAGTCATTAAATTACTCATTTTATAACATAAATTTGTATAGACAACCTTTTTATATAAATTTAATGACGAAACATAACTTTCAATATAGAATCATTTAGTAATAATGATGTTAGATAAATATTATTATTTGAAAAACATCATTCATGTTCATAATATTTCGATAAACAAAGAAAAAAAATCTTATCTAAAACTTTTCTAGGTATCTTATTCTTTTAAAAACATATTTATATATTTATAAAAATTCAATGAAGACACTTTTGATTAATAATCTCTCCCATTATATATTTTATTCAATATCCCCACACAAATATAAAGTCAATATGAATGCCCAATTATTTTTTTTCTATATCTATGTGAATTTAATTTCCCCTCACCCTTATTAGAAATATAATGAAAATTGAAAAATAAGGGTTATTTTGAATAATCCCATTTCATCTCATATTTCCTAAAATTACCTAGATATAAGAATATTATTACATGAATCTCAAACAAATCCTTTTATTTGAAACCTCTATGTCTACAAGGGTAAACCCCATGTAAAAACAAGTGTTGATAATAAAGGTTATCAATATTCTCCATTAAACATACCCCAGTATCAATAAACACAAAAAAATGTTTCAAATATTTAAAAAACTCCCAAGGTGTCCCATATATCTCAATAATCATTACACGTCTAGGATGATTCGTTTGGTATAATGAAAGAAATTGTGATTGTCATATCTTGGTTTTATCTTTTCTCGCCCAACAGGGTTTGACTAATTACATAATATTGGCAGTAAAAATTTTCCATGATGGATATCTATTATATATATATATATTAAAACACTTAATAGACTCCTAGACTTATTCTCCTTTAATTCCATGAATATTTTTTCAAATAGAAAAAGAATAATTAGAATAAGGATGAACCTCAATGTTCATTAGAGTTATCATTCAGACTAATTTCCTTCTCTCATTATAGACTTCTTATTATAATTTGATTTATTTTTTGATGTGCTTTCATAATTTTGATCACCATTCGTATATTTGTAATAGATTTCTTATCATATATTGAGTTTTTAGATAAACATATCAACTTTTCATCATCTTTTGAAATATCTTCCTTATCTTTAGTTTGAAGAATACTTTTCATGATTTTCTCTTAGGATGGTAGTATATCTATACAGTCCTTAGAAACATTTCCTTTTTTCTCATACCCATATATTTATTATTAATATTCAAATTAATATCCTTTGATAGCTTATCATCAAATTTGTTCATAACTTCTGAATCTTGTCTCTTTGCCTCAACTTAGAAATATTGTTTTTCTCACTTCATCTTTATAGCCATAGATAACTGAACTATCCAAAAAAATAATCACTTTTTCTCACCTTTCCCAAATTTCCTGGGTTACTCAGACCCATCACTTGAATATTTATGATTCTTCACCTTCTAAACATTATTGTTTCCTCAACTTTCATTATAGAAAATATTTTACTTATTTTATGGTCATATATCTCCCTTTATTTATACCTTTTTCCTAGTAGAGTTACTTTGTAAAATCAAGAGTGGTATTTATTCCAAAGTACTTCAAAATAATATAGTGACCTTTGACTCTCGATCTTTTTTATAGATACTAGTCATAATCTAAAGTATTTTTGTTACTATCCCTTTTAAAACCATGGATATTTTTGTTATGTGCAGTACCTTCTTGAATTATTCCAATATTTATTTGAAGAAGGTGAGTAATAGAATTTTTTTGGAACAAATATAAATTATTATCATATAAATATTAATTATTATTAAATTAATATCTATATTTACATTTTTTGGGTATTGAATCAAATGGTCTCTTCAAAAACTTTTCACTATTGTGAGAGGCTCCACCTTTAACCTAAACTACATTGTTAAATTGTTTTTAAATCTCTTTTTTCTATAATATAAATTGATTTTGTCTCATAGAATCTTCATATTTCTCTTAAAATATTTACCAAATTTATTTTACCATGTTCTCAAATTCATCCTACTTCAACCAATTTTTCTTCCTTTTCTCAACAAGTGTTGTTTCTTTATTATTGAGCTCCACCTATCTAGCTAGGGATTCTCTATGATCATTAAAATTACTTTCAATAATAAACACTCTCCCTTTTCATACTCTAATCTCATTATTGTTGGTCATTTAATTTTTGATATACTCATCATTCAAAAATCTAATCCTCATATCCTCTTTATTTATATTCTCCTTTCCTTCATGATCATTATAAATTTTTGGAGAGATGATTCAAAATTATCTTTTATAATAAATTACCATTGTTATCATTTCCCCAATATCATCACTAAATATTGAAAAAATGTCCCTTTTATTATGAACAATATTGTTGAATTAACCTTTATATTCATAACTAGATAAAAAATTACCTTCTTCTCTTCTACTCAGTAAATTATTATTATTACTACAAATAATTTTTTTATATTTATTAAAATTATGTTTGGTGTACTTCTTATCTTCTTATTAAAACTAAAAAAACAATATTCTATTTTTATCCATTTCATGCAAAATGTAAAATATCTTTAAAATTACAAAACTTAAGAGATAGATTACCTTTTACTTTTTATAACGACCCATACTTTACATACATTGTTAATACTTCAAAATTGAAGCACACTTATTACAACATATCATAACACCACAAAGGACCGTATAGGTATAGTGTCTTTAGAAACTGGGAAACATAAACAACTGGTTCATAAATCTTCTACAGTGCCTCCCATTTATTTCATCATATCTAGGGTCCCTTTTAGCATATTCTACTTAATATCCATCTTCCTGACCTGGGGAAAAGAAAACATAAAAGGGTGAGCTCAAATGCTCAGCAAGGGCAATAAAGGAAATAAAAATCATATCATATCTTTTTGAAAATCATAACCTGCAAAAGAGATCATAAAATCTTAATAAATCATAGAAGTGAAAATGAGATCCCCATAATCATTACATGAAACTTGAAACTTTGTGGCATGCACACATAATCATGGAAAATCATTTCTTGTTAGTCATGACTTATTTCCAAGACTATCTTAGTGGACAAAGTCCCTTTCTGAACCGAGTTCACTCCTCGTTTCAGTCCTGTATCACTGAACCGAAATAACCTTCCGTTCCAGCCATGTCTATCTCATGAGATATAAAATCTTTACCCAATGCATTGGAGGGAGATATAGGTCCCACCAATCTTATAATGAAGCCTTTCTTATGTGTGCCACATAATCATAAAACATACATCATAGCATAACCCATGTAATAAAAATGGGATTCTTAAACGACATGACATCATAAAACAACTCATATAAGATAAAGGAATTCATAAAAATAATTTCATCACAACATGATCAAATCAATTTAATAATAGGGATAAAAACAGAACCCTTTATTATCTTAGATGGAAAATAATTTTGATAAAATACTTGAACTTCATTCTTGAGGAAAATATCCTTTCTGCTTCAAAAATACTTTTCCTTTCTTAACATGTCGTACAATTATAAACTAAAAGAAGTTGATTAAAAATAAACTTAAAAACATGAAAAGGAAACTTCTTGGAAATAATGTTTTATAAATCCATTCATGCCGTATAAGTTAAAAAAAACATTCTTCGTACTTTTGTCGGAAAAGTCAAAAAAGTACCTCGTACGGAAAAACGACAAAAGATTCCTTTCATATTCTTTACTAAAAACTCACCTAAGGGTAAAATTGGATTTAAACTTTTTCAAGTGGATGGAAACAATATTACATATTGAGGGAACATGGATGTGGATGATAAAATACACCCCAGTAAATACTTACGAATAAACAATCTCGGATAAAAATGAGATTGTGATATTTCCCTTACCTTAGGTCCGATTTGCTTTGTACGTGTCCGAAGCTCCTGTATAATGGTTTAAATAATGTTATTGACTTATTCCAGAATCATACATGTTGATATGATATCATATATGGTCATATTATTAGCTTCTTGTTAGTAATATTTCATTGTTACTTGTTACTCGGGTCTTTATAACTTTTTGTTCTTATGCGTGTTTTGTCGAATAAATTCTTATTCTTATCTTTAGGTTATAGATAATTCATTTACAGAATGGTATTAGTGTAGTATATACCATATTCATTCATTCAATTCATTTATATAATCATTATGAAATGAAGATCATGTAGAACGAGTCGCATCACATCGTGGAGACGGTATTCCGTACGTACGCACGAGTGATGATATCGTTCCTATGATCGTGGAATTGTATTGGAGTATATATATATATTATTTCAGTATCAATATTACTTCATAATAATCATATATAGTTACTTATTACACCATTATAACCATCCTTGTAAGTTGATGGTGGAAAAATAGATTACACCACGGCGTGGAGACGGTATTCCGTACGTACGCACGCGCGGTGATTTCATTTTTCTGTAGGATGGATAGAAGGTGAATTAGGGTTGTTTCATATTTATAATAACATATCAGTATGTAAGTAATACTGATGTTATTACTTTATCATGAAACAACTAAAGAAGAAGAAGTTTGAAGAAGAAAGAAATTGAAAAGATCGGTAATGGATAATACCTCTTCTTTGGAACGCCTCTTTGAATCCTCCACTTAAGGAACTAAGATTGGTCTTTGGAGAAGACCAGGACCTCTAGGATTATTCTAGGGAAGTGGAGAGGAGAAAATGGCAGGGGTTGGCCGAGCTTGAGTGCTCAATTTGGTGTGAGGAGGAGGGGGAGGAGGTGCCCTTTTATAAGGGAGGAGAGGGGCACCTTAGGAATTTCTCAAAATATTATTTTATATTAAAGTCAAAATCGGTTTATAATGGTTCCAAAGGGTCTTATTTCGAAGCTAAAGTGGGGATGGGTCGAAATCCTATCAACCAATAGAATTTAGACAAGTTTAGGGTATTATTTTAACCTTATCAATTAGATTTAACTCTAAGTTAAATAATTTAACTTTTACCATGTCTTTTTGTTTTCTTTCACTATATGGTTAATACACTTACTATAACATGCCAAACGAACCCCAAAGTGTTTATTATTAATATATATATCCTTATCTAAGTCATTTGGCCGAACCTTAGATTTTTAGGAATAAAATAACAATTAATAATATAATATTTGATTTAAAAACTATTTTGTGTCAATTTTGACACTATTTGATATATGATTTTTGTGAAAGTCATAACAGAATTATATGTTCGAACCAAGTTGATTAAATCAACATTAATATATCATAGTAACCTAGAAAATTAGTGGAATTCATAAAAAGTGTCAAATTACATTTATTTTGGTGTTTATAACATCAATTTTGTCAATATTTTGTTAACAAGATAATTACTGCATCATCTTTGTGTCATAAATAAATTAAATTATTTGATGTCTAAAAATTACAAATAAAATATCATCATGTAGGAAATCTTTTTATCTTTCTAATGAATATTTACAATTGAATTTATCTTATGTATAACCCCATATTAAAAATGATTTACTTATTAAACTTTGATTTTAACTATTTTAACCCTTCTTTAAATAAATTAATAATAAATGTCCTAATCTAATCCAAGTGGGCCTAAATGGTCATATTTTATTCCTAAGTTTGTTTTTGGTCGAATTACACTTGTCCAATAGAATTAGGACATGTGTTAGGGTAATATTAATATCATATTTACCCTTAGTTACCCTATTTACTATTAACCGCGGTAAAAAAAAAGTAAAAAGTTACTATTCACCAAAAATTATTTTCATCTCATTGAACCACATTTTAGTCCTTGATATTAATCGTGCCTCTCGGATTTTCGAAATTCCATTCACAGAAGCGGTAAAATTAAGTTTTATGCAAAATTCGGTTTTTAACCTACCACTTAGTGGTTTCACTATTCATCAAAAATTGAAAGTTTTCAGAAAAATACCAAAATTTCACCCTAGGCTAATTTCGATATTCTGAGTCCAAAAATGAAGTCCATTTTGAAAAATAAAATTTATAAAATTTCAAAAAGTGGTTATTACTATTCATAACGGCTAGTTTTAATAGCATATTGTTATTTAGTGAAACTCGGTATTGCGTACGACGAAAGCTATCGAGGAAGGTCGCGATTGCGTGTAAAGCAAGCCAAGCAAGTGTTGTGTAGAAAAAGATTCCTTTGATGATTTATATAACATAAAAGTCTCGGGTGTTACATTCTACCCCCCTTAAAAAGAATTTCGCCCTCGAAATTCGTCACTTTGTAACAAACAGATGAGGATACTTCTCCCTCATCATATCCTCAAGCTCCCAAGTAGCTTCTTCAAGTTGGTGGTTCCTCCATAAAACTTTCACCAATCGAGTGGTCTTGTTTCGTAGAACTTTTTCGCTACGATCCAGAATCTCTATCGGCTATTCTTCATAAGAAAGATCTTGCTCCAGCGGTACAACTTCTGAGCTGAGTACATGTGAAGGATCAGGTATGTACTTTCTCAGGAGAGATACATGGAACACATCGTGAACTTGAGAGAGATTCGGTGGAAGCGCCAATCGGTAAGCTACCTTCCCAACACGATCCAGTATTTCGAAAGGACCGATATATCTAGGGCTCAACTTCCCCTTCTTTCCAAATCTCATAACCCTCTTCCAGGGAGATATTCGTAAGAACACTTTATCACCCACTTCAAACTCTAGGTCTTTTCTTCGGTTGTCGGCATAACTTTTCTGTCGACTCTGAGCTGCTCTTATGTGTTGTTGAATAGATCTGACCTTTTCTGCCATCTCATCAACGAGATCAGGTCCTAATAGCTTTCTTTCCCCAACTTCATCCCAGCAAGTTGGAGTCCTACATTTCTTTCCATAGAGAGCTTCATAAGGAGCCATCTGAATACTGGAGTGAAAGCTATTATTATAAGAAAATTCCACCAAAGGTAGGTGTTGATCCCAACCTCCTTTGAAATCCATAGAGCAAGCTCTCAACATATCTTCTAGGGTTTGAATTGTTCTCTCAGACTGACCGTCTGTCTGGGGATGATAAGCAGTGCTGAAACTCAACTCTGTATCCAGAGTATGCTGAAGACTTCGCCAGAACTTCGAGGTAAATCTCGGATCCCGATCAGATATAATAGAAAGTGGTACTCCATGCAATCTTACCACTTCCTTTACATATATCCTGGCAAGCTGATCTAGAGAGAAATCCTCTCTAATAGCAATGAAGTGTGCAGACTTTGTAAGACGATCAACTATGACCCAGATAGCATTATTGCCTTTGGACGTTTTAGGAAGTCCTGTGACAAAGTCCATAGTGATGTTTTCCCATTTCCATTCGGGTATGGGTAATGGTTGTAACATCCCCTTAGACTTTTGTCTCTCAGCTTTAACTTGTTGACAAACCAAGCATCGAGAGACATATTCAGCAACATCTCTTTTCATGCCATCCCACCAGAAGTACTCTTTCAGGTCCCTATACATCTTCGTACTTCCAGGATGAATAGAGAATGAAGAACTATGAGCCTCATCCAGCAGCTCTTTCTTTAATTCGGGGATGGGAGGAACGCAAACCCGATTCTTGAACTTTATTATCCCATCACAATCAAGGTTGAATTCAGGAACATTTCTCACCTTCTTTTGTAACTCGACATCTTCTTTCTGTGCCTCTTTAATCTTCACATGTATAGATGGTTGAACATTCATTTGAGAAAGATAAGATCTTTCCCCTTCCATTATAATTCCAAGATCCATCCTTTGTAAATCCATAAATATTGGATCTTTTGTGATCCTCATCATGGATAAACTAGCATGGTCTTGTCGACTTAATGCATCTGCCACCTTGTTTGCTTTCCCAGGGTGGTAATGGATTGAGCAGTCATAATCCTTAATCAGCTCCAACCATCTTCTTTGACGGATATTCAACTCCTTTTGTGTGAAAATATACTTTAAACTTTTATGATCAGTATAAATATCACACCTTTCACCATAAAGGTAATGCCTCCAAATCTTTAATGCAAAGATTACCGCAGCCAACTCCAAATCAGGTGTTGGGTAATTTTGCTCATGGATTTTCAACTGTCGTGAGGCATAAGCTATCACCATATCATTTTGCATAAGAACACACCCCAATCCCTTCTTGGATGCATCACTGTAGATCACAAACCTTTCTCCACTACAAGGCAGTGTGAGCACAGGTGCACTGGATAACCTTCTTTTCAACTCCTTGAAATTCTCTTCACATTCCTCTGTCCAGATAAACTTAACTCCTTTCCGAGTCAACTTGGTGATTGGATTAGATAATCATGAAAAATCTTTTACAAAACGTCGATAATATCCAGCCAAACCAAGAAAACTTCGGATCTCAGTTACTGTTGTTGGTCTTGACCATCTTTCGATAACCTCTGTTTTTGCTGGATCCACAGATATCCCCTCTTTTGAGATTATGTGACCCAAAAATGCAACTTTTTGAAGCCAAAATTCACACTTGGTAAATTTGGCATAAAGCTTCTCCTTTCTCAGGGTCTTCAATATAATTCTCAAGTGATCTTCATGCTCTTCCTTGCTCTTTGAATAGACAAGAATATCTTCTATAAAGACTACCACAAATTGATCAAGATAGTCTCTAAAGACTCTATTCATTAGATCCATGAAGATAGCAGGGGCATTAGTAAGACCAAATGGCATCACTATAAATTCATAGTGTCCATACCTTGTACGGAAAGCCGTCTTTGGTATATCCTCCCTTTTGACCCTTAATTGATGATACCCTGAACGAAGATCAATCTTGGAAAAGTATTGAGCTCCGCGTAGTTGGTCAAATAAGTCATCAATGCGTGGGAGAGGATATTTGTTCTTGATAGTGATCTTGTTAAGTTCTCGATAATCAATGCAGAGTCTCATTGATCCATCTTTCTTCTTAACAAATAGAACAGGTGCTCCCCAAGGTGACGCACTAGGGCGTATGAATCCCTTATCAAGATTCTCTTGGAGTTGCTTCTTCAATTCCTGCAACTCAATTGGGGCCATTCTATAAGGTGTCTTTGAAATAGGCAAAGCACCCGGTACGAGTTCTATTGAAAACTCAACTTCACGATTTGGTGGAAGACCCGGTAATTCCTCCGGAAAGACATCATCAAACTCCTGTACAATGGGCATATTCTTAATCGTAAGTTTCTCTCCAACCATTTGAGATAAATAACCTTCATTTAGTGGAATCATGACCCATAAGATGGAAGGAATTTCCACTGGAAGGTTATGTTCATCCTTGCATTGATAGACGATCATAGATTGATCTGGAATATGAAATGTGACTTCCCTTCTTTGGCAATTGATATGAGCTCCGTATAAAGAAAGCCAATCCATGCCAAGAATCACATCAAATTCCACTATAGGAAGGATCACAAGATTTGCAGGAAGCACTTTCCCACAAACTTCGATCGGAAAAGAATTATAAACTTTTGATGCGATTGATGTGCCATTAGGTGTTGTCACAGCTAACTCAATATCTAATTGTTGAGGTAATACGGTGATACCCTTAGAAAAGTCTTCAGAAATAAAAGAGTGGGTGGATCCAGAATCAAATAAAACATTTGCTACTTTAGAGTGGATGGTAAGTGTACCTTTCACCACATCGTTATCGTACTCCACATCGCCGGTAGAAATTGCATGTGACTTTCCTTTGTCTTTAGCCTTAAGAGTTTGTTGACGTCGACCATCATCATCAACCCTTGGATTTGGGCATTGATTGGCATAATGCCCCATCTCCTTGCACTTGAAACATTGAAGTGTAGTAGGATCATTCTGTGTATCCCTTCCTTTGTTTGCGTCATTAGACATCTTCTTCCCATTATCACGGCATTCAAATGCCCGATGACCTTCCTTTCCACATTTAAAACATTTACTTGTCCCTTTAAGACAACTCCCTCCATGTTTCTTTCCACACTTTGAGCATAAGGGAAAGTTCATCTTCTTTTCAGTGTGCTCTTTAGAGTTTCCTTTGAATTCCATCTTCCTCTTCTTATCAAACCCATGTGACTGATGGGTTACTCCAATCTCCATCTCGACTTTGAGAGCACATCGAACGATTTCCTCGTAGCTATTGAAGTCCCTTATGGCTAACGCCCTTCGAAGACTTGGTTTTAAGCCACTAAAGAATCGATCGATCTTACTCTCAGGTTGGATAATAATACCAGAAGCGTACCTTGCAAGTCTTGTAAAATTTGCTTCATAGGTACTAATAGATTCATCATCCCTTTGCTTCAGTTCAAGGAACTCTTTCTCCATATTTGTTCGGAGAATACGAGGGAAGTACTTATTGAAAAATAAGTTCTTGAACTCGTCCCATTCCATAGACTCAATTTCATCCCTTTGCCTCGTATTCTTAACAAGATTCCACCATTGATCAGCATCTCCTTCTAAACGATACACTGCTAGGATGACTTTATCATGTTCAGAACATTGAAGAACTAAAAATATCTTTTCAGTAGTACTAATCCATTGTTCAGCAACTAATGGATCAGTAGACCCACTGAAAGAAGGTGGACGCTGCCTCATGAAGGATTCAACAGAATGTTGCTCCCTCCTTTGCTCGTTTGGAAATCCTGCATGATTCATAGCTTGAGAAAGTTGTGTGAGCATGGCTACAAGATTTTGCATTCCATCTCCCATATTGTTTGGTTGCTCAGGGGGACAATCATTGCATTGCCCATCGCATTCCGCATTAACACGGTTCCTTCGGGTTCCAGCCATTGACTAAAACCAAGAAGAATAGTGTGAGCAACACTAATTATAATAGGAAACCACATAATTCAAGAATAAAATTTTCATGCTTATGGTCTTATCCTAGGTTATTCAAGGCCATTTCTAAAACACTAAGATTGTGTTCTATGCTTAGACTTATCCTTAGGGTTCTTACTAAGGCTTTCACATCCTAGTTTCCAAAGGTTGACTATACTTTTCCTCTGATACCAACTATAACGACCCATACTTTACATACATTGTTAATACTTCAAAATTGAAGCACACTTATTACAACATATCATAACACCACAAAGGACCGTATAGGTATAGTGTCTTTAGAAACTGGGAAACATAAACAACTGGTTCATAAATCTTCTACAGTGCCTCCCATTTATTTCATCATATCTAGGGTCCCTTTTAGCATATTCTACTTAATATCCATCTTCCTGACCTGGGGAAAAGAAAACATAAAAGGGTGAGCTCAAATGCTCAGCAAGGGCAATAAAGGAAATAAAAATCATATCATATCTTTTTGAAAATCATAACCTGCAAAAGAGATCATAAAATCTTAATAAATCATAGAAGTGAAAATGAGATCCCCATAATCATTACATGAAACTTGAAACTTTGGGGCATGCACACATAATCATGGAAAATCATTTCTTGTTAGTCATGACTTATTGCCAAGACTATCTTAGTGGACAAAGTCCCTTTCTGAACCGAGTTCACTCCTCGTTTCAGTCCTGTATCACTGAACCGAAATAACCTTCCGTTCCAACCATGTCTATCTCATGAGATATAAAATCTTTACCCAATGCATTGGAGGGAGATATAGGTCCCACCCATCTTATAATGAAGCCTTTCTTATGTGTGCCACATAATCATAAAACATACATCATAGCATAACCCATGTAATAAAAATGGGATTCTTAAACGACATGACATCATAAAACAACTCATATAAGATAAAGGAATTCATAAAAATAATTTCATCACAACATGATCAAATCAATTTAATAATAGGGATAAAAACAGAACCCTTTATTATCTTAAATGGAAAATAATTTTGATAAAATACTTGAACTTCATTCTTGAGGAAAATATCCTTTCTGCTTCAAAAATACTTTTCCTTTCTTAACATGTCGTACAATTATAAACTAAAAGAAGTTGATTAAAAATAAACTTAAAAACATGAAAAGGAAACTTCTTGGAAATAATGTTTTATAAATCCATTCATGCCGTATAAGTTAAAAAAAACATTCTTCGTACTTTTGTCGGAAAAGTCAAAAAAGTACCTCGTACGGAAAAACGACAAAAGATTCCTTTCATATTCTTTACTAAAAACTCACCTAAGGGTAAAATTGGATTTAAAATTTTGCAAGTGGATGGAAACAATATTACATATTGAGGGAACATGGATGTGGATGATAAAATACACCCCAGTAAATACTTACGAATAAACAATCTCGGATAAAAATGAGATTGTGATATTTCCCTTACCTTAGGTCCGATTTGCTTTGTACGTGTCCGAAGCTCCTGTATAATGGTTTAAATAATGTTATTGACTTATTCCAGAATCATACATGTTGATATGATATCATATATGGTCATATTATTAGCTTCTTGTTAGTAATATTTCATTGTTACTTGTTACTCGGGTCTTTATAACTTTTTGTTCTTATGCGTGTTTTGTCGAATAAATTCTTATTCTTATCTTTAGGTTATAGATAATTCATTTACAAAATGGTATTAGTGTAGTATATACCATATTCATTCATTCAATTCATTTATATAATCATTATGAAATGAAGATCATGTAGAACGAGTCGCATCACATCGTGGAGACGGTATTCCGTACGTACGCACGAGTGATGATATCGTTCCTATGATCGTGGAATTGTATTGGAGTATATATATATATATTATTTCAGTATCAATATTACTTCATAATAATAATATATAGTTACTTATTACACCATTATAACCATCCTTGTAAGTTGATGGTGGAAAAATAGATTACACCACGGCGTGGAGACGGTATTCCGTACGTACGCACGCGCCGTGATTTCATTTTTCTGTAGGATGGATAGAAGGTGAATTAGGGTTGTTTCATATTTATAATAACATATCAGTATGTAAGTAATACTGATGTTATTACTTTATCATGAAACAACTAAAGGAGAAGAAGTTTGAAGAAGAAAGAAATTGAAAAGATCGGTAATGGATAATACCTCTTCTTTGGAACGCCTCTTTGAATCCTCCACTTAAGGAACTAAGATTGGTCTTTGGAGAAGACCAGGACCTCTAGGATTATTCTAGGGAAGTGGAGAGGAGAAAATGGCAGGGGTTGGCCGAGCTTGAGTGCTCAATTTGGTGTGAGGAGGAGGGGGAGGAGGTGCCCTTTTATAAGGGAGGAGAGGGGCACCTTAGGAATTTCTCAAAATATTATTTTATATTAAAGTCAAAATCGGTTTATAATGGTTCCAAAGGGTCTTATTTCGAAGCTAAAGTGAGGATGGGTCGAAATCCTATCAACCAATAGAATTTAGACAAGTTTAGGGTATTATTTTAACCTTATCAATTAGATTTAACTCTAAGTTAAATAATTTAACTTTTACCATGTCTTTTTGTTTTCTTTCACTATATGGTTAATACACTTACTATAACATGCCAAACGAACCCCAAAGTGTTTATTATTAATATATATATCCTTATCTAAGTCATTTGGCCGAACCTTAGATTTTTAGGAATAAAATAACAATTAATAATATAATATTTGATTTAAAAACTATTTTGTGTCAATTTTGACACTATTTGATATATGATTTTTGTGAAAGTCATAACAGAATTATATGTTCGAACCAAGTTGATTAAATCAACATTAATATATCATAGTAACCTAGAAAATTAGTGGAATTCATAAAAAGTGTCAAATTACATTTATTTTGGTGTTTATAACATCAATTTTGTCAATATATTGTTAACAAGATAATTACTGCATCATCTTTGTGTCATAAATAAATTAAATTATTTGATGTCTAAAAATTACAAATAAAATATCATCATGTAGGAAATCTTTTTATCTTTCTAATGAATATTTACAATTGAATTTATCTTATGTATAACCCCATATTAAAAATGATTTACTTATTAAACTTTGATTTTAACTATTTTAACCCTTCTTTAAATAAATTAATAATAAATGTCCTAATCTAATCCAAGTGGGCCTAAATGGTCATATTTTATTCCTAAGTTTGTTTTTGGTCGAATTACACTTGTCCAATAGAATTAGGACATGTGTTAGGGTAATATTAATATCATATTTACCCTTAGTTACCCTATTTACTATTAACCGTGGTAAAAAAAAAGTAAAAAGTTACTATTCACCAAAAATTATTTTCATCTCATTGAACCACATTTTAGTCCTTGATATTAATCGTGTCTCTCGGATTTTCGAAATTCCATTCACAGAAGCGGTAAAATTAAGTTTTATGCAAGATTCGGTTTTTAACCTACCACTTAGTGGTTTCACTATTCATCAAAAATTGAAAGTTTTCAGAAAAATACCAAAATTTCACCCTAGGCTAATTTCGATATTCTGAGTCCAAAAATGAAGTCCATTTTGAAAAATAAAAGTTATAAAATTTCAAAAAGTGGTTATTACTATTCATAACGGCTAGTTTTAATAGCATATTGTTATTTAGTGAAACTCGGTATTGCGTACGACGAAAGCTATCGAGGAAGGTCGCGATTGCGTGTAAAGCAAGCCAAGCAAGTGTTGTGTAGAAAAAGATTCCTTTGATGATTTATATAACATAAAAGTCTCGGGTGTTACACTTTTCAATTTCCCTTTTTGTATAACGTAAAAATAAGAGGAACATTATTTGTTGAAATAATTTAAATTTTATTAATTATTTTAATCACTTGAATCTTTATCTATTTCATTATCTTGAACTCCCCTTTTAACATATCTATAAAATATATTTTTTAAATATCTTATATAGAAGAGAAATATTCTATCAGGAATATTTATCATTATTATTTTTTAATATTATAACATTATAGATTCTCAATAAATATTCCTCTATTACTAATTATCTCATTGGACCTTATAAATTATTCATCAATGTTTAAAATATCCTCCATTTGATATTATCTATTACACTCCTCTAGACATCTAACCTTAACTCCTGGACATTATGTTTCCCTCGTAACTGTTTCTAAACTTATCCAATAATCATTATCTGTTAGAATCCCAATAAACTAAACAATTATTACTTAAGTATCAGTTAGATTTATGAAAAATTAATATAAATCATAGAATTATCACAATTAATGGGTGTAAAATGTTTTTGTATGGACCTTAAAACCTTTATATGATGAAAAATATTTATCCTTGAATTCATAACTAAATCTTTGTAAATATCATATTTGTAATTATAACTTTATACTTCTCAAATTTATAACTAAAACGTCGTAGAAATCAACAATATAGTTTTAACATCATGAAAATTAAAATTTTAATTATTTATTTTCATGATTCCTCAACTCTATTTTGTGAACACAATAATCTGATGAAATAAGAAACCTCAACCACATCTAATGAACATAAAAAATCATGGATATAAGATTACATATTATCATATTCCTCTCAATATAGTAATGCTTAAAATATTTCTTATATTACTGTATCATCATATAATTCTCCATAAGGTATAACCTCATAGATTTCTCAACCTGATATAAATTCATAGATTTCTATGTTCGATAAAGAATTATATATTAATCTATCTGGTATAAATTTCAGGAATTCTCATTCACGTATAATATTTGATATTTAACAATATGATATAAATTTATAGATTTATCTATGTTTTATAACATCATATATTTTCCTATATGATAAAAACATTGGAGATTTATCTGCCTGATCACCACATTAGAGATCAATATATGTGTAATCGCTACTTCATATCTTCATATCCTAGATCTTTATACAGTATAAAATATCAACATTTTATAAATTTAATTGTATGATAATTGTCTAATGAGACCCTAAATAAACATAAAATAAATAATATATTAATATAATTATATAAAGAGGACCTCCCACAAAATTTTTATATTTGAAGGATCTAAAAGTTCTAAAATATATTATTTGTAAACACTTTCAATAATTTCCCCATACCTTTTCTTCTATATAATCTTTACTTATTATCTCACAAGATATAATTATCATCTTTTCCTAGTGATTGGAAAAATAAGAAAGGTTTCAGCATAGATTCTCAGTAAGGGAACAACATATCATAACATAATGAAAAATATGAAGAATATTATAATAAATGATCAAAACACCACATATGATAATAAAAACTTTTTAGAGTGACATATAATCTTGAAACAGTTATTAAGAAAACATAATAGATATTAGAGGGATCAAAAAACATATTAATAGTCGTACAACATGATGTAATGAAAAAAAAAGTGTGGAATACTTTAAAATAAGTCATAATCATGAAAAACAATTATTGGAAATGAATTGAATCTTCAATATATTATCAACACTTAATGAGAAACATGGAAATGTGGTATACCCATAATCATTGGAATAGAAAATTTTAAAAAAATCATTATGCACATCATTGTGTGAATAAAATCATTATTCACTAGACTAAAAATGTGAGTAAACCCATCATGCCAACACATATGCGAACAAACTGATTATATAAATTCTTATCTATATCAGGAGATATAAACAAAATCCATTTACATAGATGGTAATATTTTACCCGACCTATCATCATCCATACATAAGTTTTCTGCATGAAATCATTAAAAAACATATGACAATGAGCCCATGGAAAAATAATGTGTTTCTTAAACATATCACATAACATGTACATAAGAAATAATAAGATATAAAAATATCATTTTTCAAAAATGTATTCATAACATAAAAATTTATATAGGATGATAAAAATAATATTTTTTGAGAGTTAAATTATTTGAATGTAATATGAACTAAATCATGAAATGATGTTTTGGAAATCATATGTATTCATCATTATAAAATTCATCGTTACGTGTCCCTTTTTGAAAAATATTTTTTATTTTTTCATAGAAATGAAATGATAAAATAA
>CAUJRU010000378.1:600000-798707 GCA_963277665.1 Viscum album | reverse complement strand
TATGTGGGTAAATGTATATAATCATATGCACCTAGGTCCTGAATACCACATTTCCCCCACATAACCAGGTCATAAACCACATGTCATTATCAGAGAAAATCGTCGTGGGTACCCCGTGTAGAAGGAGGGAATCATGTTATAATGAGTCAATATCATGTTATCATTAGTCCATAGATACGCCATCCCACTTTCATTATGGGATCTCAAAGGGCTGCAACAAACCTTTCAAAACATAGTGATCAGCCTTCACCCCCTCATAGGCAATGCACTGTAAGATGAACACTACTAAAAATATGGGCTATAGCCACAGTTTTATAGGTCCATGACTATAGATTTATTTATTTCCATGATTTAATTCTATATCAATGGCTAAATCAATATTACACAGCACGTCGTTTTTTTCCAAATATGTATCGGGCTCCTCCTCCTCCCCCGATCCGCAACCCTCCTCCTCCTCCCCCAATTCGCACCCCTATCACCGTACAACCCTCCTCCCCATAGCCCTCCTCTCCTCCCCTGATTTTCAGCCCTATCACCATGCTTCCCTTCTCCCCAATGGAGTCTCCTCATTCAACGGTGCTCGTGCAACTCTTCTTCTCCGACGATACCTGAGCGACCCTTCTTCCTCCCCCGATGATACCCACACGACCCTTCTTCCCCGACATCCCTTCTTCCCTGACGGTCCGACGCTTCCACTGAATGCGGGATATTTCATCTCCCCTCGCCGACGCTGCTTCTAGGTGGCCTCCCCACCTCCTCTCCGGTGCGCCTTTGACGCGGCAACCAACTCCCGGTGATGATCCTCCTTGATTATAACTATTTTATAAATAACTTGCATAGATTTTGATCTTCTTAGGGTCTCATGTAGGAGGAGTATAGTTAATAGCGATTGTATCAGATTTTATGGGCTTGAAAGATGATGGAAAACATTTCCTAAGGGTAAATCCACTTGAGGTTGGTTCAATCCATGTAATACTACATAAGAATAGTGAAATTAGGTGACTGGCTTAACTAAATAACAATAGAGGCACACGAACAGTTTCATTGGTGTCTCATAAGTACTTAAGATTAGTGATCTACATAGGTGATTATTTATAGTTATTTTCATCTTCATGTATCATATAGAAAAATAAAAATGAAGCATTGTTCTCCCATGTACATGGGATGCAATGTCTGGAAAAAAATTCATTGTGATTCCATTACATTCATTCATTTCACGTTAAATTTTTATTGCGATTGAGTGAATATATCCATCAATTATGACTCATTTTGAGAATTAATGTGAGTATTTCTTCCTAATTGTCAATACAATAAATGGTGGGAGTTTTTATTTTAGGGATTTGGTTCTACCTTTGAAATTTCTAGTGATTTAATATTCAATGATTAGAATATTTATTGATTCTTTCTCAGTAAGTGTTATTATAGATTTTTTTCATATAAATCCTTTCATTTTATAAGGTAACAACTTAGGTGCAATTCCAAAATGTCATGATTTTATATTTTGATTCAGATATTCTTGCACTCGGGCACATCTCTCCTTATGTCAATGGCTATCGACTGGAATTGAGGTCCTAAAACATTCATTGGGGAGATTATTAAATATTATCTAAATAAAACCACATAAAAAATAAACACATCCAACAAAATCATTAATATCATCGTATTCCTAATAAATCTATAAAAATTCCATATAAAATGGGATTCAACATAAAACCAAACAACAAAACTAATCACCTGAAGGAATAATCACATATTTCAAATTTAAAAAGGAATAAAAATAAAGAATTATATCTAAATCCATGGTCTTTTCCCATCCCATACCGTTCTCCAAAACCACATCGACCGAAACAATCCCTATCCATTGTACATCCTCTGATAAACCTTTAATGTAACAAAATTTCTACATTCACACTGAGGTTCTTGTGTAAGGTGTAAATGTATTAATTTGTAGGGTCTTACTACTCACCTCTAATATACACTGAACTTCAATTTGATACCTAGAAAAACATTATGTCTGACCATACCTACATTAGTTCCATTATAGTATCTTATCCCCATGTTCCAAATACACCATCTAATTAATAAAAAAATGGTTATTATATTTTTGAAGACCTGAACAATATCCAATGTTTCAGGGTAGAACCTTATGTCTAGGATCTAGTCACATATCATCACTTGAGGATATACCACATCACTCAAGGAGGATTATCCAAAAAATACAATACCTCAATGTATCTAGAAACCAATATATCCCTCAAGACATTCCAATATTCCTTCCCCATGTTACATTACAACCTAGACCCCATCTACCTCATGGCGGTCTAACCATAACCTCCTCAGTCAATGTATCTCTCCTAATAACACCACAATCCAAATAATTTCCTTCTAATTCTAAGACATTATATTAAAATTTCAAAAATGTGGTCACAATGCACCATTTTAACATAGTAGCATGGATCCTGCTCGAAGGGCATTTGTTCAGAAATAGTGGAGAAAAGATGAGATTGATATAATATGTGCAACAGTTGCATTTGGAATGGGTGCTGTTGACAATGAATTTATTACTTGTTTGTAGTTAACAATCATGTGATCACAATATTATTTCAGGTATCAATAAACATGATGTTCTCTTTGTGATTCACCATTCCATGACAATGTTTTTTGATGGCTATCATCAGGTTAGTTTTCCAAATTTATATTGATGTTTTTTAATGCTATGTCCGTAAGGCTGGAGTTTAAAATTGTTTGTTACATATAATCCAAAATCTATAATTATCTTCACATTCTTGAGAGGGTCCGAAGTATTCTTGAGTGGGTCCGAAGCATGTATGCATACTTGGGTCTAACCAAATCATTAGGGTAAAAGTGTCACCACCACGATAGTCTACTTGAGTATAAATTTAGGCTAGTTTCCAAGGGATTCCTTCAATGTGAAGGAGTTGAGTATTCAGAATTTTTTTCTCCAGTATTTAAACACTCATTAATTTGGTTATTTCTTGCTTTTACTTCTTACCATGACTTTCATATCAAAGAACTTGATGTTCAAACTGCTTTTTTACATGGTGATTTTGATGAGAAACTGTACATGACGCCTCCTCATGGTATTTCTAATGAATTTAAATCAAATCAAGTCTGCCTACTTAATAAACCAATCAAAGGATTAAAAAAGTCTTCATGATAGTGGTATAAGAAATTTGGTACATTCATGCGGCATCATGGCTTTAACTAGTGTAAATTTAATGCATGTGTTTACTATTAAGAATAACATGCTTTACCTATATTCTCATGTTTTTAAAGTATTGAACCCTGTTAGAGTTCCTTTTTCCCAACATTTAAAACCGTTACTCTCTCAATATTTTAGCACTCTTGCTGACACTGAACGTGTTAGTAGAATACCTTATTTTAAATAGCCGAACTTGCTGTTTTTTTATTCCAATTGCAATCTCCTAAAAATTTCAGTTCTTCTAAGAGTTTATCTTTCTTTTTTGTACTTAACCTAGTTGAAGAACACCTGTCATCATGCTTTTGCATGTCAGATCAGTACACTAATGAAAGAAAATTTTTAGTAGTAATGGAATGGAATCATGGAACGATAAATCATCCTATAATGCAAATCATTTTTAAATGGATCTACGTCATGTTTTCTACTCAGGAAAATCCTTTGTGAGCATGGGATAGGTTGAATCAGCTATAAAATAAATGTTCCAGGCACCCCATATTCAAGGTAGTTTTCTTTTTAACAAGTCTGTCCATTTTCTGTTTGTTTTGAATGTACATAATTTAGGCTTCTTTTGAAAACATCTTTTGAAAATTCTTAAAACACTGATCACTTATGATAATGGTTAGTTATAAGTTTTCTCAATTTCTTTTCGGTCGTTTTGATTTTAATGTAGGTAATGAAAAACTGCTTCCAATTCGGTAGAATATTTTTGACGGCAATGGTGTGTGAGCTTTACAAAATAGTAATGGGGGAGACTGCATTCGAAAAGTTGAAGTTATTGAACTTGACAAGTTTGGTTGAGAAATGTTTACATATTGAATTATGATATGAATTTTGGAAAAATTTTGTTTTTTATTAAAATGTCTCACTAACCAGAATGTTGTGATTTTTGTTAATTTAATGCAGTTAGTGGTGAGCGTCTCATGAATGTGTGCATGCAATGGAGAAGTATTTCTCGGGTGGGATGCGCCCTTGAGAATTGGGTGAGTAATTGTATTTTCAATTGTGTATTGAAATTATTTTCTAAAAAAGTATTATATGGGGTGATTGGTGTAGATGTAATCTTGGGGAATGCAAGGAGCTTCCTTGGTTAGCCAAGTATTTATGAGAGCGCATATTTTGCGTTAGTTATAGGTCGCTGTACCGACAAGGGATTTTGATGAAAATAGGAGACCTGTTTTTATTTTTAAAAAATTAGGAGTTAAATAATTGAATCATTCTGTTGTTATCACTAGAGGATTACCATGTTGCTCATTTCCCAATACTATCACTCTAGGGGATTATAATAACCATAAATATACAATTATTTTAAACTATCTTTTTATTGAACGTTCTTTTGTAATAATGATATTGTGAAAGAAATATACAAAAGGTTTATTGTATTATTGTTGAAAAGAAAAACAACGAAATCTTGTTCAAGGAATGGATTTTCTATGTTATGAAAAATGTATAATCTCTATTTTTTGCATTTTAAGTGCTGATGGAAGTTTACTTTATTCCCATATTTTGGTGATTTTTGATTTTTGAATAGGCAATTGAAGGTTATGTTTGAAAAATAAAGAGGTTTATTAATGATCATGTTATTTAGTATTGGGATGTACATATCAATCTGAATATTATTTGTTCATTGTTGGTTATAGATTCATGTATCATTTATCATATACAGTTGACACACTGATCACATTTATAAAAGAAGTCGTTATATCTCATTTTTTCCCACTATTTTTGTATAGGTGGTTTACTATGATGAAGTTGGTTCTATCCACCCCCATAGATGGAAATTATTTCAACATCGGATTTGGGTAAGGTTTATTCTGTTTTTATTCTTTGGCCCAATTTTAATTAGGGCATTTGTGATTTTTGGGTTCCTTATATTTTTGCAGTGCGTTTTGGATTTCGTTGAGGTAGATTCAAGTCACCGTTAACGAAGGATTACATGTGTATGTATAGGTAGGAATATACATATATAAGTTCCCCCTTTATATATATTCACTCATGGAAGTATGAATATATATATTGGGGCTAGGTGTGCTTATATATGGATATGAAAAATGCATACATGTGTAAGTGTAAAGGGGTATATGCAAGTATAAACATATATCTAAGGACCCCCTTGTGCGTATTTGGCCATGAAAATATTTACATAGTGGATAGGTATCCTTATATATATGTGAATTTGCATATGCGAGCAAAAGGAAAAATGAAAGATTCGAGTTTTTGTCGTCAAAAGAAAACGAGCCTTGAGGTTGAGGTAGGGTACCTCTCTTAGCCTCTTTAATTATAGAATGTTTTAAATTGCATTTAGTTTCCTTCTTAATTATGTATGTTTATATTAAATTGCAATTCTTGAATAAGTGTGAGTTAATACAATTTTTTCTTTTGATAAATAACTCATGGTTTTGTAATCAATCCCCTCCAATAGAGGTGCGCTGTCTGTGAAAACTCACAGTGGTATACCTTTCTTAACATTATTGCATTGATGTTTTCCTTATACTTTATGTCATTGTTAGTAATAAATCACACATTGTACTTGAACCTTTTTATATCCCTGTAGGGGGTTTCCCTCTTTTTATTAAAATGATTGATTGAACCAAGACACTCTTTAAGTGCCGTTAGAATTTTAAGATGGGTCCCATGTTGTGTGACCATGTCACATGGAATGTGATATTTAAATCCAACCAAAATCCCAGTTCCACAGCCCATGGGTCCCACAGTACCAATAATGTCAGATTACATGTTATGTAACCTGTGATTTTCCTGATCCCATGGGGTATTCCTCTAGGTATTCTTACACATTTCTGGATCTCCAAACCTCACTGAATTAGGTATATCAGGGGTGATCCAATCCGCTAGTCATCATAGATTAGCATCAATTTCTTTAAATATTCGAAGAAAACATCCTCTCATGTTGTCCATATCATCCTATATGAAACTAAGTGCAGGATGATGCCCCACGGATGTCGCTGGACCAGGCCAACATGCTGCGGTCACGCTGCGGTCACGCTGCGGTCACACCGTGGTCATGCCGCGGTCACACCATGGTCAAGCTGTGGTCACATCGCGGTCACGCCGTGGTCACACCGCGATTTGGCCCTACTCCAGGATGACACCCTATATCGGTTCGCATTGATAGTATTTCATGAGTCTTGTGATCAATGTTGAGACTGACTAATCATAATTTCTGTCGGTGGGGCGACGACCAGAATGTTTCCCCACCTCCTCTCGCTCCCTGCGTTCATGGCCAGAAGATTCTGCCCTGTGGATGTCGCTGGACCAGGCTAACACGCCGCGGTCACGCCTCGGTCATGCCGTGGTCAGGTTGTGGTCATGCCGCGGTCACGTCGCGGTCACACTGCGGTCACGCCACAGTCACGCCATGGTCACGTATTGATTTTGCCCTCCTCTCTAATGAACTCTTTCACCGCAGCGCCCTCCTCCCGAAGACCTATCTCACAGCGGCACCATCCTCCCCAGAGACCTCTCTCACCACGGCACCCTCCAGCTGGCTCCCAATCCACACAGGTATTTTATACCATACTATTTCATCAAAGTTCTCATTTTAAGGTTATACTATGATTTCAATTTCATGTGATGGTTATTTAGATCTCCCTTCCTCTTGTATTTATAGAAGACATGGGTAGAGTATGAGTACAAATTGAAGGCATATTGGTGTGATGATGTTGAACATATAAGGGTACCATACACAGTGATTGTGATATAAGAATTATTGATAATAAAATATATGTGTTTCTTGTGTTCATATAGATGGATTCTAGTTCATAGAAATCATCCAACGTAACCATACATAGTAATATGATTACTGGGAATCAAATTTCAACCCTCATTATGATGTGTTCTCCGCCAACAAGAATTTTAAAGGGATTATACCTCATGAACTTAAGAGATATCCTTTATTACAATGAATTTATTTAAATTGATTCGGTATACTGGATGATGTTTACACTCCTTTACATGATTATAATCTTTCATCTTACTGATTTTCATATCCCCTTGATTTTATTCAAACAATGATTTCTAAAGACACTCAATTTTTGTACCACTCCTCCATGGGTTATCCTACATGTTGGTTAACTCCCCTCGAGATCTAGAAGGTTTAAATATTTTCCATCAACCAATTGATCAAATTTATTTGAGCACACTCATCTCCTCCTTGAATTCTCTTACAAGTGGTAGGATCTCTATGTGGGACTTATGACCTAGAGGTAACTTCTCCGATGAATGTGCATAATCTGTTTAGGTTAGGAAGAGATGATCATAATTCTCTGACCAGTTACTTGTTATCTATCTTTATGAGGTAGTATGGACTTCTCATTTCATCATTTATCATCAATCAAAACATAAAGAGGTAATTATCCATTGGTTTCTAGAACTAATTCCTTCCTTTTATCCCATGGAAAATTAGGGATTGATGTTTGGCATTTTTATTGATTGGGTGGAATACCTCCTCTTTGGGATATGTATGAAGAAAATCATCTAGTTAAAGATGTTTGGGATGGCACCTCATGAGATTTGATATTGGAAAGAGATGTTCTCACCATTGTTAAGGATAAGTTAAGGAAGGATCTGAACCTACAATCACTTGTTTCTTTGAAGGATTGGATTAATATATTTCTCTACCACAACAGGTCTCGACCAACTGTTATACACCCTCATCGATGCTCTTCCTAATAGGTTGATGATAGAACAAGATTTTATTTGGCCATCCTTGAAAATAGGGAGTATACCACATGGGGCCAATGACTGAGACTAGAGGTATCCCAAAGCCTTCTACTGGAGGGGTTTTTAACCATGTTTTTGAATAGATGGATTTTCCTACATGGGAATGCATTATTGGGAATTCAATTAATCATATTCAAGTCATTTTGGATTACTTTAAATAGTTGAAATTCAGTATAAATAATCAAGAAGACTCCATTAATAGTTGGTTCTTTTCAATAAAACAGCCAAGTTAGAAACTCTCCTGAAAAATTCTCTTCTTGGCCTATCCATTAACAATGGTGAAAAAGAATAAAATTTAATCCATCCAATGAAATTAAAAAAATTCAAGTTAAAAGGTGAGAAGATATATCAATGAATCCAAGTCATTGATGAAAGAAATGGGATATCAGGGAGAGAAGATCAATAAAACAGGGAGCGATTTTTACTTAAAAGAAAAGAAAAAAACAAAATAATAATAATAAACTATGATTTTCCTCTCATGCAATGATAGGTTTAAATTCCCCAAATGGACACTGATAAAAAGCTTTCCATTGTCACTTTGGAGTGTAGTTTTTTATCTATAAACCACCATATATGTTTGGTCCATTAATTTTTAGGTGATAATTTATTTATTTCTACTTCATGCTATTTAGGGATAAAACTAAATCCCTTAACAGCTGTAAAATACCCCTAAATGTACCCTTTAACAATGCTGGAAAGCATGCTGTCAAGTTTTGGAATTTTTCAATAATTGATTATTTCCATACCCTCTTGAATCTTCCACATTTTTCACCTCTTGAGTTTTCAATAACAAATGTGAAAGTGGTTGAGTTTTGAAAAAACAATCCAAGAAGAGGGTTTTCAAGTTCAGTTTGATATGATTTATGGGAATTTAAAATGAATTTAAAATCTTTTTCCACTTTTATCTCATCTTCAAAAAAAATTCAGCTAACCTAGTTCCCAAGTCAGTGGAAAATATAAAATTTTTTATTGAGAAATGACTGCAGTGTTCCATTTAATGTTCCATTAAGACAAACTCCACAAAAATTTTATTATCTACCTCATTTTTAGATTTTGGAGGTGGTTTTGTCTTCCAAAGCAAGATCACTTATCTAAACCTCTTCAAATTCCATATTTTTATCAATTTTTCCTCCTTGATTTTGTAAATATATAATTTTAGTTTCAGTTTCTTGAAATATTTTATCTCTTAAAATCTTCAAATTGTTGGACATTTGATAATTTTTTTCATAAATCTACTTCAAGTTCGTAGTTCATTGCTCAAATTCAGAGATTTCAGCTTTGATAAGTTTAAAGAATGTGTGCCTTTCACTAATCACCAGCTCTAACGATTGTTCATTTGAAGAATCCAAAATGAGATTTTATCATTAAAAAGTTGGGAGTTATTCGTAACTTTTCTAGCTAGATCAACATAAAATTTCCACTACTTCTCATCACTGTGATATGCATGAAACCCTTGAGTGAATTTTTTCAAATCGTGTTTCTCGTCATCATTTAATCCATCAAAATTGAATGTAACAAGTCTCTTAAGAAAAATCTTGGTCTGGACATTGAATAAGAAATTCATTAATTCTATCCCATGCATCATTAAAGCTCTCCTTGCTACACTTTAATGAAATTTGTGATCAAGATCCTATGGTGACTATGTCTCTGACTAGTTATTCTATGCATTTTTGAAAAATTTCAAAGTTGTTATTAAAAGGAAAACAGATTCTACAACAAAAAATTCACACAGAAAAATAGATTTAAATTCAACTGCAGTAGAAAAAAACAATTTATAAAGGTAGGTTTAAGACTTTCAGGCCCAAAACAGCAGAGATTTTTTTATTTGTTTCTTTTTACCCTAAACACTTAGCACCAAACCTTCCCTATAAATAATGCCAGATTTTTGATAGATTTTCATTTGTACTATCAAATTCAATTTATATCACATTCTCTTACTAGATTGTGGAAACTATGTTTGAACCACAGAGAAGATATCTAAGAGTCTAAGGGCTTATTTAAAACCTAAACTACTAAAACAGGTGGAAAATACTAAAGGAAAAGTGAAAGAGTGTGATAAGAGCAGAAGAATGCTTGTATATATATCTGTGAATAGAATTAGATAACTACAATGGAGTGGAATAAGAATGAAGAGGACACTTCAAGAGGTCCAGTGCTTCCCGCCCCTTCCAGAAAGTCAATCCAAGCCGAAGCTGATTCCAGGTTAATTCTCCCTACCTCCTCTCACCCCCTTGCTACTTCTTTATAATAGCTCCCCCTACCTTCACATGGTCCCATCCTCGAAAAATACTAACCACATTCAAAAAATAATATTCCTCGATTATAATGACATTTTTGCCCTCAATCTCCTATAGTCAGGTGTTTATCACTTTCTCCACCTTGAAAAATAGTCTTGTCCTCAAGACTGGGGAAAGGTGTCCTGTATGAAAACGAGTCAAGTGATCTTCCAAATTCTTCTCTGTATGCATATGTGTTGAGAAATACCAAACATCAGTTAGATGCCCAGCACTGTTAATGTTGCTGGGTCGGGATAACACGCCGCAGTCACGCATCGTTCACGCCACGGTCATGCCATGGTCATGCAACGGTCACGCCCCCATCACGCCACGGTCACGCCGCAGTCAGGTCGTGGTCACGCCATGATTTGGCCCTGATCTAGGAAGACACCCATGACAGTTCACAGTGATAGTATTCCATGAGTATTGCTTTTGATTCCTTCCTTGAAATGTCACTGCTAAATTCCACCTGAGAAGAAACTAAATTGAAACTCTAACCTAAGGGGGAGGACAAACAAATGTCAATGAAACCGAGTCCCAACTTTTTCCAAATTTGAAGGAAAAATTCGACCGAATGTGTAGAAGACCTAACGACAAGTTGGATAGATTTTGAGGTGACGATGGAATTTGTAGCTTGGAAATATCGATCTTAGATATCGATGAAGCTGAGTCATCGAGTTGTACACCGCGTGAGTCTACAACATCAGTCTAATTCGACCGAAGTAAGTTGGATCGGGATGATGATGATGAACCAGCTGTATGGGATTGAAGACCGCTGTGCACATCATGATGTTGGTTCAATTGAATCGTCATTGACTGTTTGGGTTTCAGAGAAGCGCATATGAAACCAAATTGATGTTTTAATTCAGACAAATGAGGCAACAAAATATCTTCAATCAATCTTTGGTTGAGATTCAGACCAACGTGTTAGATGTTTGAATCGATGAAGATGATAGGGTTAGGTGCGCTGATCCCACGACCAGAGTTGAAGAGAGCTTAGAATTCATTGCGCTGGTTGAAGAAATTCCAAAATCAACTGATTGAGTCTGTCTCTTAGATGAACTGCTACATGTGAACCAGATCATGCTTTCACGTTGAAGACACATCGTTAGTTGATTTTGTCTAAAATCAGTAATGAAGACGGTGGGGACCTCTTCCCTCTTTACCACTGCAGTTTTAGTTTTGAAGGAACCCGCACGGCAGGTGATTACTTGAATGATCCAACAAAGTTCCCATTGAAGGCGATGTCAATGAATAAGATAGCATTATTCCGAAAGAGAATGCAAAGAAGGTGTTTGACAAATTGCCTCATTTAGCTTAGTTGACTTCACCGCTTGAAACACCAGTTTCTTAAACATTAAAAAATTATGAGGAACGCCAACCCATGCTAGGTGCATGAAAAAATTTCTCAAATGAAGTTCCATCCTGTTGAGCTACACATTCCTATTGATGCCTAGACCCAAGATGAAGAGCTTCCACAAATTAAGTGTTCAGTTGAAAATGAATGTGACCGTGTGAAGCTCTGCACAAGTGTGAAGAAGCTATCATGATGAATACTAGAAGTATTTTCATGCCCAATATTGAAGCCCATGGACCAACTTCTCAGGCCCAAGAGGCCCAAGTTGTCCAGAACCAGGTTCGATTACCAGTAGTTTGGGAATCAATAAGGCTCCTCATCACGGGAGCACACTGAATAGAGTAATACTTCTACTATAGCCACAATGCACCAAACATTTGACCCTCTAATACTTCAAGAAAGATTACATAGCTCGATCGTGGGAGGGGAATGATTTAACAATGAAAATTCTAATGATGCTCTCTCATGAAGAAATCTCGACCATCAAGCTGTGCATGAGGTGTCAATTTGATGAAAGGGAGTCAGGCTTACAATTTGAGGAATAATTCAGAATTTCTACGTTCATTGAAGTTAAAGTTCATGTTAATCTTGTTGTAGATAATGGAGGATTGAAAAAACTTGAGTATTTCTATAAGTGGTACCACTGTTCAATAGAGGTGGGGGTGCCTCCAAGACTGGATCAATCATGCTTTTGCTGATTTTCTCTACCATATTTTATTTCATTCTGCTGTAAAACTCTAATTATGGAACATTAGGCCATTTGTTGTCACACTAAATATAATCCAAGCATCCTCCTTGTTTAATTATACCTGTTAATGCTTAACCCTCCTACTTACTTCTCTGGTTGTTTTTAATTTCATAATAATTAGGAGGTTTCTACTTTCTTTTTCTTTTAATTTCTTCTTATCTCATTCTTAGAATTGCACACACATGCAACTTGGATTAAATGCATTGCCTACGATCATGAGAAGTGGGTTGGTCTGATAGTGATTGAAAGTTTTCAATCATTAGGATATGCAAGATTAGAGAACCTAGTCCCCCAAGTTGTGGTGGAATTTTCAAAACCAGTAGAGGCTTCATCAAGGGATGATTCTAACAATTGGTTGGCTGCATTATTACTCTTGAAGTTGAACTTCGGGCGGTAATTCATGCAGTTAAATATGTAAGCATTATGGATGTAATAAGTTATGGATTGAAATTGACTTCTTGTTGGTGGTCAACATACCTAGGTGTAAATCTACATTTTCCCACTGCATC
Organism: Viscum album; assembly: GCA_963277665.1. NCBI lineage: Eukaryota > Viridiplantae > Streptophyta > Magnoliopsida > Santalales > Viscaceae > Viscum > Viscum album. The sequence continues at coordinate 785,857 of CAUJRU010000378.1, read as the reverse complement.
TCTACAAGGAATGGATGGATTATTATTATTATTGAGAGAAGATACACTTCATGGAATATCACATATGTATGGAGGATAATATAGTGTTCGATTCACTGTCTAATATTTTTTTAGAGAATGAGACTTTATTTTGGTTTTTTATCTCAATGATGAATTTCTTAACCTTTACCACTCTAATGTAAAGGGTGATGTCTACACATATATCTAAATTCTATTTATTATATCTCCACTTTATTTTTAATAAATTTGATGTGAATGAGTATTCTAACCCATTCCATGGAACTTATTGGGTTATTATATCATGTTACATGTTGTCACATATTTTTATTTCTAGTTATTCCATGATTATAGGATACCATACAATATTAATGATTGTTATTTCATGATTAGACATATAGAGCAGTTGTATTATTGTATATTATATATGTGTGTGTGTGGGGGGGGGGTCTGTCCAGGAAGGGGGAGGGGTGTCCAGAAGGGGGGGGGGGGTGATGTCCAGGAAGGGGGGGAGAGGTGTCCTCACAATTGGCCTTTCTTTAGGAATAAGAATAGTTGTCTCAATAATTTTCCAGTAGGGGGAGGGGTGTTCAGTAGGGGGTGCTGTCCAGGTAGGGGGGAGATGTGTCCGAGTGGGGGGGGGGGGCTGTCCAGGTAGGGGCTGTCCAGGTTGGGGGAGGGGTGTCCAGCAGGGGGGTGCTATCCAGGCAGGGGGGAGAGGTGTCCGGGTGGGGGGTGTCTGTCCAAGCTGGGGGGAGAGGTGTCCGGGAGGGGGGGGGGGGTTTAATGCCTCGACCCCAGTTACCCAGAGTCGGTGCATTATTTTAATACATTGGCATGATTACAAGGAATCAAGTACCGAAGGACCGATCAGTTTAGCAGTCTTGGAAAAATAGATCACATACATGAATGTTACATTTTCACTTTAAGATGTACAAAACAACATAAATAATCTTTATGAACGCCATTATTACCTTGGATTAACCCAGCATATCAATCACATTACACTTCTTGGAATCTTGGGAAAAATAAAACATAGAAAGGCGTGAGCTCAAATGCTCAGTAAGGGTAAGCAATACTGTGGAAACTTTCAAAAGTAAGCATAAACATTTAAGGAAATGTATAAAACTAAAACAAAAGCCTTTTAAAATTTAACTTCAGCATAATATGGCAGAAATAAAATGAAATAGTTCCATTTACTTATTCACATATATATTCTAATAATTAAATAATCACATGCAATATCACTAACCACTTTCATAATGATGGAATTCATGATGCCAAACTTTAATTTCTGTGTCAAGGCCCTGTGAAAAGACCTAATGGATAACTGTAACCAGAACCCAACCCAGAGAGCCTCTGTAACCAGAATCCATCCCGGAGTTGCCTCTAATAACCGGACACCAACCTGGAGTGCCTATAATAACCGGACACCAACCCGGTGTGCCTCTAATAACTGGACACCAACCCGGAGGGCTTACTTTTACCGGTCCCCAACCCGGAACATACTAGTCCAAAAAATTCATCTTAAGAAGAGGATGAAATATAACATAAACATTCGTATTAAAACTAACATACAAAATGTCAAAATTTTAATCATAAACCATTAATGGCATAAAAAATAACTCATCCATAGTCAAAAAAGTCACAAAACATTAAATACAATATGTATGATTTGTATCATAATAAATCAACTTGAAACAAGTTTAAAATTTATCAAAGAATGTTGACATAGATGAAATCAATACTATTTGAGAGAAATATCTCTTTTTTTTAATCATTTAAAAGTTGCATAATTATAGAGAAAACCTTTATTTTGAAAATATCTTTATAAGATTGTGAAGGAAGCTTAAAAGTTGTAATAACGGCGGAGAATAACCGCACCCACCGTATAAGTTAAAAAAATACATTATTGCCTTAATTTTGTCAAAAGGTTAAAAAGGGCCTTGTTTGGAAAACGACAGAAAGATTCCTTTTAAACCTCTTATAAAAAGTCAAACAAGGGTATAAATGTCTTTAACCTATATTCTTCTAAATAGTAAAAATGTTTTGAAATACATTTTTAAGAAACATGGATGTGGATGATAAAGAGATCCCAGTATATTATTACGTATATACAACCTGTATAATTGAAGAGATTGTGAAATAAACTCTTACCATTTTGGTAACTTATGAAACTTACAACCCATGAAAGAGGTATCATACAATGAATATGTAAATACACATAAATTAAAGTGTATTACACAAACAATATAATTATGGGCTGTACATACACCACACAAAATGTAATAGTGGCAATATGGCATGAATCTCACGAGAATAAGGAGTGCGATGAAAACCCCTTACCTTGCACTTCCTTTAGTCGAGGGTACGTTTAACCTCCTGTACGAAGATCGTAGTATGTTATTAAATAATACCAGAACCATATTAATATTATGATATCATACATGATTCATTATGACTTTATATTACCCATTTAATAATAATTTCCATGTTAAGTTAACATTTTGGGTAATAATCACTTTCTTTATCGTACGTGTTTTAACTTGTCACTCTTGATTGTATCACATAGATCATGATTTAAATACTTCCAGAATATAAAACATGATAAATATATAATATATATTTAGAATATAAATATGTATAATAGACGTATATATGAAATGGAAAACACCGTTTATGGAGACGGTAGTCCATACGTACGCATAAACGCTGTTTCTATTTTCATATAGTATTGAACGGAAGTAAGTGAATAAGATATATGTAAGTACATAAATCCTTATATATATATATATATATATATATCTCTCCAGTAGCATTATTATGTCATATATTACATACTTATTAGTAATATATATTTTTATAATCGTCGATGAATGGTGAACTTGGAAATGAATCTCATATCATCGTGGAGACGGTAATCCGTACGTACGCACGAGCGAAAATATCATTCTTTTGATATTAAAATAATATATAATTGGATGTTATATCATATATATAGAATCATTATCATGTTATATTTATTATTTAAATGAATTAAAAATCATTATTATACCCATCCAAATAATAATATATTGAATAACAATTATACCACGACGTGGAGACGGTAAGCCATACATACGCACGTATGGTGACATGTCATTCAAAGGATGGATAGAATAATGAATATGGTTGTACCATATTTATAATAATATTACATTATATATTAGATACTAGATTAAATTATTTTAGAATGGAAAAAACAGAGAAAGAAGAAGTGGAAGAAGAAAGGAACTTGAAAAAAGGTGGTGAAATCATTACCTCTTCTTCGGGTTCTTCCTTTTATTTGATCAAAAGGGATCCTTAGGATGTCTTTCTGACTAAAAGAAGGAATCTAGGATGAATTTAGGGAAGTTGAGAGAGTATTTGGGCAGGGGTTGGCCTAACCAATAGTATTTAAGGTGTGAAGTAATGAGAAGGGGGAGTGCCCTTTATAAGAGGGGTGAGGGGCACCTTTGGAAAAGCTAGAAATATTAATTTATAATAATTAATATTCGGTTTATAATGGCTCCCAAGTTGATGATTTAAATTTTAAGGTGGGTATGGGTCGAAAAACACTCAACCAATAGAATTTATACAGGTTTGGGTTACTATATTAACCTTATCTTTAAGTATTAACTCTAAGTTAATTAGTTTCACATTTACAATGTCTCTTTGTATTTATATATTATATGGTTAATAAACTTACTATATACATCCAAGAGACCCCCAAGTGGTCCATTAATGATAAAACTATCATGATATAAGTCTCTTGACCGAACCTTTGATTTTTAGGAATTTAATATCAATTAATAATATAATATTTGTTTTAAAAACTCTTTTATGTCAATTTTGACACTATTCAATAATTGACTTTTGTAAAAATCATAAACAGAATGATTACTTCTAAAAAAGTTAATTAAATAAATCCTAATATGTCATATTATCCTAGAAACTTAGTTTAATTCATTAAAAGTCTCAAATTATATTTATTTTGGTATTTATAATATCAATTATTTTTAATTTTTTACTATTATGGTAATTACTGCAATATCATTGTGTCATAAATAAATTAAATTATTGAATGTCTAAAAATTATAAACAAAATACCATTATGTAGGAAATATTTTTATCTTTCCAATGAATATTTATAGATGAAAATCCAACATATATAACCCTATGTAAAAGTTGTTTTTCTAAAAGATATATGCTTGTGTCATTTTTGTATTCATTTTAAATTAATTAATATAAAGTGTCATTATCACTTACAAGTGGCTCCATGGGGTCCACAAATAGACCCAATATGCCCATGGTCGGACATGTATCATCCAATAAGGTCAGAAACACGTTTTAGGGTAATTTTTTATTATTATATATTATTTTTTAACCCTTATTTACCGGATTTACCCTTTAACCATGGTAAATAAAATATTTACCGAAGTAATTATTCAAAATTTCTAAAATAAAAGTTACCTATTTACACAATTTGAACTTCCTAATTCCAAATATGGAATCCATTTTTCCAAATTCAAAACACAGAAGTGGCAGAAATTAATTTAAAATTAATTCCTGCTGTCAAAACAAAAAGCGTGTTTTTAAGATATAATAACTATCAAAAGATTGATACTTGTTTATGTTCGGTTTAATTGTGAAATTATGTCAAATTACCAAAATTGTGTTAAATCATAAAACTATATTCTAAATATACTTTAAAACCACTCAAATTCATAATTTATCACTATTAATTATTTTGATTAAAAAGGTTGTTTTTAATTAAAATTTAGTAATTTTCACTATTCATCAAAATATTAAAGTTATCTAAAAAGTACCAAAATTTCACCCTAGGATAATTTTGATATTCCGAATCCAAAAATGAATTCCATTTTGAGAGATAGAATTTATAAAATTTCAAAAAGTAGGTATTACTATTCATAATGGCTAGTTTGGTAAGTCATGGTGCGCTTTAACTCGGTGTTGCGTGTAGTGCAAGTTATTGAATTATTTTGAAAAAATAACACAATATGAAATCTTGGGGTGTTACATTCTCCCCTCCTTTAATAAATTGTGACCTCACAATTTGAAATTGTTCTTCGAAAATAAAAGGTTGAAAATAAAAAATATCTTTGTGGGAAAACCCACGTCGAAAATTGGGTTACTAAAATGTAGTCTTAATATGAGGAAAAGAGAAATGAAAGGGTCACCAAAAAATTATGATCTCGATTAGGGGAACATTGGTGGAATTTAGAGACATATAATTGGAGGAAAAACGTAAATATTTATTGGTAGAGATTGAGGTCATCAATCACAAACAAGTTTAAAATTTCGGTCCTTAAATTCATCAATCTATGATGATTTAAAATACCATTGGTTCAAAAAAACATAAGGTATTAGGATAACACAATTTTGACGTTTAAAAATATCGTATTTGAAACTCCCACATCGAAAAATGAATTAATGAGGCCTCTATTTAAAATGAAGAGTGGAAAGTATGAAGATTACCGAAAATAACACATATTAGGGTTCCATTTAGGAAATATGATATGGAAGGGAAATCTAAACCATCAATTATCTGATGGAGAGTGGTAGAGAACATGGATATGAAAAGGCCAACAATCCCAAAGCCATAAATTAGTGATTATTTAAGGTACACTACTAGAAAAGGGGGCATTGAAGCCCCCAGACTCGGGCGACCCGCCATTGGCGGTCGCTATAGCTAACCAATAGCGACCTCCAATGGCGGTCGCTAACCTACATAAAAAAAAACGGGGGGCTTCTGCGCCCCCCCCCCCCCCCCCCGCGCCCCCTCAACCCCGATCCCTCGCCGCCCTAACCCCCTCCCTCCCTCGCCGCCCTCCCTCGCCGCCCTCCCCTCCCCCGCCGCCCGGCCTCCCCCGCCGCCCGGCCTCCCCCGCCGCCCGGCCTCCCCCGCCGCCCGGCCTCCCCCACCGCTCGGCCTCCCCCGCCGCCCGGCCTCCCCCGCCGCCCGACCTCCCTCGCCGCCTGGCCTCCCCCGCCGCCTGCCCTCCGGCCTCCGGCCGCCGCCCTCCGCCCTCGGGCCTCCGGCCGCCGCCCTCCGCCCCTCGGGCCTCCGGCCGCCGCCCTCCGGCCTCTCGGCCCTCCCCCCCACCCGAGACGGCACCCGCACCTCGGACATCCCCCCCCCCCCCCCCCCCCCCCCGCGCCACTCCGGACCGCCCCCCGCACCCCGGACGCATCCCCGCACCCCGAACAGCCCCCCCCCCCCCCCCCCCCGCGCACTCCGGACCGCCCACCGCACCCCCAGACGCCTCCCCGCACCCCGGACAGCCCCCCTGCACTCGAACACCCCCCTCCGAACCCGGACAACCCCTCCGAACCCGGACAGCCCCCCCACACCCCCGGACAGGCCCCCCGCACCTCGGACACCCCACCCCGCACCCCCGACAGCCCCCCTGCACCCCCAGACAGCACCCCCCCCCCCCCCCCGCACCCCGGACACCCCCCGCACCCCGAACACCCTGCCCGTACCCCTGACAGGCCCCGACACCCCGGACACCCCTCCCCGCACCTCGGACAGCCCCCCCCCCCCCCCAACCCCGGACACCCCCCCCCCCCTCGCTGCCCGTCCCCCGTCCCCTCACCCGCCTCCTCTCCTCCAGCTCCTCTCCGCCACCGCCGCCCGTCCCCTCCCTTGCCGCACCGCCTTTGGCTCCGGCTCCCCTTCGCTGCCTCCTCTCCCTCGCAGCACCGCCTTCGGCTCCCCTCCCTTTCAGGTTTGTAGCTCAATCAAGTAACATGAACTTTCAGTTACATTATTATTTTATCAATGGTTCATAAACAAATGTTTAATATTTATTTTGATATAGTTGATTTGAAAAATGTAAATGTAATAAGTATTGTGTAAATGTTTTTTATACAGATATTATTATGGATAAGAGTTGGATTGATCTTCCAAATCGAACGTCTAGAGAATATTTCAATGGCATTATGCAGTTTATTGACCTTCACGAGAGGATTTGAAAGTGACTATATTAGTTGTCCATGTAGAAAATGTGCAAACAGATATCAATTCACACGAGATACTGTGAGGGAGCACCTTTTCTTTAATGGATTTCTGAAAAATTATAAGAGTTGGACTCATCATAGAGAAGAATATGTTCGTTTTCAAAATACAGATGCAGCTCAGATGGATGTTGATGCAAGGATGACTGATCCAATGCATGAAATGCTTACTGAAATGGTACGTGGGTTTGATCCTGAAGTCATTGACATCCAGAATCTTGAGACCGGTGAGATAAATCTTCACTCTGGTGCAGATCGTGATTCGAGGAGGTTTTATGAAGTACTTGATGATGCGAAAACAGAATTATATCCTGGATGTACTTCTTACAATAAAATTTCATTTATCGTGGAGTTGTTGCATTTGAAGACTTTGAATAATTGGTCAGACACATCATTCGACATGCTTTTGGTTTTATTGAAAAAAGTTCTTCCCATCGACGCTAAGATTCCTGTGTCGTATTACTATGCTCGTAAGTTGACAGAGAACTTAGGTTTTACATATGAGACTATAGATGCATGTGCAAACAACTGCATGTTGTTTAGAAATGAAACTGCTCATTTGGATATTTGTACGGTTTGTGGCGCTTCCAGGTGGAAAGAGAACAGGGGAAATAAGACTCATCAAAGTCAGATTGCGATACAGGGGAAACCGATTGCCGTAAAGCAAATGCGTTACTTTCCCCTTAAACCGAGGTTGAAAAGATTTTTTATGTCATCTAAAGTTTCTAATTTAATGAGATGGAATGTAGAAAGAGTTCATGAAAGTGACATGTTAACCCACCCGACAGACTCTCATGCATGGAAGGATTTTGATAAGAGACATCCCGACTTTTCTAAAGATGTTCGTAATGTCCGATTGGGATTGGCAGCAGATGGTTTCAATCCATTCAAGTCTATGGTTGGTGCAACTCATAGCACATGGCCCGTGGTGTTGGTTCCATATAATCTTCCTCCGTGGCTTTGTATGAAGCAACAATTTATATTACTTTCCACTCTTATTGATGGACCTAAAAGTCCGGGGGATAAGATTGATGTTTACCTTCATCCATTGATTGATGAGTTGAATGAATTTTGGGGCGATGGTGTGATGACTTATGACTGCGAAACGAATAAAATGTTCAAACTGCATGCTGCTTTATTGTGGAAAATCAATGACTTCCCAGATTATACAAATTTATCAGGCTGGAGTACGAAAGGGGAATTTTCTTTCCCTTGTTGCAATAAAAGTAAAAAATCTGTATGGCTTAAACATTCCAAAAAATGGGCATACATGGGTCACAGGCGTTTTCTCCCTCCTCAGCACAGGTTCAGAAAAAACAGAGTGGCATTTGATGGTTCTAGAGAGTTCAGCCCAGCACCAAAGATCATGACAGGAGTCGAAATGTTATCGCAGATTGAGGAAGAAAACATCCGCACGGTATATGAAATTCAGGATTTGGTGGCTCCTCCAGTACGTAATATTCGTGCTGCGGGTAGGCAGCGCAGTCACAATTGGAAAAAGAAAAGTATTTTTTATAGTCTTCCATATTGGAAAACTAACATGTTGAGGCATAATTTGGATGTCATGCACATTGAACATTTTTTTTGTGATAACATATTTTGGACCATTTTAGGTGTCAGTGGAAAGTCAAAGGACCATGTTAATGCACGCCGTGATTTGGATGGGTTTAAGGAAACAGTTGCATTTACAGTTAGCTGAGGGAAACAAGGCATATATGCCTGCTGCACAGTATTCGATGACTACAGAGGAGAAAGAGACATTTCTTTCCATTTTGAAGATGGTCAAGGTGCCTGATGGTTACTCTTCTAATATTTCAAAGTGTGTGAATCTGACGAGCAAGACATTGTAAGGGTTGAAAAGTCATGACAATCACATATTACTTCAGCAGTTGATTCCAATCGCAATTTGTGATTGTTTATCCCCCAATGTTGTTTAGCCCTTGATTGAGATGAGTAATTTTTTTAGACAGCTTTGTTTAAGAAATCAACGAATGAGTGATTTAAAAAGTTTGCAGGACCGAATTGTACTTACGCTTTGTCACTTTGAGAAACTTTCCCCCCCCCCCTCATTTTTCGATGTTATGGTCCACTTGACAGTGCACCTAACTGATGAAGTAATGGCTGCTGGTCCAGTGCAATTCAGGTGGATGTATCCTATTGAACGGTATTTGAGTACATTGAAAAGATTTGTACGCAACAGAGCTCGTCCAGATGCATCAATAGCCAATGGTTATTTGATGGATGAGTGTACTACCTTTTGTGCAGAATATCTTACGGATGTTGAAACAAAATTAGATAAGCCCTCTCGGATTCATGATGGTCCAGTTGGAGAAGGAACCACATTTGATATGGACAACATCGAGTGGATACAAGCACATCGATATATCTTGTTCAATACTCCATCAGTTGCACCATTAATGCAGTAAGTATCTTATCAATGTGCTTGTATAACTTTTACATGTTTTGTTTGCATAAGTTGATCTTTTAAACATCGCGTAATCATTTGCAGGAAACACATTAATGAGATAAAAGAAGAGATGCATCGTGCGACTGAGTTGCAAATTCAACAATCTCATTATGCGGCATTTCATGATTGGTTCAAGGATTATGTATGTATAAATTGATTTTCATTATGAGTGAAGTATTAAACTAATTCTTTCTGCATATATCAGTATTGATTTTTATAAATGATGTAGGTTCGTAAGCTGAGGGAGTTAGGGGACCCCACGCTACCTGAAGTATTTATCCAACTGGCTGAGGGTCCATCTATAACGGCTCGTCGTTATAAAGCTATTGATGCTAATGGTTTTCGATTTCGCATTAAAGATGTTGACGACAAACGAGCAACACAAAACAGTGGCATCGGTTGTCCCCTTTGTCGATTCTGGTTATTACTATGGTCAATTGATAGACATCATTGAAGTTGTATACACACACGGTTTGAAGTACATATTGTTAAAGTGTAATTGGGTTGATCCAGTGCGTGGATGTAAAGTCGATCAATATCAGTTTTCATTGGTGAATTTTAACTATATGTTATACAGAAATAATGAACGAGTTGAGAATGAACCTTTCATTTTGACATCACAAGCGGAACAAGTATTCTTCGTTACTTTGCCTTCGGATCCAAGTTGGCAAGTTGTTGTCAAAATGTCTCGGCGAGGAGTGTTTTTATTTGAAGAAGATGAACCCGAGACTGTTCTGTTTGTTTACCAACAACTTGATCAACATACCGTAGTTCAACATGAAGAAGATATTTATTGGGTCAGAGCGGCTGTTGAAGGAGAAACGGTCGATTTTCATGCTTAATGAAAGGTATAATTGTTTTCCCGCTATTCAGTAGAATGTCCCTAGGATATCATAAATTATCTAATCATTTTATAAATCCTTATAAGTTTTAATCCTCACTTTTGTAAGTTAATTCAGTCATAAATATTTAGGTTGATTAACTTTCTGATTTTTTTAAATTCATTCACAACTAATTATTCAATCCATTTTTTGTTTGATTAACAGTTGTATAAGTTTGATTTATTAAGAACAATCCAATTTATCTTTTAAACACTTTGGACTCATTACTGATATTTTCTATGACTGCAGACATGTCAGAGGAAGAGGCAGAAGATCCACATCATCCATCTGAGGCATCTACGTCTCAGGGTCGAGGTATGTTTGAATGTCATTATCTATATTTTTTATGTAATTGACATATATATATATATATAACATTTGTCAATTTATATATAAAATTGTTTTCAATAGGATCAGACTCGGCTGCTTCTTCCTCTCGCAGGAGAGGCCCTGGTCGTGGCATATTATCATGGAATTCCGACACGACGATAGATGTTTCATTTGATGAGGTATTTCATCCCGTGGGACCGAATGCCCCGGCATTTATTCGTCAGCTGGGTCATATCATACGTGACCCACATCGATTTCCATTGACCACGCGTGATTGAGCTTTTATCCCTCAGGACACATTAGATCGTCTATGGAGGGAGGTTCAGGTAAGAAAATAATTTTACTTTATTTTCTATTTATAAAGAATACTAATATGTTTGATTATTTTCTTTATAGCAAAATTTGAAAGTATGCCCTGAAGAGTTTTGGCCCGTGTGTATGAGCAAATGTCGTAAGATGTGGAAAGATTATAAAGGCAAAGTGAAGAGGGACCACTGGGTACCAAATGTGGGTGCCCTTGACATTTTGGAAAAAGTCCCGAGAGGTGTCCTCCCGGCTCAGTGGCGTGACTTGGTTGCATATTGGTCTACTGAGGGTGTTGCGGTTTGTATATTAATTATTTTGCTATATATATATTTTCAAGAATATGTGATTTGTTTGAAATTTGAATGAATTGAATGTAGGAGGTGTCAACACGCCATTCGGAGAATCGAGCGTTGCAGGGACCAGCTCACAGGCTCGGGACTCGTCACGTGTCTCAGATCCGACATGAGGTATATATTATTAATTTTTTAATTTATTAATTAATATGGTTTTGTGTTTATATTCTTTTAATATACAGTTGCGAGGGCAAGGTGCAGCAACTGATAAAATGTCGGTGTGGATAAGGACTCGTGATCGCAATGATCCAGAGGTTGCAGCATTGATAGTAAGTTTCTGTACTTACCAATAATTACATAAATCTATATATTAACATATATATATTTATATATATTTAAATATTTCACAGGCTCAATTTGAAGCTGAGTTAGAACATCTGCCAGAGGACCAGCGACAGCTTCCCATGCGACGGGATGAGATCTTTCATCGCATTATTGGTCGGGACGGGCATGGCTATAGTTTGACCTATGGAGCAGGGATTCCTCGTTTTGTAGTGTCACGCGCTGCGGTTGTCGGTCCTGCTGTTGCTCATATGACACAACAGATGTCAGATTTTGAGGCACGGCTGCGCGCTTCCGAGGAGACAAATGCGCAATTGACAGCTGAGGTTAGAGCACTGCGGGAATATGTGCATCGAGCTGATGGTACAGGGGATCATACGACGCAGGTATATACTGTATTTATTTATTTAATTTAAATTATTTTTGTTATTAAAATATTTATAATGTTTATTTGTTGTAGGCACCTGGCCCACCAGACGGAGGTAGCAGTGATGACAACGCGTGACGCACCATATATTCACGAGATATGTTTTTTGTTTTTACTGGTAGGGTTGACATTGATGTACTGTATTTATTCATTTAAGTAATGCATTATTATCATCCATGGTGGTCTTTTAAATATTTTATACACATATTGAGTTTTTGATCAGATAATCTTGAATGATTCTACATTTGAAAAAGTCGAACTAATTCCAACAGATCAATAAATCTGATATTATAGATTATGTATTATCCAATATATTTTTTATAAATTTCTGTATGGTATCGATAAAAGAAATATGTATTAATTAGATGTTATCAATTTTATTTTTCACTTTTGTAATCAATGGGATGGCCTTTGCACCCCCGGAGAGCCCCCCGCACCCCCGTACAGCCCCCCGCACCCCCGTACAGCCCCCCCGCACCCCCGTACAACCCCCGCACCCCCGTACAGCCCCCCGCACCCCCGTACAGCCCCCCCCCCCCCCCGCACCCCCGTACAGCCCCCCGCACCCCCCCCCCCCTCGCACCCCCGTACAGCCCCCCGTACAGCCCCCCCGCACCCCCGTACAGCCCCCCGCACCCCCGTACAGCCCCCCGCACCCCCGTACAGCCCCCCGCACCCCCGTACAGCCCCCCGCACCCCCGTACATAGCCCCCCCCCCCCCCCCCCGCACCCCCGTACAGCCCCCCGCACCCCCGTACAGCCCCCCCCCCCCCCCCCCCGCACCCCCGTACAGCCCCCCGCACCCCCGTACAGCCCCCCCGCACCCCCGTACACCCCCTGCACCCCCGTACTGCCCCCCGCAACCCCCGTACAGCCCCCTGCACCCCCGTACAGCCCCCCGCACCCCCGCACGTCCGATTGTGTCCTTTTCAGCAGCGCGGCGCGCGCTGAAATGGCGCGTTGGGGGGTCAAAACCACCCGAACGACCTCCGAATGCCACGAAACCGTACGACAACATCCGGGGCGTGAATTGGGAAATGGTCGGCCAGACGGCACCTCATTCGGAGGTGCCGTTTGACCGCGGCGGCCGGAAACGCGTTTCTGGCGCCATAAAACACCAAAACGGCGTGCGGCGGTCCCATTCGGAGCAAACGTGCTCCGAAAGACCTGAAACCGCACGGGAACGATAGAAATATTATTCCTGAGATGCAGGAGGAGGCCGCACATCCATCGGACGTGCGGTGCGCGCAGCACGTCCGATTGTTTCCTTTTCAGCAGCGCGACGCGCGCTGAAATGGCGCGTTGGGGGGTCAAAACCACCCGAACGACCTCCGAATGCCACGAAACCGTACGAAAATATCCGGGGAGTGAATTTTGAAATGGTCGGCCAGACGGCACCTCATTCGGTGGTGCCGTTTGACCGCGGCGGCCGGAAAGGCGTTTCCGGCGCCATAAAACACCAAAACGGCGTGCGACGGTCCCATTCGGAGCAAACGTGCTCCGAAAGACCTGAAACCGCACGGGAACGATAGAAATATTATTCCTGAGATGCAGGAGGAGGCCGCACGTCCATCGGACGTGCGGTGCGCGCGGCACATCCGATTGTGTCCTTTTCAGCAGCGCGGCGCGCGCTGAAATGGCGCGTTGGGGGGTCAAAACCACCCGAACGACCTCCGAATGCCACGAAACCGTACGACAACATCCGGGGCGTGAATTGTGAAATGGTCGGCCAGACGGAACCTCATTCGGAGGTGTCGTGTGACCGCGGCGGCCGGAAACGCGTTTCCGGTGCCATAAAACACCAAAACGGCGTGCGGCGGTCCCATTCGGAGAAAACGTGCTCCGAACGACCTGAAACCGCACGGGAACGATAGAAATATTATTCCTGAGATGCAAGAGGAGGCCGCACGTCCATCGGACGTGCGGTGCGCGCGGCACGTCCGATTGTGTCCTTTTCAGCAGCGCGGCGCGCGCTGAAATGGCGCGTTGGGGGGTCAAAACCACCCGAACGACCTCCGAATGCCACGAAACCGTACGAAAACATCCGGGGCGTGAATTGTGAAATGGTCGGCTAGACGGAACCTCATTCAGAGGTGCCGTGTGACCGCGGCGGCCGGAAACGCGTTTCCGGCGCTATAAAACACCAAAACGGCGTGCGGCGGTCCCATTCGGAGCAAACGTGCTCCGAACGACCTGAAACCGCACGGGAACGATAGAAATATTATTCCTGAGATGCAGGAGGAGGCCGCACGTCCATCGGACGTGCGGTGCGCGCGGCACGTCCGATTGTGTCCTTTTCAGCAGCGCGGCGCGCGCTGAAATGGCGCGTTGGGGGGTCAAAACCACCCGAACGACCTCCGAATGCCACGAAACCGTACGACAACATCCGGGGCGTGAATTGTGAAATGGTCGGCCAGACGGAACCTCATTCGGAGGTGCCGTTTGACCGCGGCGGCCGTAAACGCGTTTCTGGCGCCCTAAAACACCAAAACGGCATGCGGCGGTCCAATTCGGAGCAAACGTGCTCCGAACGACCTGAAACCGCACGGGAACGATAGAAATATTATTTCTGAGATGAAGGAGGAGGCCGCACGTCCATCGGACGTGCGGTGCGCGCGGCACGTCCGATTGTGTCCTTTTCAGCAGAGCGGCGCGCGCTGAAATGGCGCGTTGGGGGGTCAAAACCACCCGAACGACCTCCGAATGCCACGAAACCGTACGACAACATCCGGGGAGTGAATTGTGAAATGGTCGGTCAGACGGCACCTCATTCGGAGGTGCCGTTTGACCGCGGCGGCCGGAAACGCGTTTCCGGCGCCATAAAACACCAAAACGGCGTGCGGCGGTCCCATTCGGAGCAAACGTGCTCCGAAAGACCTGAAACCGCACGGGAACGATAGAAATATTATTCCTGAGATGCAAAAGGAGGCCGCACGTCCATCGGAAGTGCGGTGCGCGCGGCACGTCCGATTGTGTCCTTTTCAGCAGCGCGGCGCGCGCTGAAATGGCGCGTTGGGGGGTCAAAACCACCCGAACGACCTCCGAATGCCACGAAACCGTACGACATCATCCGGGGCGTGAATTTTGAAATGGTCGGCCAGACGGTACCTCATTCGGATGTGCCGTTTGACCGCGGCGGCCGTAAACGCGTTTCCGGCGCCCTAAAACACCAAAACGGCGTGCGGCGGTCCAATTCGGAGCAAACGTGCTCCGAACGACCTGAAACCGTACGGGAACGATAGAAATATTATTCCTGAGATGCAGGAGGAGGCCGCACATCCATCGGACATGCGGTGCGCGCGGCACGTCCGATTGTGTCCTTTTCAGCAGCGCGGCGCGCGCTGAAATGGCGCGTTGGGGGGTCAAAACCACCCGAACGACCTCCGAATGCCACGAAACCGTACGACAACATCCGGGGCGTGAATTATGAAATGGTCGGCCAGACGGCATCTCATTCGGAGGTGCCGTTTGACCCCGGTGGTCGGAAACGCGTTTTCGGCGCCATAAAACACCAAAACGGCGTGCGGCGGTTCCATTCGGAGCAAACGTGCTCCGAAAGACCTGAAACCGCACGGTAACGATAGAAATATTATTCCTGAGATGCAGGAGGAGGCCGCACGTCCATCGGACGTGCGGTGCGCGCGGCACGTCCGATTGTGTCCTTTTCAGCAGCGCGGCGCGCGCTGAAATGGCGCGTTGGGGGGTCAAAACCCCCCGAACGACCTCCGAATGCCACGAAACCGTACGACAACATACGGGGCGTGAATTTTGAAATGGTCGGCCAGACGGCACCTCATTCGGAGGTGCCGTTTGACCGCGGCGGCAGGAAAGGCGTTTCCGGCGCCATAAAACACCAAAACGGCGTGCGGCGGTCCCATTCGGAGCAAACGTGCTCCGAAAGTCCTGAAACCGCACGAGAACGATAGAAATATTATTCCGGAGATGCAGGAGGAGGCCGCACGTCCATCGGACGTGCGGTGCGCGCGGCACGTCCGATTGTGTCCTTTTCAGCAGCGCGGCGCGCGCTGAAATGGCGCGTTGGGGGGTCAAAACCACCCGAACGACCTCCGAATGCCACGAAACCGTACGACAACATCCGGGGCGTGAATTGTGAAATGGTCGGCCAGACGGCACCTCATTCGGAGGTGCCGTTTGACCGCGGCGGCCAGAAACGCGTTTCTGGCGCCATAAAACACCAAAACGGCGTGCGGCGGTCCCATTCGGAGCAAACGTGCTCCGAAAGACCTGAAACCGCACGGGAACGATAAAAATATTATTCCTGAGATGCAGGAGGAGGCGCACGTTCATCGGACGTGCGGTGCGCGCGGCACGTCCGATTGTGTCCTTTTAAGCAGCGCGGCGCGCACTGAAATGGCGCGTTGGGGGGTCAAAACCACCCGAACGACCTCCGAATGCCACGAAACCGTACGACAACATCCGGGGCGTGAATTGTGAAATGGTCGGCCAGACGGCACCTCATTCGGAGGTGCCGTGTGACCGCGGCGGCCGGAAACGCGTTTCGGGCGCCATTAAACACCAAAACGGCGTGCGGCGGTCCCATTCGGAGCAAACGTGCTCCGAAAGTCCTGAAACCGCACGGGAACGATAGAAATATTATTCCTGAGATGTAGGAGGAGGCAGAACGTCCAGCGGACGTGCGGTACGCGCGGCACGTCCGATTGTGTCCTTTTCAGCAGCGCGGCGCGCGCTGAAATGGCGCGTTGGGGGGTCAAAACCACCCGAACGACCTCCGAATGCCACGAAACCGTACGAGAACATCCGGGGCGTGAATTGTGAAATGGTCGGCCAGACGGCACTTCATTCGGTGGTGCCGTTTGACCGCGGCGGCCGGAAACGCGTTTCCGGCGCCATAAAACACCAAAACGGCGTGCGACGGTCCCATTCGGAGCAAACGTGCTCCGAACGACCTGAAACCGCACGGGAACGATAGAAATATTATTCCTGAGATGCAGGAGGAGGTCGCACGTCCATCGGACGTGCGGTGCGCGCGGCACGTCCGATTGTGTCCTTTTCAGCAGCGCGGCGCGCGCTGAAATGGCGCGTTGGGGGGTCAAAACCACCCGAACGACCTCTGAATGCCACGAAACCGTACGACAACATCCGGGGCGTGAATTGTGAAATGGTCGGCCAGACGGAACCTCATTCGGAGGTGCCGTTTGACCGCGGCGGCCGGAAACGCGTTTCCGGCGCCATAAAACACCAAAACGGCGTGCGGCGGTCCCATTCGGAGCAAACGTGCTCCGAACGACCTGAAACCGCACGGGAACGATAGAAATATTATTCCTGAGATGCAGGAGGAGGCCGCACGTCCATCGGACGTGCGGTGCGCGCGGCACGTCCGATTGTGTCCTTTTCAGCATCGCGGCGCGCGCTGAAATGGCGCGTTGGGGGGTCAAAACCACCCGAACGACCTCCGAATGCCACGAAACCGTACGAAAACATCCGGGGCGTGAATTGTGAATTGGTCGGCTAGATGGAACCTCATTCGGAGGTTCCGTTTGACCGCGGCGGCCGGAAACGCGTTTTCGGCGCCATAAAACACCAAAACGGCGTGCGGCGGTCCCATTCGGAGCAAACGTGCTCCGAAAGACCTGAAACCGCACGGGAACGATAGAAATATTATTCCTGAGATGCAGGAGGAGGCCGCACGTCCATCAAACGTGCGGTGCGCGCGGCACGTCCGATTGTGTCCTTTTCTGCAGCGCGGCGCGCGCTGAAACGGTGCGTTGGGGGGTCAAAACCACACGAACGACCTCCGAATGCCACGAAACCGTACGACAACATCCGGGGCGTGAATTTTGAAATGGTCGGCCAGACGGCACCTCATTCGGAGGTGCCGTGTGACCGCGGCGGCCGGAAACGCGTTTCGGGCGCCATAAAACACCAAAACGGCGTGCGGCGGTCCCATTCGGAGCAAACGTGCTCCGAAAGACCTGAAACCGCACGGGAACGATAGAAATATTATTCCTGAGATGCAGGAGGAGGCCTCACGTCCATCGGACGTGCGGTGCGCGCGACACGTCCGATTGTGTCCTTTTCAGCAGCGCGGCGCGCGCTGAAATGACGCGTTGGGGGGTCAAAACCACCCGAACGACCTCCGAATGCCACGAAACCGTATGACAACATCCGGGGCGTGAATTGTGAAATGGTCGGCCAGACGGCACCTCATTCGGAGGTACCGTTTGACCGCGGCGGCCGGAAACGCGTTTCCGGCGCCATAAAACACCAAAACGGCGTGCGGCAGTCCATTCGAAGCAAACGTGCTCCGAAAGACCTGAAACCGCACGGGAACGATAGAAATATTATTCCTGAGATGCAGGAGGAGGTCGCACGTCCGATTGTGTCCTTTTCAGCAGCGCGGCGCGCGCTGAAATGACGCGTTGGGGGGTCAAAACCACCCGAACAACCTCCGAATGCCACGAAACCGTACGACAACATCCGGGGCGTGAATTTTGAAATGGTCGGCCAGACGGCACCTCATTCGGAGGTTCCGTTTGACCGCGGCGGCCGGAAACGCGTTTCCGGCGCCATAAAACACCAAAACGGCGTGTGGCGGTCCCATTCGGAGAAAACGTGCTCCGAACGACCTGAAACCGCACGGGAACGATAGAAATGTTATTCCTGAGATGCAGGAGGAGGCCGCACGTCCATCGGACGTGCGGTGCGCGCGGCACGTCCGATTGTGTCCTTTTCAGCAGCGCGGCGCGCGCTGAAATGGCGCGTTGGGGGGTCAAAACCACCCGAACGACCTCCGAATGCCACGAAACCGTACGACAACATCCGGGGCGTGAATTGTGAAATGGTCGGCCAGACGGCACCTCATTCGGAGGTGCCGTTTGACCACGGCGGCTGGAAACGCGTTTCCGGCGCCATAAAACACCAAAACGGCGTGCGGCGGTCCCATTCGGAGCAAACGTGCTCCGAAAGACCTGAAATGATATTATTTCTTGAATCGAAGTTTTTAAATTATTATAGCACAATGATTTGATATTATATATATATATTATATATATATTAAAACATTTAAAATATATTATATATATATATATATATTTAAAATATTGTATTTAATAGTATATATATGAATATTTATATATATATATATATATATATATATATATATATATTTATATTTATATATTCAATTCAATAAAAAAAAATTTAAAAAAAAAAATTTTTAGACTAGCGACCGCCTATGGCGGTCGCTATAGGGTGCCCGGCAGAGGGGCTGCAGCGACCGCTTGGCGGTCGCTGAAGGCCGATCTGCCGGCCGTCTATAGCGACCGCCATTGGCGGTCGCTGAAAGCCTCTAGCGACGAGGCAACAGCGACCACCAATGGCGGTCGCTGAGCGGCCGCTAAAGGCCGGATTTTCAGTAGTGCTGGCACAAGTCACATCTAGTGATGCACCCATTTTCTGGATTTCTGATCTCGGCCTTGATGATCGTCTTATACAGGCGTGGGGATGTCTCCTGTGCCAGTGCCTTTCCATCGTTGTTGTTGAAATGATTATACAAACAATGCGCTGTTACCCAGGTATGATCTTTCCTAATGCACCCATCCACATCCCTATGCCACTAATATTGCTCGGGGGTACTCTTGAACCAGTAGGCTAGATCATCTTTGCTAGTATTGGGAATGTAGACTTCGTCCCGCAAATTGAAAGCATATAATGGCAAACGCTTTCACAATGGATATTCCCTCTGCACCTCTATCTGCCACTCTGTCAATGATTTGTGATCATAAGTGCTCCAGATGTACTCGCCTATTTTTAGGTTGTTTTCCATGGCCTCCCTCAGAGCATCATCGGCACAAACCTCTCGTGCAGTCTCCCGAGTGGCCATTGAATCCAAGGACATTGAGAAAATTGGGGCTAAGATACGAGAGTCGAGCAAGGACCATTCTCAAATACCATTCGAGAATACGCTTCACGGAGATGATCACACCTCCCCTTCCCGCCGCAAAGAAGCTTGGTCTTGGGCCTACGTTGTAAAGAAAGCAGCGGATCACAATGCTCCGGTTCACTAAAAATAATTACTGAAGCACCAGACCAAAGACCCTGGTTCGCTAAAGCGTTCGCAGAGAGGATCATTCGCGAAGATAGCATGGGAACTATCGTTCGTAAAGATCCAAGTGCGGACAAAGCACCTATGAGCCCCTATATATAGGCTCCAGAGGCGCTAGCTTCGTTGCGAGCCCCGTGCTTTTCGCAGCACCCCTAGCTTCGCGGCGAGCCCCGCGCTCTTTGCGGCGCCCCTAGCTTCACTACGAGCCCTGCGCTCTTCGCGGCACCCTTGGGCTTCGCAGCATGCTCTACGATCAGCATGGCGCCCCCAAGTTCTTCATAGCACCCTTCGCCCTGCAGACCACACCCACTTTGCGGAGAACCCTTCGTGAGAAGGGCAAGGTGCTTCCCATATCGAACCAGCTTCTCCCCAACCTTCGTGATCCGCCGTGAGTTCAATCATCCCGTTTTCATTGGCGTCTTTCCCTCATATTCGACCCCCTTCTTTCGTGGGATCTAATTCTGAAGGGGGCATTTGTTGGTGCCGAAAAAGGTGTTCGGCTCCCTCCACAGATTCAACGAAGAGATCGGAGGAAGCCGCCTCCCCGAACAGGTCGAAAAGAACCTCCAAGAAATATCAAAATGGCCTTGCACAAAGCACACTGTGCGGTGGGCACATTCCCGCATGGACGCCTTCGCAAGCGGCTCCGCGGTGTGCCAGATTTGCGGGAGTCTAACGCCGACCGAGGCCCCTCCGTGACGTCACTCCCCCTCCACGACGCGCTCTGTGGCGGCCGCGTCGATGAACCTCTGTGTGGAGTCACGCCCCTCCACAAGGCCAACGTGGGCCGACATAACAGTGCCTTTCTGCAGCGTCTCTTGCTTCTTCGGTGAGTTTTTCACCCCTTCGACTGCGGTTGCCTATAAATAGAAGGTTCCCTCTTCTTCCAAACCATTGTTACTCTGACCATTCAGCTTCCCAGCTCCCATTTCGCATAGACCTTTGTGAAACCCTCAAATGGATTGTCAAAGGTACTTGGCCTTTGTGAGCCATACCCCTTCGTGTGCTTTTCAGCCTCCGCCTATGGTGGAGATTCCCTTCATGAAGGCCTATTCCCTTCGAAGAGGAAGGTTCCCCTTCAGGGTGCTTGAGGTTTTGTGAAGCGGAGAGCCTTCTTGGAATTCACTCGAGGTTTCACGAAGCGTGTAGAGCCTTCACGAAATTCTCTCAAAACAAAGAGGTGTTCACTAAGGCGAAGCCATGCTCCCTTAAGGGGCGCTTCAAAAAGACGTGGCCTTTTTCAAAGAACCCCCTCTTCCTCAGGCCCCTTGAATTTGCGAATCCCATCCTTTCGGGGTAGTTATTTCCCTCCGCTAGGGCCATCCTCTTCACGAATCTCATCCTCTTCACCAATCTCGCCCTCTTCGTGAAGCCCATCATCTTCACGAAGAGCCTCTTTCTAAGACTGAATTCTTTTCACACCCCTTTCCTGTACAGCCCTCCAGGTTTGAATGAAGTGATTTCAAGGTCCCTTGGGTGGTGTGTAAGGACCCGGCCTCCGAGTGTCCGGAGCTGGTGCCAGTGAGACATGATGTATCAAAATTACATTTCAAACATTTAAAAGTATTACATCATGTCTCATTATTACATAAGATCACGAGGTTCAGGTTCTGGGAAACCAGCTGCTTCTGAAAAACTTCTTTAGAAAAAACCCACACTGGAAAATTTTTAAAACAAAATCATAGGGTGAGCAATGAAATACTCAGTAAGGGGTTTTGAAAGTACTTAAATACAGTTTATGAAAACTACCTTTGCAAATAATTTCTCATACATAAAATAATTCCTTTTAAGAAAACATCACAACACCTCAAAGGTTGCTATAAAACATTTAGACCAAGACATACAAAAGTATTTGAACATACCAGTGAAAGTTACTGAACCATCAAAATAAGCATGCTTGCATGGAGGTACATAAAAACTACTAAGTAAGAACAACATAGCATGCAAGGTGTGCCAATACTACTAGACAAGAATATTTTCAGAGTTGCGCATAAATAATCTCACTACAACTTATTTAAATGCACATGATGACATAATAAATGTATTGCTAGCATTTGCATTAATAATCTGGGAAGGAAAACTGATCATGCATTATATGTCATATGCACTTAAACTCATACTCATAAGTAATGGTTCTTGATTATAATGCAGAACCTTCTGTAAACATATTGCTGAGGCCTCGGCCAAGACATCTATTGATTAAGGCCTCAGCCTTAATCCATAAGCTCTTTAACCAATATTCTACTAATCAAATATTTTTTTTTCTGGTTAATTAAATTACAGTCATAATGAGGAAAATACATATGCCGGATTGTGTCAAGGCCCGTGTCAAGACCATAATCATCTATGTCCAGGAATTTCACCTGAACCGTCTATGTCCAGGAATTTCACCTGAACCATAACTGTTGTCAGGCCTTGTATCATGCCACTATTTTGTCTCATGAGAACTACCGATGCATCGAGGGGCTATAGCAGGCTCCACCTGTCACATAATAAGTCCAATGCATTCCTCATACCTCATAAATCAGAGTGCACATACCACTTTGACTTATTTAATTTAATTTTATTAGATATTACCCAAGGTGTCCCATACTACTTTGGACAATTTAATTTCATTTCTCATTATTTATCATATGCATGCATTATTGAATACAACAATAAATAAAATGGATAATGAAACTATTGTACATTTATGGTAGAAGTACATGATATGACAATGAACATATAAATTTGGATGTTAAACATTTCCCAAGGCAGGCATGTGTTGGGCGGAGAAAGAAGAGGAAGTGATGGCAAGAGGGGGGGTGAATTGCCTTTTAAAAAATAATAAACAATTTAAAATCAAAGTGAAAGTGCAGCGGAAATAAAAGAGGCAAAACACACAACTTGATAACGGAGTTCGGCTTAAACCCAAGCCTACGTCTCCGCTCCCAACTCAACCGTTGAGAGATTTACTACTGCTTGCTTTTTAATGGTTTTAGCAAGAAACCCACTAGACTTTTCAGGTAATCTAGAACCTATTACAGCTTGCTTTTAAATGGTTATGCAAGAACCCACTTGCTTTTAATTGGTTGAGCAAGAACCCACTAGCCTTCTTACAGGTGAAGGCTAGCTCACCTATGTCTCAAGTCTTTTAAAGGAAAGGCTTGACTAACCTCTTCACACCTTAAAGGTGATGTGAAAACCCAAAAGAATGGAGGATGAGAGAAATGGGAGTTTGTAGGCACAAACTCAATTTAAAGCTCAAAATGAATAAAGCAATGAAAAACCGTAATGGGGAAGTCTTGGGCGCCAATGGATTGAAGGAGTTGATGAAGAGCGCTCCCAAGCTTCTTTGGTGGTGCTTTTTGGATGTGGAAGTGTGTTGGAGCAAGTGGGGTTCCTTTGGAGGAATGCGCCGGAGGTTCGTCAAATGATGGAAAATGTGTCCGTTGGCTTCACAATAGTTCCGGCTATGTTCCTTAGACTTCCGGGGGTTCCTAGTCCTTTATTTATAGAGGGGGAACCCTCATATGGCCTTTGGAGGTCTTCGGAGCCGTTGGAAAGGGCTTTGGAGCCGTTGGGAGGCAAGTGGAGCAGCCTGGTCAAAGGCTCAACGGCTAGTTTGACTGGCTCCACCGGCTGACCGGTGCAAAGCCACCGGTTGACCGGTGCTTGCAAAATGGAAGAGGGCTCGGGCTCAGGCTCCACCGGCTGGCCGGTGAGGAGGCCACCGATTGGCCGGTGATGAGGCAGTGGCTAACACTGTTCTGGCTGGGTGCCACCGGCTGGCCGGTGCTGAGGCCACCGGTTGGCCGGTGCTGAGGCAGTGGCTCAGCCTTCTGCCTGGGTGCCATCGGCTGGCCGGTGGTGAAGCCACCGGTTGGCCGGTGGACTGAAAACCAGTCCACTTCTGCTTTCAGCCTTCTTGCCCCAATTCCTTGGCAAACTGAAATTATGCCTATCAACCAAAAACACTTAAAACAATATTAGATAAATAAGAGAGTGATTGTGATCATGAAAATTAAACCTCGAGGGGTACGAGAGGTACAACAATCTCCCCCTATTTTGATGATCACAATCACCAAAACAAACAATATAAAAATGAAATGAAAGGCATGCTTTAAATTGATTTACTTTCCAATTTATCCTTTAAAGCGTGAGAGAAAGATTTCTCCCCAATCAACCAAGAATTTCTCCCCCTTTGTGATTATCAAAATAGCACGGGGCATAAAACTTGATTGAGGGAGACGTTAAAAAACGAGATAGAGATTTTAAATCAATTGAAATTTTTGAAATTTGAATTGAAAGATTTGAAAGTAAATTTTGAATTGAAAGTTTTGAATCGAAAATTTTGAAATGAAAATTTTGAAATGAAAATTTTGAATTGAAAGTTTTGAATCGAAAATTTTGAAATGAAAATTTTGAATTGAAAGTTTTGAATCGAAAATTTTGAAATGAAAATTTTGAATGAAAGTTTTGAATCGAAAACGCAAAGAGGCTTAAACAATCCTAACTCCCCCTAAATAAAAAGAACAAATCACCGGGGAGAGGTTTTTGAAACCGAGACAAATTTTGGTCCGGTGAGACTCGCTAAAAGGGATTTTTCAATCCACACTTGTCTAGTGGCGGGTCTTCTCCTATAAAATTCATCGTTAAAGAATATAGTTTTGGGCCTACCATACCGGGCATTTTTGCAATCGCACTCATAAATTAAGTGCCCGAGTTTTTTGCAATAATTACAAAATTTAAATTGAGAGCTCCCCCTTACAAAAACAGTTGGAGCATGGGAAGAGGAAGCTTGCTTGGAATAGCCAAGCCCTTCGGTGGTTCTAGATATGCGTTGGGAACCAAGAAGTTTGGTCAAATTTTGTTCACCTTGGGTGAACTTAGCTAAGGATTCCCTTAAATCTTTGATAGTTGATTCCATGGAATCAATATCGGGAAGGTTTTGGATTTTGAGGGTCAACTCTTCCTTCTTTTTGAGAAGTTGTTCTTTTTCGGAAGAGAGTTTTTTGAAATTCTTTTTTAAAGAAACAAATTTGGAAGAAAGTTCGTGAAAACCTTCCTCCAATTGATCTCTCGCATGTTGGAGATCCTCATAAGATAAATGATTAAAAGAATTGGAAGAACTAGAGGATGATGAGTCGGAAGATGTTACCTCATGAAATGCCATGAGGCATTTTTTACCGTTGTCACTCGAGGAGGAGGAGGAGGATGTGGAGCTATCACTCCATGTGGCTTTGAATGCCTTCTTCTTCTCCTTTTGCTTGGCCTTTTTCTTTTTGAGTGGACAACCGGGCTTGTAATGGCCTTTCTTGCCACACCCGTAGCATGTTACCTCGGGCTCGGATTTTTCGTCGTGTTTTTCCTTTCGAGCCTTGCTGGATTTCTTCTTCTTGTGCTTCTTCATGAACTTGTGCATTTTGCGGGCAAGGTTCTCCATTTCGGAATCGCCGCTTGAAGAGGAAGAAGATGAGGAGGATGAGCTTTCTTCTTGTTGAACTTTGAAGGCGATGTTCTTTGGAACTTTGATCGGTTTGCCTTCCTTTTCAGCTTGCCTCCTCATGGAGATCTCATAGGTCATGAGGGATCCGATGAGCTCTTCGACCGACATGTTTTTGATGTCCTTTGCTTCTTGGATTGCCGTGACTTTCGGTGCCCATGAGCTTGGAAGGATCCATAGGATCTTCTTGACCATTGTTTCTGCAGAAATATTATCTCCAAGAGATTTTCTACCATTGCAAACGTCAGTAAAACGAGTAAACATTTCAGAAATAGATTCATGTGGGTGCATGGTGAAAGACTCAAAATCTTGGCGAAACATATCCAATCGAGTATCCTTGACTTTGTTGGTCCCCTCATGGGTGACCTCCAAAAGTTTCCAGATTTCATGTGATGAGGTGCATGAGGAAACTCGATTGAATTCATTACGATCAAGGCCGCAATGAAGAGTGTTCATGGCTTTGCCATCAAGCTCGAAATTTTTAATATCGGCTTGAGTCCATTTGGATTCATCGGGGGAAAAGAGAGTGTAACCTTGCATGACAATTTTATAAATAGGATAGCCAATACTTCTAAGAAAAGTAGTCATGCGGGTTTTCCAATAATTATAGTCGGTTCCATCAAAAAATGGAGCACGACCCAAAAAATAGCCTTCGGGGGCGAAAGAAGTCGATGCCATCACAATGGATCTTGAATTTGAAACCGGTGAAGGTATTACTCAAATTTTGCCTCTGATACCAATTTTTGGGCGGAGAAAGAAGAGGAAGTGATGGCAAGAGGGGGGGTGAATTGCCTTTTAAAAAATAATAAACAATTTAAAATCAAAGTGAAAGTGCAGCGGAAATAAAAGAGGCAAAACACACAACTTGGTAACGGAGTTCGGCTTAAACCCAAGCCTACGTCTCCGCTCCCAACTCAACCGTTGAGAGATTTACTACCGCTTGCTTTTTAATGATTTTAGCAAGAAACCCACTAGACTTTTCAGGTAGTCTAGAACCTATTACAGTTTGCTTTTAAATGGTTATGCAAGAACCCACTTGCTTTTAATTGGTTGAGCAAGAACCCACTAGCCTTCTTACAGGTGAAGGCTAGCTCACCTATATCTCAAGCCTTTTAAAGGAAAGGCTTGACTAACCTCTTCACACCTTAAAGGTGATGTGAAAACCCAAAAGAATGGAGGATGAGAGAAATGGGAGTTTGTAGGCACAAACTCAATTTAAAGCTCAAAATGAATAAAGCAATGAAAAACCGTAATGGGGAAGTCTTGGGCGCCAATGGATTGAAGGAGTTGATGAAGAGCGCTCCCAAGCTTCTTTGGTGGTGCTCCTTGGATGTGGAAGTGTGTTGGAGCAAGTGGGGTTCCTTTGGAGGAATGCGCCAGAGGTTCGCCAAATGATGGAAAATGTGTCTGTTGGCTTCACAATAGTTCCGGCTACGTTCCTTAGACTTATGGGGGTTCCTAGTCCTTTATTTATAGAGGGGGAACCCTCATATGGCCTTTGGAGGTCTTCGGAGCCGTTGGAAAGGGCTTTGGAGCCGTTGGGAGGCAAGTGGAGCAGCCTGGTCAAAGGCCCAACGACTAGTTTGACTGGCTCCACCGGCTGACCGGTGCAGAGCCACCGGTTGGCCGGTGCTTGCAAAATGGAAGAGGGCTCGGGCTCAGGCTCCACCGGCTGGCCGGTGCTGAGGCCACCGGTTGGCCGGTGCTGAGGCAGTGGCTCAGCCTTCTGCCTGGGTGCCATCGGCTGGCCGGTGGTGAAGCCACCGGTTGGCCGGTGGACTGAAAACCAGTCCACTTCTGCTTTCAGCCTTCTTGCCCCAATTCCTTGGCAAACTGAAATTATGCCTATCAACCAAAAACACTTAAAACAATATTAGATAAATAAGAGAGTGATTGTGATCATGAAAATTAAACCTCGAGGGGTACGAGAGGTACAACAGCATGGATAAGTAAAATATCTTTTGCACATGTAATAATAATAAAAGTACATAAAATGATGAATGAATGGGGTTTTCCACATGAAATGATAACTTCTTAGTTTAAAGTCCCTATTTCATGCACATTTAATTACGCGCATGCTGATAAAAGTTCTAGTGAGCATGCAATTAGACCAAATCACAACTTGATTGACTAATGACTATATCTAAAGGGGGTTCATTAAGTAATAAGACTATATATGGGCACAACATGATATGTAACATAATCATGATTTTAAAAATCCATTATTCTCTAATATATATTGGGTTAAGATAAAATATATTCTTTTAATTAAAACATGGATAATATTATTAAAACTTCTTTAATTAAAATAAACCGGACATGTTAAACGTATTATTGTATGCCCAAACACATAAGTGCTTATTAGTTTAGCGAACTCCAAAATTATTAAAATCTTACATGTATCAAAGTATAAACAAAGTCCTGATAATTATTAATTGAAATTAGGGTTTTGTAAAATAAACCTATAAATACATTTTACATAGTGCAAAGTGTATATATGGGTTTTTACACAATTTAATTAATGTCCATTAAATTCCTTAAGATCGAAATATTTCTAACCATTAATTAATTACTTGACTGAAAACCAAACTCATATAAGGTCTATTATATAAGTAACCATATGTACATAAATATATAAAAACTAAGGTTTCTGTACTATAAACATAATTACATTTAAACCCAAACCCTAGTTCGCATCTAAAATATTATTTTAAGATTAGTATTTATCTCTTAAAAATCATAATTGAATTGTATTGAAAACATATATATATATGATTATATAATTATATATATATATATATACAAAGTTTGCAAAAAGGGATTTTTCATATTAAAAGTAGACTCAAAAACAACCTTTATAATTCTTAGTATATCATACTGGATTATTTGGAAACCTTAAAAATTGATATGGATTGAGATTATGTATATATGTGTACACCCGAAAATATATATGTGTATTTATAAGATATATGATATAAGATTTTCACAACTAACATACATAAACTACTTAAGTTTACAAACCATGTACAATGTCCCTGGAAAAATGGAAGATGATACTATCCCAACAAGTTCATACATGGCACGTACTACAACCTATCCATATAAATGTATATATATATATATATAAACATGAATGTAAACTTTGATTTGCATGAAAAATAAAAACCGCAAACATCCTAAACCAAATCTAAGATCCTCAAAACAGTAAATAAGAAAGGAAATTCAGGGTTTTCAACATGGATCAAACGTTTATATATATATATACAAACTGTATAAACATATATATACTTATGTAAAAACTCATTTGCACTCCAAATAACAAGAACTCTCCTTTGAAAAGCTTGAAACCTTAAACGTAGAGAGTGCGTAAGGGTTTTAGGGTTTTAAAAGAAACTGAAAACCAGGTTGTATGCCCGTGTATATATATATATATATATATATAATCTGTATAATTTTACAAACTTATATAAGATTAGTTCAACGTAAACTAGAATGAAAAACCACCCTTACCTAGATGGGGGAGGAGTGTTCGGACTAGCAGAAGAGGAGGAGGATTCAGACGAGGGAGGAGTTCGCTGGAGATCCTGAGAAGCTTGAGGGAGAGGCGGAGAGGTTGAACCCATCAGGTTCATTTTCTTGGAAGAGGGTTTAAAAGGATCAACAGGCCATGGTTCAAAACAGGGACCCCACGCTTGACTACTGAAGGGAAAGGCAAGCCACTGAGTTGGAGAAACTCCAATGATACAATTAATGCACCTGCCCGGTAAATTCTGTTGCCCAAGACTGCCTATGAAATTTTGCCCTAAAATGTATTATAAGCTACAGTGAAATGGTGAATTTTTTGCCCTTGGTTTTGTATTTTTTTTCTTTGATTGTCTGTTGCCCTAGCCCGGGGGATCTCTGGGCTTGCCCTAGGTCCGGCCCTCATTGCATAAATATATATATATATATATATGGATCTTCGGATGATTAAGTTTTGAGACATTAGTGGGGTAGGTTCGTGGAAAGGTGAGGCCCAAGGGACCATCCGAGGGTCAAACACGTCGTGTGTAAAGGGGAGGGAGCATGGGGTCGGCCGGTGCTGGTCCGACGGGGTCTGGGTCACCTGAAAACACTGCTTCTGAAGCGGAAAGGTGATGGTCGACGACAGCGAGGCGTCGTGTGGCCAACAGCGAGGCTTCGGTGTGGCGTCGGTCACCAGGAGCTGCTGGTTTGGGTGACGCTGCCGGTGGTCGGGGTGCTCGGGCGAGTGGATGGCGAGGGGACGGCGTCGCAGGTGGTGCCGCTGTCATGATGGCTTGCTGCGTGAGGAGGGAGGCAGACCTCCTTCCTGTTTTGTTTTTTTATAAACATTCTTTTGTCCGATTTTATTTTTATTTATTATTATTTTTTTTACCCTTTTGTTTTTGTTCCGCTTGGCGGCTACCCAAACCGGGTTCCCCACAAATCCCGTATTCAATCAATCCCTATTATTATATTTTATTTTTTATTTTTTATATTAACTATTATTATATCAAATATTATATTATCTAACTTTATGATTATATATTTATCATTTTATATAAATTATAAAGTCAAAAGTTAATTTTATTTAAACATTACTTTAGAAAAGTAAAGTTTACTTAATACCTTAATTATTATAAACATATATCACAATATAAATAAACGAATTTTAATTAAACTTATAAATAAACATGTATATTCTTATATAGATCATAACATAAATAATTTTATTAAAAATAGACCAAATATATATATATATATATATTTATTTACATTTATAAATCATATATATATTTATATTTCATATTATAAATTATAATAAATAACATTCAAATTAATTTGAATCCAACATGTATTTATTATTAATTATAAAATATTTACATATTACTATCATTAATTTCAATATTTAAAATTATTATTAATTATTTATAAAGTAATAATCTTTATAATAATAATTTATCCAATATATATTATATCATCTAAATTTAAAAGTTATAAAAAAATAAAAATCTATTTTTATAACAAACTTGGTTAAATTAAATTGCTACAACAAAATGCGTAGTTTATAAAATGTTAATCCAAAAACAATCATGATAATTGCATATATATATATATATATATATGTGTCATTTTTTGAAAATGTACAATACCCGTAATAATTACTCATTTGTTTGGATATATTATGCATTTCACTAAATAATTTCAAAATGACCTTGTATTCTGATTTTATAGTAACATTAGTTTTATTAATAATTTTATAACTAAATAATCTAATCATATTTTTTTATAACGATATTCATTCAAAACTTAATATATAAAACAATTACATGTATAAAATACTCGCTTATTATTATTAATTTTGCCACGTCGACGAGTACTTAATTGTTCTTTAATTAAACGTCATATTGCTAACGACTATAATTATAGCCGTTGAGTTTCCAACGGTTACACGAGGTAACGGTCAAATTGGTGCCAATATAAAACCTGGTCTTGGGGTGTCTTAAACCCAAGGTGATTGAAGGAGAAGGGGAAGAATAAGATGGTGTGCATCATACCTTTGGTGCTTAGTGCGGCTGTGGTGGCTTCGACCATTCTTATGTTTGTTACGGCGGATGCCAAGGACCCTTATCGTCTACTCGGGGTTCTCGTTGTTTTGAGCGGTCTCCCTGTAATCTGAATAGGGTTGTTGGTGGGTATTTTAGTTTGGTTGTGATCTCTCATTTCATTGTAAGATTTTATATGTTGTAATGTAATATTTCAATGAGTGCAAGACCTTCCTTATCCTTTTTGATTTCTCATTCACTTAATTTGAACTCTTTTACTCGCACTGCAAATTAACCATCTTAAAATAAGGGAATACAAGGTGAAATATAATATTATTCGAGTTCATCATGCTTGGGGCGTTACATTATTCCCCCTACAAAGAATTGCATCCTCGCAATTCCATTCATAAAAAGAAAGCCTCCAGACAATCAGCATCACCAAAATGGGAGATTTGGCACAGTCAACGGGATACCCAGGTTAATACTTAGCTCTTCTTCTTCACTAGCCCAGATACACCTTGAGCAGTATGTATTGAACCCCTGGTCATGTGTTCTACACACATACTTCCATAGGGAGGCTCGTGCGGTAAAGAGCTTAGAAATGTCTGAATTGACAAATTCCTTGATGACTCGCCGGACTACATCACGCTCGAGATATTCAAGGGGAATGATGCAATTGAGTAGACTAAGATTTAAGATTTGGAACATAAAGGCTGCTCTAAGGTGGCCATCTTGGGCACCTATAAGGAAGCATGCTCCGACAGAAAAATTTTGCGCCAGAGTAAAACACTAAAAAAGGACTTCGTAGTATCTCCCCCTTCACCTATAGCAGGGGAGTTGGGCAGTGGCAATGAGATAGAATACATGGTCATTCCCCCGCCATGATCGAAGGATTTCAGGGATGTTCGACAAGTCCAATAGGTGTTGACAAGATCCTCGCAGGTAGAGGAAAGATGGATAGTCCACAGTGCATGTTCTGATTAAAATATCATCTACTCTCTCATCAGGAAGAGACGAGATGTTTTCTTGACCAGCCATCTGAAATTTACAATATAATTACTTAGTGATGCTAAGTTATATATTTATACTACCTGGTTTTCCAGAGTTATCTGAACCTATCCTCTGATACCAACTGTAAGGACTCGGCCTCCGAGTGCCCGGAGCCGGTGCCAGTGAGACATGATTTATCAAAATTACATTTCAAACATTTACAAGTATTACATAATGTCCCATTATTAAAGAGGATCGCGAGGTTCAGGTTTTGGGAAACCAGCTGCTTCTGAAAAACTTCTTTAGTAAAAACTCATACCTGAATATTTTTAAAACAAAATTGTAGGGTGAGAAATGAAATAATCAGTAAGGGGTTTTGAAAGTACTTAAATACAGTTTATGAAAACTAACTTTGGAAATACTTTCACATACATAAAATAATTCCTTTTAAGAAAACATCACAACACCTCAAAGGTAGCTATAAAACATTTAGAGCAAGACATGCACAAGTATTTGAATATACCACTGAAAGTTACTGAACTATCAAAATAAGAATGCCTGCATAGAGGTACATAAAAACTACTATGTAAGAACAACATAGAATGAAAAATGTTCCAATACTACTAGACAAGAATATTATCAGAGTTGCACATAAATAATCTCACTACAACTTATTTAAATGCACGTGATGAAATAATAAATGTAATGCTACCATTTGCATTAATAATATGGGAAGGAAAACTGATCATGCGTTATATGTCATATGCACTTAAACTCATACTCATAAGAAATGGTTCTTGATTATAATGCAGAACCTTCTGTAAACATATTGTCGAGGCCTCGGCCAAGACATCTATTGATTAAGGCCTCGGCTTTAACCAATATGCTCTTTAACCAATATTCTACTAATCAAATATTTTTTTCTGGTTAATTAAATTACATAGTAATAATGAGGAAAATGCATATGCCGGACTGTGTCAAGGCCTCATGTCAAGACCATAATCATCTATGTCCAGTAATTTCACCTGAACCATCTATGTCTAGGAATATCACCTGAACCGTAACTGTTGTCAGGCCTTGTGTCGTGACACTGTTTTATCTCATGAGACCTACCGATGCATCGAGGGGATACAGCGGGCCCCACCCATCACATAATAAGTCCAATGCATTCCTCATTACTCATAAATCAAAGTGCACATACCACTTTGACTTATTTAATTTAATTTTATTAGATATTACCCAAGGTATCCCTTACTACTTTGGGCAATTTAATTTCATTTCTCATTATTTATCATATGCATGCATTATTGAATACAACAATAAATAAAATGGATAATGAAACTATTGTACATTTATGGTAGAAATACATGATATGACAATGAACATATAAAGTTTGATGTTAAACATTTCCGAAGGCAGGCATGGATAAGTAAAATATCTTTCGCACATGTGATAATAATAAAAGTACATAAAATGATGAATGAATGAGGTTTTCCACATGAAATGATAAATTCTTAGTTTAAATTACCTATTTCATGCACATTTAATTATGCGCATGCTGATAAAAGTTCTAGTGAGCACGCAATTAGACCAAATCACAACTTGATTGACTAATGACCATATCTGCAGGGGGTTCATTAAGTAATAAGACTATATATTAGCACAACATGATATGTTACATAATCATGATTTTAAAAATCCATTATTCTCTAATATATTTTGGGTTAAGTCAAAATAAATTCTTTTAATTAATACGTGGATAATATTATTAAAATTTCTTTAATTAAAATAAACCTGACATGTTAAACGTATTATTGTATACCCGTACACATAAGTGCATATAAGTTTAGAGAACACCAAAATTATTAAAATCTTACATGTATCAAAGTATAAACTAAGTCCTGATAATTATTAATTGAAAATTTGGGTTTTGGAAAATAAACCTACAAATACATTTTACATAGTGCAAAGTGTATATATGGGTTTTTACATAATTTAATCAATGTCCATTAAATTCCTTAAGATCTAAATATTTCTAACCATTAATTAATTACTTGACTGAAAACCAAACCCATATAAGGTCTATTATATAAGTAACCATATGTACATAAATATATAAAAACTATGGTTTTTGTACTATAAATATAATTTCATTTAAACCCAAAACCTAGTTCGCATCTAAAATATTATTTTAAGATTAGTATTTATCTATTAAAAATCATAATTGAATTGTATTGGAATATATATATATATATATATGATTATATAATTATACACACACACACATATATATATATATATATAAATATAAAAAGTTTGCAAAAAAGGGATTTTTCATATTAAAAGTAGACTCAAAAACAACCTTTATAATTCTTAGTATATCATACTGGATTATTTGGAAAACTTAAAAATTGATACGGATTGATATTATGTATATATGTGTACACCCGAAAATATATATGTGTATTTATAAGATATATGATAGAAGCTTTTCACAACTAACATACATAAACTACTTAAGTTTACAAACCATGAACAAAATCCCTGGAAAAATGGAAGATGATACTGTCCCAACAAGTTCATGCATGGCACGTACTACAACCTATCCATATAAATGTATATATATATATATATAAACATGAATGTAAACTTTGATTTGCATGAAAAATAAAAACCGCAAACATCCTAAACCAAATCTAAGATCCTCAAAATAGTAAATAAGAAAGGAAATTCAGGGTTTTCAACATGGATCAAACGTTTATATATATATATACAAACCGTATAAACATATATATACTTATGTAAAAACTCATTTGCACTCCAAATAACAAGAACTCTCCTTTGAAAATCTTGAAACCTTAAACGTAGAGAGTGCGTAAGGGTTTTAGGGTTTTAAAAGAAACTGAAAACAAGGTTGTATGCCCGTATATATATATATATATATATATATATATATATATAATCTGTATAATTTTACAAACTTATATAAGATTAGTTCAACGTAAACTAGAATGAAAACCCACCCTTACCTAGATGGGGGAGGAGGGTTCGGACTAGCAGAAGAGGAGGAGGATTCGGACGAGGGAGGAGTTCGTTGGAGATCCTGAGAAACTTGAGGGAGAGGCGGAGAGGTTGAACCCGTTTGGTTCATTTGCTTGGAAGAGGGTTTAAAAGGATCAACAGGCCACGGTTCAAAACAGGGACCCCACGCTTGACTACTGAAGGGAAAGACAAGCCTCCGAGTTGTAGAAACTCCAATGATACAATTAATGCAGAAATATATATATATATATTGATCATCAGATGATTATGTTTTGAGACATTAGCGGGGTAGGTTCGTGCAAAGTTGAGGCCCAAGGGACCCTCAGAGGGTCACGAACGTCGGGTGTAAAGGAGAGGGATCATGGGGTCGGCCGTTGCTGGTCCGGCGGGGTCTCAGTCACCTGAAAACACTTCTCCCGAAGTGGCAAGGTGATGGTCAACGACATCGAGGCGTCGTGTGGCAGACGGCGAGGCTTCGGTGTGGCGTCAGTCACCAGGAGCTGCGGGTTTGGGTGACGCCGCTGGTGGTCGGGGTACTCGGGCGAGTGGATGGCGAGGCGATGGCGTCGCAGGTGGGGCTGCCGTTGGGCTGGCTTGCTGCGCGAGGAGGGAGGTTGACCGGATTTTTTTTTTACGTTTTTTTTAAAAAAAAATTCCAGAAAACGCTTAGGGAAAAAATATTTTTAAAAATGCACCTCAAAGGCGGCATCTCGGATGCCGACATTGCATTTCAGGGGCAAGGCGGCATCCGCGATGCCGCCTTTGCGCTGCGGGTGAAAGGCGGCATCTGCGATGCCGCCTTTCTCCGAAAAAAATCTTTTTTTTGAAATTTTTTATTTTTTTGTTTTGTTTATATATATATATATATATAAACAAAACAAAAAAATTCAGCAAGAATTTCTCTGTTATTGAAGATCCAGTGCTACAGCCATTACAACAGTCTGGATTCTGACAGAAACTCTTACCCAGACCTCCCTTTTATAAGAGGGTTTGCCCTGAAAACCATTCTGCATTTTCGATGTGAGATTTAGGTTCTACCTTTACTGCGCAGTACATTCTGCATTTCCGATGTGAGATTCTGTTTCAAGTACGTGACTTTGAAATACAATAAAATATAAACTATAAGGCCAATATAAATGAAATTTTAAACATTTATTAAATATATAATAAATAGTTGAAAACAAAAAAAATTTCCTCAAAAATGTTGATGAAAAATAATCTATAACCTTTCAAAACCGCCTACTTGAAACTTAAAAATGTTTCAAGTACGTGAATTTGAAGACTGTAAAATATAAACTATAAAACGAATATAATTGAAACTTTAAACATTGATTAAAAATATAATAAATAGTTGAAAACAAAAGAAATTTCTAAAAAATGTTGATGAAAAGTAATTTATAAGCTTTCAAAACCGCCTACTTGAAACTTAAAATTTTTCAAGTGTGTGAATTGGAAAGACCATAAAACATAAAATAGAAGACCAATATAAATGAAACATTAAACATTGATTTAACATATAAGAAATAGTTGAAAACAAAATCAATTTCCAAATAAATGTTAATGAAAAATAATTTATAAGCTTTCAAAACCGCCTACTTGAAACTTAAAAATGTTTCAAGTACGTGACTTTGAAAGATTATAATTATATTACTAATTAACTAATTAATTATTATATAATTAATAGTTATATTAATAATTAACTAATTAATTATTATATAAGTAATAATTAATGAGTAATAATTAATAATTAATAATTTAATGAATAGTTATAATTAATATTTATATTACTAATTAACTAATTAATAATTAATAATTACGTATTAATAATTATTAATTACTAATTACTAATTATAATGAATAATTATAATAAATATTTATATTACTAATTAACTAATTAATAATTAATAATTAATAATTACTAATTAATTAGTTATAATTATTAATTGTATTTCTAATTAACTAAATATTTATTATATATGTAATAATTATATTACTAATTAATTATTATATAATTAATGATAATATTACTAATTAACTAATTAATTATGACATATTTAATTATTAATAATTACTAATTAAAAATTATAAAAATTATATTTTATAATAATATTACTAATTAACTAATTAAATATTATATAATTAATAATTATATTACTAATTAACTAATTAACTATTATATAATTAATAGTTATATTAATAATTAACTAAATAATTACTGTATAAGTAATAATTAATAAGTAATAATTAATAATTAATAAGTAATAATTAATAATTAATAAGTAATATTTATAATTAATATTTATAATTAATATTTATATTAGTAATTAATAATTAATAACTACTAATTACTAATTACTAATTAATAATTAAAAATTATAATGAATAAATGTAATTAAAAATTATATTACTAATTTACTAATTAATTGTTATATAATTAATAATTATATAACTAATGAATTAACTAACTATTATATAATTAATTATTAATAATTAATAATTAATAATTATAATGACTAATTATAATTAATATTTATATTACAAATTAACTAATTAATAATTAATAATTAATAATTACTAATTACTAATTACTAATTAATAATTAATAATTATAATGAATAAATGTAATTAAAAATTATATTACTATTTTAGTAATTTATTATTATATAATTAATAATAATATTAAAAATTAACTAACTAATTTTTATATAATTAATTATTATTAATTACTAATTAATAATTATAATGAATATTTATAATTAAAAATCATATTACAAATTTACTAATTAATTATTATAATGAATAATTATAATTAAAAATCATATTACAAATTTACTAATTAATTATTATATAATTAATAATAATATTACTAATTAACTAATTAATTTTTACATAATTAATTATTAATAATTACTAATTAATAATTATAACTACTTATTATAATTAATTATCATATTTATAATTAACTAATTAATTATTATATAATTAATAATGATATTACTAATTAAATAAGTATTTATTATATAGTTAATAATTATATAATTAATCATTATATTACTAATTAAGTATTATATAAATAATAATTAATAATTAATAGTTATAATGAATAATTATAATGAATAATTATATTACTAATTAACTACTTATTTATTATATAATAATTTTTAATAATTACTAATGAATAATTATATTACTAATTAACTATTATATAATTAATTATTAATAATATTAATTTAATAATTAAATAAATTATTATATGTTTAATCCATGTTTTAACTTTAAATTATATTGGTCTTATAGTTTATATTTTAGTCTTTCAAAACCGCATACTTTAATCATTTTAAGTTTCAAGTAGGTGGTTTTGAAAGCTTATAAATTATTTTTCACGAACATTTTTTACGAAATTATTTTTATTTTCGAATATTTGTTATATGTTTAATCCCTATTTATGTTTCATTTATATCGGTCTTATAGTTTATATTTTATAGGCTTTCAAAGTCACGTGCTTGAAACATTTTTAAGTTTCATGTTGGTCGTTTTGAAAGCTTATAAATTATATTTCATCAATATTTTTTACGAAATTCTTTTTATTTTCAAATATTTGTTTTATGTTTAATTAATGTATTAAGTTTCATTTATATTGGTCATATAATTTATATTTTTTAAGCTTTCAAAATCACGTATTTGAAACTTCTTATGTTTCAAGTAAGTGGTTTTGAAAGCTTATAAATTATTTTTTATCATCATTTTTTATGATTTTTTTTGTTTTCAACTATTTTTTATATGCTTAATCCATGTTTTAAGTTTCATTTATATTGGCTTATAGTTTATATTTTATAGTCTTTCAAAGTCACGTACTTGAAACAGAATCCCACATCGGAAATGCAGAATGTTCTGTGCAGGAAATGGAGAACCAGAATCCCACATCGGAAATGCAGAATGATTTCCAGGGTAAGCTCTCTTATAAAAAGGAGCCCTGGTTGAGAGCTTCTGTCAGAATCCAGATTACTGTAATGGCAGTACTGCTGGATTTTAATTAGCGGATAAATTCTGCTGAAAATTTTAATTTTGTTTGTTTTGTTTTGTTTTGTTTATATATATATATATATATATATATATAAACGAAACAAAACAAAAATAAATAAAAATAAATTCTAGAAAAAATATTTTTTTTTTCTGTTTTAGGGGAAAGGCGGCATCTAGGAAGCCGCCTTTGTGGCGTATTTTCGAATTTTTTTTAACCTACCCTGTTTTAAAAAAATATTTTTTTAAAAAAAATTATTAAAAAAAAAACTCGAGGCTGACCTCCTTCCTGTTTTG
The DNA here is from genome assembly GCA_963277665.1 of Viscum album. NCBI lineage: Eukaryota > Viridiplantae > Streptophyta > Magnoliopsida > Santalales > Viscaceae > Viscum > Viscum album. The sequence continues at coordinate 746,289 of CAUJRU010000378.1, read as the reverse complement.
TTTTTTTATAAACTTTCTTTTGTCATATTTTATTTTTATTAATTATTTTTTTACCCTTTTGTTTTTGGTCTGCTTGGCGGATACCCAAACCGGGTCCCCCCCCCAAATCCCGTATTCAATCAATTCCTATTATTATATTATATTTTATATTTATTATATTAGAAATTATTATTTCAATTATTATATTATCTAACTTTATGATTACATCTTTATCATTTTATATAAATTATACAGTCAAAAGTTAATTTTATTTAAACATTACTTTAGAAAAGTAAAGTTTACTTAATACCTTATTTATTATAAACATATATCACAATATAAATAAACGAATTTTAATTAAACATATAAATAAACATGTAAATTTTTATATAAATCATAACATAAATAATTTTATTAAAAAGAGACCAATTATATATATATATATTTACATTTATAAATCATATATATATTTATATTTCATATTATAAATCTTAATAAATAACATTCCAATTAATTTTAAACCAACATGTATTTATTATTAATTATAAAATATTTACATATTACTATCATTAATTTCATTATTTAAAATTATTATTAATTATTTATAAAGTAATAATCTTTATAATAATAATTTATCCAATATATATTATATCATCTAAATTTAAAAGTTATAAAACAAATAAGAATCTATTTTTATAACAAAGTTGGTTAAATTAAAGTTCTACAACAAAATGCCTAATTTATAAAATGTTAATCCAAAAACAATCATTATAATTGCATATATATATATATATATATGTCATTTTTTGAAAATGTACAATACCCATAATAATTATTCATTTGTTTGCATAAATTATGCATTTCACTAAATAATTTCAAAATGACATTGTATTCGGATTTTATAGTAACATTAGTTTTATTAATAATTTTATAACTAAATAATCTAATCATATTTTTTTATAACAATATTCATTCAAAACGTAATATATAAAACAATTACATATATAAAATACTTTCTTATTATTATTAATTTTACCACGTCGACGAGTACTTAATTGTTCTTTAATTAAACATCATATGGCTAACAGCTATAATTATAGCCGTTGAGTTTCCAATGGTTACACGAGGTAATGGTCAGATTAGTGCCAATATAAAACCTGTTCTTGGGGTGTCTTAAACCCAAGGTGATTAAAGGAGAAGGGGAAGAAGAAGATGGTGTGCATCATACTTTTGATGCTTAGTGCGACTGCGGTGGCTTCAGCCATTCTTATGTTTGTTATAGAGGATTCCAAGGACCCTTATCGTCTACTTGGGGTTCTCGTTGTTTTGAGCGGTCTCCCTGTAATCTTAATAGGGTTGTTGGTGGGTATTTTAGTTTAGTTGTGATCTCTCGTTTCATTGTAAGGTTTTATCTGTTGTAATGTAATATTTCAATGAGTGCAAGACCTTCCTTATCCTTTTTGTTTTCGAATTCACTTAATTTGAACTCTTTTACTCGCACTGCAAATAAACCATCTTAAAACAAGGAAATACAAGGTGAAATATAATATTATTCAAGTTCATCAAGCTTGGGGCATTACATGTGAAGGTTCCGGGCGCAGCGGAAGCGCGTGGGTGGATGTTCCCACTTGGCTTTTTTTCATTAAAAATGATCAATCCAGGATCAATACGACGAAAAACACCAGTCTCCATGGATCGAATCACAGAAAAGGACAAAGAAAGGAAAATTCCTGGAACCGAAAGGTAGGATCGTTACAAATTGATTATAATTAATTTAATAAATTGAAAAGAAATAAATTTTGGGTGTTCTTTCTTCGTTGATGTTCTTGATCACGTTTCGATGTGATCCGCCGTTGCATCGTAGAAGCCAAGTGTAGACTTCCTCTAGCGGTGATCCACACGTGTACCTCGTATCTCGGGACGTCGCCAAAGGAGCCTCCAGGTGCTAGTGTGGAGAAACCTTTGCTTGCGTTGTCCGCCTTAGATCATCTTGATCCGATGGAAGAGGATGTCTCTCAGTCTTGAGAGCATTCTTGGAGGAAGAGGTTCTTTCGACCTTGAAATAATTCTCCAGAATTGTTGTGTGTGGGGTTGGAAAAGAGTTGGGGTTGTGAGGATATTTATAATCAGGTTTTAGGTTGTAGAGTTATGACAATAAATAAACATGTTATGCATTTTATTTATTTCATTGACTCTTATATAAAACCCCATGTCGAATAATTAATTCCTTGACATGCATCCACACTGATTATAATAAATATAATTTAAAACAATATTATATCCTCAAAATACCAACTGGAAAAACAACACTGCGTGTATTAATAAATACACGACGTGTACTTTTTTTTCATGAAAAACTACACGGCGTGTAATCTTTAATACATGGCGTGTATATCTTGTTTTTCACTTCCTTCTTCCTCCATCATTAAAACGTCTTAGGCTTCCATGAATAATTATTAAACCACATACGGGAATAATATTTATTCTATTTGATATACTTGAATACACTTAGTGTGTGACCCTCTAGGCCTCTATCTCGTTGGCATTAGGCGAGCTTGCCTAAAGTCCAAGATTACTGTCTAGCAATGGGTCAAGGCACCCAAGAAAAAGAAGTTGATGCCGCATTGACGTATCAACTCATACGAATGCTTACTGTGTAATTTAATCCCTTTTTATCGATACCTCATCAAGAAGGTTTCATGGTAGTGTCATAAACATATATTCTTGATCCTTCGTTGTTTGACTACTTGAAATAAACTCTTCGTTTACACCATGTCCATGGAATTTAATGCGACAGTTTCATTTCAATCAAAGGGCTGAGATATCAACTTCCATAAATGGAAGGGACAAATCCTTCCTTGAATTATCCATTAACAACATGTCACTCGTGACGCACCCAACGTACCCTACTTCCTGCCAACTGTCTACGTGACAGTTTTCGCTAGTAAATCTAAGTGCGCGAGTCATGTCATGAGTTAATGATAATATTCCAGTCTAAGGACCATTACTCACGCTCGTAAATAGAAATGTCCGATGACACCAAGACATGCAGATTTTCTACTGGCGGGTCTGTTCTCATAATCTCCCATCTTGGATATTACCAAGTGCGAACTCCATGAGAGAGAGTCTCGTCATATTACGAGTACTCTCACATGACAGTCTTTATACTATGTGTCCTATCATAGTATGTCATCCAACCATAGAACTTTATTTAAGAATATAGTTATAGAATTTCAAGGTTCTCATCATAGAGGGGATCTTCCATGACCTTATCAATGAAACAAATATTCCAGGACATTATTATATTATAGTCATGCAGAAAAATGAACAATATATAATAAGTGAACATTAATGTAATCAAAGTACAAAACAGTTGGTTCTCAGGACACCAACCCTTACAAACTCCCACATGGACTAGAGCTAACTTCCTATGACTTTTAGTCCGCTAGACCTCACATGATGATCATGTTTCTGCTGAGTCAAGGCTTTAGTCAAGGGGTCTGCCACGTTGTCTTCTGTGGAAATACTGCTCACTGTAACTTCACCTCTGTGAGAAAAATACCTCAAGAGATGATTCTTCCAAAGTATGTGCTTTGTCCGCTGATGTGACCTTGGCTCTTTTGCAAGTTCCACCGCTGCAGTATTATCACAATAGAGTGTGATAGGATCTTTACTGCTCGGTACTACATCCAGCTCTTAGATGAAGCTTCGCATCCATACTACTTCTTTAGCTGCCTCAAAAGTTGCAATATACTCGGACTCCGCTGTAGAATCTACCACCACACTTTGTTTTGAGCTCTTCCAGCTCACTGCACCTCCATTCAAATTGAAGATGTATCCTGTCTGCGACTTCATGTCATCTTGATCAGTCTGGAAACTAGCATCTACATGTCCTCTGATGACTAGTTCCTCATCTCCTCCATAAACCAGGAACATATCCTCAATACGCCTCAGATACTTAAGGATAGTCTTGACTGCCATACAATGGCGGTCTCCTAGATCATCATGATATCTTCCTACCGCACTTAATGCACAAGAAACATCTAGCCTCGTACATAGAATAACATACATGACAGACTCAATCGTGGATGCATAAGGGATCCTTGTCATTATCTTTATTTCCTCATGTGTCTGAGGACACATTTTCTTGGAAAGATGAATGCCATGGGACACTGGCAATAATCCCCTCTTGGACTGTTCCATACTGAATCTCTTCAGTATCTTGTCAATGTATGTACTTTGACTCAGGCCCAACATTCTCTTGAATCTATCACGATGGATCTTGATCCCAAGAATATATGTCATCGTGCCCAAGTCTTTCATGGAGAATCATTTATGCAACCATGCCTTAACTGACTATAAGACAGATACTTCATTTCCAATTAGTAATATGTCATCAACATATACTATTAGGAAAATGACTGCACTTCCACTAAACCTTTTGTAGACACAAGGATCACACTCATTCTTAACAAAGACAATCTCCATTACGGCTTCATCAAAATGAATGTTCCATGATCTTGATGCTTGATTTAATCCATAAATGGATTTCTGCAACTTGAATACCTTGTTGGAATCCTTTGGAGTCACAAACCCTTCATGTTGTGTCATGTAGACATCTTCCTAGATGTTCCCGTTAAGGAAAGATGTTTTGACATCCATTTGCCAAATTTAATAGTTATGGTAAGCGGCAATGGACAATATGATTCTGATGGATTTCAGCATCACAAATGGTGAAAAGGTTTCATCATAGTCAATTCCTTGACGCTGTATAAAACCTTTTGCAACCAATCGTGCCTTGTAGGTGCTGACTTTCCCCTCCATGTCCAGTTTCTTCTTGAATACCCATTTATTACCAATAGGATTTACATCAACTAGAGGATCTACCAAAATCCAGACTTGATTTTGGTACATGGAATCCATTTCAGAATTCATGGCTTCTTGCCATTTGGCAACATCTGTGCCTTCAAATACTTCCTTGTAGGTAAGAGGACCATCATTTTCAACCAATAATGAGTCACCATCCTCAGTGACAAGAAAACCATATCGTTCTGGTTCTCTCACCTCTCTCGTGCTCCTACGCAGTTCTCATGTCTCTGGAACAGATTGTTATTCCACGGGGCATTGTGGAATATGTTCTTGTACCAACTCCTATGTATCTTGAGCCTCGACTTCATCAAAGTCTATCTCACTCCCACTATCTCTTTTGGAGATGTGCTCCCTCTCAAAGAATATGGCATGTCTTTCCACTATAACCCTTTCGTCTGAGGGGTTGTATAGGTAATATCCCCTTGTTTCCATGGGATATCCTATAAAGATACACTTTGTGCCTCTGGGTGCAAGTTTGTTACCTGAAGAGGCCTTAACAAATGCTTTGCTACCCCACACATGTAAATTCGATAACATGGCTTTGCGTCCACTCTATAACTCGTATGGAATACCATTTATCGATTTAGTTGGTACTTGGTTTAGTATGTGTGCTTCTGTTTGTAATGAATATCCCCAAAAGGATAATGGAAGACTCACATGACTCATCATTGATCTCACCATGTCCAACAGGGTGCAGTTCCTCCTTTCTCTTACACCATTCCACTGTGGCGTGTAAGGAGGATTGAGTTGAGATAGAATCCCAAACTCCCATAAGAAATCAATGAAGTCCTGATTAAGATATTCTCCTCCTTTGTCTGAGCAGAGTTTCTTAATCTTCTTACCAAGCTGGTTCTCAACTTCATTCTTGTATTCTTTGAACCGATCAAAAGAATATGACTTATACCTCATTAAGTATATATATCCATATCTACTAAAATCATTTGTAAAAGTTATGAAGTATGATAACCCACCCCTTGCCTCAACCGGAAATGGCCCACACACATATGTGTGAACTAATTCTAGAATCTCTTTAGCTCTTTCACATTTCCCACTAAATGGGGCTTTGGTCATTTTTCCTTGTAGACACGCATGACATACACCAAGTGGTTTTAGTTCGAAAGAATCTAAATACCCATCTTGATGTAATTTTGTCAACCGTTTCTCATTGAAATGACCTAGCCGATGATGCCATAGTTGGGTGTGGTATGAGTCATGTGAATTGAATTTGTTATCGATTTCCATTACTTGGTTTTTGTAGTCTAACACATAAAGGCCGTTATATAAATGTTCCCTACCAAAAAAAATGCTATCTTTATAAAAGTAGCAACATTCATTTCCAAACATGAACATGAATCCATCAGTATCTAATATAGATACTAAAATAATGTTTTTAGTAAAAGAAGACACATAATAACAACCCTTTAACACCAAGATCATTCCAGTTAGCAACGTGAGGTGGAAGTCACCGACAGCTACAATAACAAGTCTGGCTCCATTGGATGCTCGTAGATCTACATCCCCTCGATCAATCTTCTTGAATCTACTTGGTTTATGTATTTGGATACAGATGTGAGTACCACAAGTAGTATATAATACCCAATTAGTAGAAACAGATAGATTGCATTCGATAACAAACGCACCTGATGCTTCCCCTTGCTTCCTTGGCTGGGTGCAGTTTTTCTTCCAGTGGCCCTTCTTGCCACATGCAAAACAAACATCATCTTGTTCCTTTGCCTACCCTTTGATCTTCCTTTTCTTGGAAGGCCTTGAAGAAGCTTTGGGCTTAAAGCTCTTCACCTTCCCTTTCCTTTTATTCACCATGAGGACAAAAGGCTTTTCACGCTTCATGTCATTGTCCACTTAGCAAATCAGGATAAGAAGACCAGACAAAGACTTCTCAATGTTGTTCATGTTGAAGTTCATAACAAAGTTTGAGAAGATATGGGGGAGTGATGCAAGAATGATATCGGTACTCAGTTCTTCGGGGAGTTTAAACCCTAGAACCTCCAAGCGCTCAATGTAGCCAATGAGATTGACTATATGCGGCCCAGTTGGGGCACCCTCTCCAAGCTTACTCTAAAATAGATCCTTGGAGATCTCAAACCTTTCCTATATTTCTCTCTCTTGGTATAGACCACGAAGGTGCTCGAGAATGCTATATGAATCCATGTGTTCATGAGACTTCATGAGCTCACTAGACATAGATGATAACATCAAACATTGAACGTCAAGAGCGTCGTTCAAATGTTGATCATAGACCAGGAAATCTTCATCACTCGCCCCTGGGGTAGGAGAATCAGGAAGTGAGGACTCCAGCACATAAAACTTTCGTTCATGGTATAGGATAACCCAAAGGCGCCTAAACCATTCCTGAAAGTTAATGCCGGTGAGGATATTGTCTTTATCCAGTATTGATCACAGAGAAAACGTGGTTGATGAGTTTTTCATTTCGATTCTACAAATTAAAAGAGCAGATTTATCAGTACTTTCTTGATTACATTTTAAGAAAAATAATAAATGAATTTATTTATTCTCTCACTATTTTATCAAGTCCCAATGGCCCTCACTATTGAACTCGGAATGTCCAGTTGCTTTGACATTCTAGTGGAAAGGATCCATATTCCCCTTCGCATAACCCCAACAAGGGTTGGTCAAGCTATTTGAAGGTATTTAGGTAGGAAGGTATTTGCCAACTTTGAGCTTACAGTTCCATGATCTGTTGAGTGGACTCCCCAATCCTGAAATCCTGACTTGGATTTCCTCAACTCTTGCCTCCAATATTACATCAAGTCTAGTAATGGATACTCCTCTTGATGTAATATGGTTAAGTCAACCCGAAACCTTTCATAAGGGATTCCTTTATAAAAGTAAGTGTCCCAACAAGGGTTGGTCAAACACGTAGTTTTATTGAGTCTTTCCCTTAATCAAGCAACGAAAGGCTTGGTCTGACATAATATAGTATTGAGGGATTTTAATCTTTTATGCATAGTTTTGCATTATCACATTCTTGTTAATATTAAGTGATGCTTGCTTAAGTGATTAACCATGTTCTGATAATGTTTATGCATATTCCAGTTTTTATTTTATTCTATCTTTGCATGCTTGTTTATTTCATTAATTATGTGAGCGACAACACATACATAATAAATAAACCATGCAATTTAGACAGAAATAAAATAAGATGGAATGATCACGATATTCTATTGGTTAGCTTATCTAGCGGTTTTTGATATGCTAACCCTGACCTAGGGAAAACACCTTGAACCCGATGGTTCGTGTTTTGCATCTCCCACCTGTCCACCTTTTTATCTTCTTGTGTCAGTTCCGCCTTGGCTTCGGGATTTGAACCATCTCCTCTGGCTTGTGAGATCCTCTATTATATGGGTTCACATTAATGAAACCCTGGGCACGTAGGCCCAACATTTTATTAGAAGAAGGCTCACAGGCCAACAAATTTAAATTTAAACAAATTTAAATGAAACCATACACACATACAAAGGGTCTTTGGTCTAGCTCATGATCATCCATAGCATGAAACTACATTTACGCATATTTAGAATTCAAATTCTTTTAATCGTTCTTTCATTTAAGATAAGTCGCACTCGAATTCAATTAATTATTATCTTATAATTAATCAATTCTTTATCATAAATTCCTTTCTGAATTTCCTTGAGATTCTTCTCATCCATATTCATTGTACGGGCCTTTGTACATTGGAGGAAACCTGGTGAAATTCCATTTCTGGAAAGTACACGGCGTGTAGTTTATAATTACACGGTATATATTTCTTTTCACCATTTATCCAAAGTACATGCCGGGGGATTTGGCGCGTTTTATGTACTTTGGAAATTTTGGAGTACACGACATGTAGATTAATCATACACGGCGTGTACTTCCTTGTTACCCGGTAACCAGCCTGGCGATTCCGTGTACGCGTTATGCGGCTTATCCTTTTACACGGTTTTACCTGGGCCAGAATGGACTACACGGCGTATTTCTCCAACATACACGCCGTGTATTTCGGTTCCATGCGCCATTCAATTATGGTCAACACGGCGTGATTAATACTTAGTAATATTCAATTCACACAACATGGTTTAGCTGACCAGTGCCGATTCATTGAACCTAAGTACACGGCGTGTAGTTTTAATTACACGCCGTGTAATCCCTTATTGTATAGACAGAAAGAGTGGATCCTCCGGATGAGTTCCTCATTTTTATTTTAATCAAAAATTAAAAAAGGTCATTTCTGTGATATGAATCGAGAAACGAAGGAGGAAGAATAGATATCGTTTATTCAGATTAATAGAAAGATATATTTCGAATTGAATCAAATATAAATGCGTAAATTATCAACGAAAATTAAATAACTATAATCAACATTGTAACCTACCTTTGACACCATTTGAAGGTTCCGAGCGCAGCAGAAGCACATGGGTGGATGTTCCCACTTGGCTTTTTTTCATTAACAATGATCAATCCGGGATCAATACGACGATAAATGCCAGTCTCCATGGATCGAATCATAGAAAGGGACAAAGAAAGGAAAAGTCCCGAAACCAAAAGGTAGGATCATTACAAGTTGATTATAATTAATTTAATCAATTGAAAAGAAATACCTTTTGGGTGTTCTTTCTTCATTGATGTTGTTGATCACGTTCCGATGTGATACGTCGTTGCATCGCAGAAGCCAAGTGTAGACTTCCTCTAGCGGTTATCCACATGTGTACCTCGTATCTCGGGTCGTCGCCAAAGGAGTCTCCGGGTGCTAGCGTGGAGAAACCTTTGCTTGCGTTGTCCACCTTAGATCGTCTTGATCCGATGGAAGAGGATGTATCTCAGTCTTGAGAGCGTTCTTGGAGGAAGAGGTTCTTTCGTCCTTGAAATAATTCTCCAGAATTATTGTGTGTGGGGTTGGAAAAGAGTTGGGGTTGTAAGGATATTTATAATCAGGTTTGAGGTTGTAGAGTTATGAAAATAAATAAACGCGTTACGCGTTTTATTTATTTCATTGACTCTTATATAAAACCCCATGTAGAATAATTAATTCCTTGACATGCGTCCACACTAATTATAATAAATATCATTTGAAACAATATTATATCCTCAATATCCCAACTGAAAAAAAAAACACGGCGTGTATTAATAAATACACGGCGTCTACATGTTTTTCATGAAAAACTACACGGCGTGTAATCTTTAATACACGGCGTGTATATCTTGTTTTTCACTTCCTTCTTCCTCCATCATTAAAATGACTTAGGATTCCTTGAATAATTATTAAACCATGTATGGGAATAATATTTATTCTACTTGAGATACTTGAATACACTTAGTGTGTGACCCTCTAGGCCTCTTTCTCATTGGTATTAGGTGAGCTTGCCTAAAGTCCAAGATTACTATCTAGAAATGGGTCAAGGCACCCAAGAGAAAGAAGTTGACGCTGCATTGACTTATCACCTCATACGAATGCTTACTGTGTAATTTAATCCCTTTGTCTCGATACCTCATCATGAAGGTTTCATGGTAGTGTCATAAACCTATATTCTTGATCCGTTGTTCTTTGACTACCTGAAATAAACTTTTCATTTACACCATGGCTATGTAATTTAATGCGACAGTTCTATTTCAATTAAAGGGCCGAGATATCAAATTCCATAAATGGAAGGGACTAATCCTTCCTTGACTTATCCATTAACAACATGTCACTCGTGACGCACCCAACGTACCCTACTTCCCGCCAACTGTCTACGTGATGGTTTTCGCCAATAAATCTAAGTGCGCGAGTCATGACATGAGTTAATGATAATCTTCCAGTCTAAGGACCATTACACACGCTGGTAGATAGTAATGTCCGATGACAACAAGACATGCAGAATTGCTACTGGCGGGTCTGTTCTCATAATCTCCCATCATGGAGATTACCAAGTGAGAACTCCATGAGAGAGAGTCTCATCATCTTACTAGTACTCGCACATGACGGTCTGTATACTATGAGTCCTATCATAGTATTTCATCCAACCATAGAACTTTATTTAAGAATATTGTTATATCATTTCAAGGTTCTCATCATAGTGGGGATCTGCCATGACCTTATCAATGCAACAAATATTCCAGGACATTATTATATTATAGTCATGCAGAAAAATGAACAGTATATAATAAGTGAACATTCGTGCAATCAAAGTACAAAATAGTTGGTTCTAAGGACACCAACCCTTACAACATGGTGCTTCACATTGCGTTTCTTTGCCTCATGCTTCTTTACATAGGCATGCTAATGGATATTGATTCTTTTCATAGCCATGCTAATGTGGCCCCCTAAGTGGATCACTCCACAACACCCCCTCACCATGGCATTGCTGATGCCCTCCCTTCACCAAGGGTGGGCAGGTATCAGTCATGTAAGTCCAAAGGGTTCAGAGTGAACCTACCTCGTCCGAGATGCAGGATGTTAAACTTTAAAGCACCATCATCCTCAATACATGATGTTAAACTATGGCCTCTCCCCATGCACCATATACGGGGTGCCCCACCTCAGACATTCTCTACTCCCACTCGTCTCATCGAGAGTGAGATATTTCTCACATGGAATGATATCCTCTTTGTTGGAGTGGCGTATTTCTGCAGGATTGGGAAACCATCTTGGTGTAAGCCCCTATCCTTTTTTGCGGGAGGTAGCATCCCTACTCATCCTCTCTTATTTGGTGGAAAATACTATAGGTGAGATGTGAACTAGGACCTTCGTTACCCCATCCCTCTCCCTCTGGTCTTTGTCTCTATCGGTCCTATATCCTAGAGTAAGTCCCAATCTCCATCTCCCTGGGCAGCTAACCAAGCATAATCCCATGTTTCCTCTTTGGGCCACTAATCACGTGTAATCGCTGCTCCACTTCCTGCATACTCACCTTTCGTGATGTTATCGTTAGGTCTTTGCTGCCTCTTGTTTCTCAGACTGAGCATGAGTAACGTGGTCTTAGAGTGAGCACTGACCAGGAAATCCCCTCTGGGCCACCTTGGCGTGTAAGCCCCAAACCATCCCAAACTATGCAGACTTTGTCCCTATCTCCTAGGAAGGGTATGTAGGAAGCCACCCCGAGGTTCAATCCCAACAAATACTTGTCCCGACCCCTTCACATCGGTTCACCTTCATCCCACAAGATGTTAAACTGTATTTCTCATCCCAAAATATGTGAACTTTGATCCCTATCTCCTAGGAAGGGTATGTAGGAAGCCTCCCTGAGGTTCAATCCCAACACATACTTGTCCTGACCCCTTCACATCATTTCACCTTCATTCCGCATGATGTTAAATTGTATCCCTAAACCTGATCTACATGTACTTTGATCCGTGTATCCTAGATAGGGTACGTAGGAAGCCTCCCTGAGGTTCAAGCCCAACACCTAATTGTCTCGACCCCTTCATGTTGGCACACCCTCATCTTTCATGAAGATAAACTATACACCCCTTTTCATCTCACATGATGATAAACTGAAAAAATGTTTTGATCTCTATGACCATAAACTAAGATCTATATCGTCTCACAAAACCTTAAATTGTTCTGTCTATGCCACATGACGTTAAAATGTGTGATTCTTCTGAACTGAAGTACATGAGACTATACCCATTCGAACTGCGTGGGATTTTATCCTTGTCTCCCAGAGAAGGTATGTAGGAAGCCTCCTTGAGGTCCAACCCCAATTTCCTGTAAGTTGTTGTGTTCCCCAATAGATAGTAATCCGTTGTGTCCCACAATCGATGGTAAGCCATTGTGTTCCCCATCTAGCGGTAAGCCATTATACCCCATCCAGCGGTAAGCCATTGTACTCCATCCAGTGGTAAGTCGTTGTACTCCATCCAGTGGTAAGCCATTGTACCCCATCCAGTGGTAAGACATTGTACCCCATCCAGTGGTAAGCCATTGTAGGCCTCCCTAATTTCATAGGAAATACATGGGTTTGATCCCTATCTCCTAGACAGGGTACGTTGGAAGCCTCCCTAAGTTTCAACCCCAAACACTGGTAAACTTCAGTGTCCCCCCTGTTGGGACCCCCCATCTCTGGTCCACCCCTCGAGCGTCAGACCAACCCGAGCTGCTAACCACACATAATCCCCAGTATATATCATCGGGTCATTGTCCTATTTGTACACCCCAATTATATACCCTTGTCCTGAACTACTTGGATTTTGATTCTCTGTCTTGGGGATATGTAGGAAGCCTCCCTGAGGTTCAAGCCTATCACTCATGTCCCATTGTGGCCTATCTCCCTCAAGCCTATGTGTTTTGGGAAGGTCATGCCTCAACCCAGAGGTTCAACTTTCTCTGGATCCCATCCATGCGTCCATCCTCACGGGTCGCCTCCTCAGGTACCCCATCACCTCACCGAACTATATAGACTTTGATTCCCTTCCACAAGGATACGTAGGAAGTATCTTCGAGGATTAATCCCAACATCACCGTTGTCCTCATGTCGGTTCCATTTCATTAACCACCCACTTATATCAACCATCTTTATCCATCCTGATTCTTACTCGGGCTGCCATATCCTAGTGAGATCATGTCACCCACTTTCTCAATGCTCTTATAAGCAATCGGGTAACTAACCACACGTTATCCCCAGCATCGGTGCTCCCTCCTGGAGTTGCACCCATATGATCCACTCTTGTCAGTTTTCCAATTAGTCTGATCTGTCTTCGCTAGACGTTAAACTCGCAGCATACACTATGTTAAACATGGGAAGCTAAAGAAAATCTCAAAGACATGCCTATGGCATAAAATTACCCATATTTGATGTGGGATTATTCAAGTTTTTTCACCCTCAATAAGCCCTATCATAAGGGAAATAAACCCAAACGCATCAGTGTTCCAGCATCCAAACATGCCAGTGATGTCCAACGTGACTACTCCTCCGACTGAAGGTTACTGCCCTGACTGGACCCCTTGGAAGTCTTGAAAAAATTAGCATAATTAATTGGCATCCAAGAATACATGGAACTGATAAGATATTCAAGAACAACGTCTTAAGTCTAGTAGGGAGACCCGGACTAGGTAACAAGATCTGAGGAGGAATCTACGGAAGGAGGAGATGACATCCCATCATCCGGTTTCAATCATGGATCAAACATCCCGAAATAAGAGATAGATGCCTCTCGCCTTTGGAAAGCAGGAATGTGGGGAAACATACAGCGCGTCCTCCAAAACAGACGGATGCACGCCCCGACAAAAGCGTCGTAAAAAACATTTATGTATGATTTAATTATGAGATGGGTGAGACCTTTATCTCCCTCCAATTCCTTGGGTAAAGATTTATATCTCATGATAATGTGATGGGAATCAATTTGAAGGGCTTGATACATTATGGAATATGGGGAAACCTAATTCAATATAGGGATATGGGGAAACCCGATCCACTATAGAATGTTGGGGAAACTTGATCCACTATAAGAATATTGGGAAACCCGATCCACTATAGGAATATGGGGAAACCCAATCCCTTATAAATAAATGAATTCAACTGGGTATGGTGGTGTGTCCAACCTAGTAGGCGTAGTCCCCATGAAGTGACTGGATAAGTTCTAGAAATTCATCTTGACTTATAGGGAATTATATTACCTGTTTATGTGTATTACACAATTCCATGACTTACCCTTTTGTTATTATTTCATGGATTATGCTCTTGAGTCCATTATGATTCATGTATTATAAAATTCAAATCTTTATGCCATAATTTATGTTTGTGATCCTTGATATTCATGGTACGATCCTCTAATGTTATGATTATGTACTCATACCCCTATTATCATGTTTATGCTTACATATCTCCCTTGTCTACCTTAACTGAGCATCTGAGGTCACCTATTTTTTATGTTTCCTTCTCCAATTTATGAAGATATGTATTATGTATGATATGGATAAGAAGGGTGTTAGTCTTGGAGAACCTAGTGAGAGAAAATGTAGCTCACTTATGAACAAGTGTTTATGTTTCCATGTTTCCAAAGGCACTAAAATAATATGGTATTTAAGTATCTATTTGTATAATGTATTAATTATTCCTCAAAACGATATAATATTAATGTGTGAATAGAAAGGGTCTATATAGTTTGTATTAGGGAAAATGTTAGTTAACCTTTTGAAACTAGGATGAGAAAACCTTACTGAGAACTCCAAGGACATTTCTAAGGATAAGATTAAGGATAAGAAAAATTATAAGAAAATGTCCTGGAATTTTTTTAAAGCATAGAGTAGGTAGTTTCATAGAAATAAATCCCTATATATATAATACAAGTGGGCATGATTATGGAATAGATATAACTAGTAGTAAAGAATCTGACAAGATACATTGGGCTTGACTCAAGCATAACCTGGTACATGAGAATGGTCCTTACTATGCACCTAGTTTGACACTCCCTGGGGATATGCTTTGAGAATTCAAAATATAATTAATAACCATCATTAAGGAGTTAAAAATAATTTGGCTATTAATAACCTAGGATAAACCTATGGTGTCATATATTAAGGAAGGTGTCATAATTTAAACACATTTTAAGAGTTTTTTTTGGATTATGTGGTTCCTCACTATGTAAAAAAATTCTAACGCTACTCTTTTTGGTTTTAGTAAATGGATAGAACTTGAAGAAACCACGTTAATGGTGATTGTGATGAAAAATGTAATAATTATTCTCTTGAAAATCTCAATTCTATGGGATATTGAATGTAAAACCTCATTTCTATGATCACATAGCTTTCTCAAGCTATGAATCATGCTGAGATTCCAAATGAGCAAAGGAGGGAACACCATTCTGTTGAGTCCTTCAAAAAGAAATTTCCACCTTTTGTCAGTGGGTCTTCAGGTTGACTTTTTATTGAAAAATGGATCTATACCACTGAAAATATATTTACTATTCTATAGTGTTCATAAATCAATAAATTTATTCTGGTTGATTATTGATTAGATAGTTAAGTATACCAGTGGTGGACTCTGATCAAGAATATGAGGAAGAAAAATGAAAATGAATCCATGGATTAGGATGATTTCAAGAACTTATTCTTCAATAAGTACTTTCCTTGTGTTTTTCATATGAAGATGAAAAAGTATTTCCTTGAGTTAAAAAAAGTATGATGAATCTATTGGTACCTATGAGAAAATTTCATAAGAAATTCAAGGTACACTTCGGGTATTATCATCCAACCCAAAAGTAAAGTTGATAGGTTCTTCAGTGGCTTAAAGCCACGTCTCAAAAGGGAATCATCCATAAGAGACATTATTAGATACTGATAGATTGTGCATTGTTCAATAAAAGTTGATATGGAGGTTGTATTTACATATCAATCTCATGGTTTTAATTAGAAAAAGAAGATAGAGTTCATTGGAAAATCTAAAAACCATAGAGATAAGACGATGATCATTCCTTTATTCTCTATGTGTGGAAAGAAGTGTTGAGGGAATTTTATTATGGGGTATAATAATTCTTTTAAGTGGGGAAGGGAAGTATATCAAGAAATTTATTATCACACTAAAAGGAAGAAGTTTCAATGATGAAAATAGAGGAAAATCAACACAAAATGCACCACCCACACTTCAGTGCTTCAAGTGTAAGGAGGATGGGTATTATGCTAACCATATCCCAAACCCAAAGGGTTGGTGATGATGATCAACATCAACATCCTATTAAACCATGGGAAAAGGGGAAATATTATGCAATCACCATTTCTGATGAGGGGTTCAATAACGACATGGTGAAAAGTACACTTACTATCCACTCTAGAATTGTCAATGTCTTAATTGATTCTAGATCTACCTGCTATTTTATATCTAAAGAATTTTATAAAGGTATAAATATTCCACCCAAATTATTAGATGTGGAATTATTAGTTCATACACCTAATGGTAAAATTATTTCATCGCAAGTCTATGATTCCTCTCTGGTTGACATTTGTGGGAATGTACATACTATAAATCTTGTAATTCTTCAACTTGTTAAACTTGATGTCATCTCAGGCATGGATTTTATTTTTTTCATAAATATAACATCAATTATTGAGGAAGAGAAGTTACATTTCATATTTGAAACCAACCTATGATATTTTATCAATGAGATGATAAGTATGAACTTACTATGGAGATTACATCCAGGTATGCGCCTTAATTCCCATTAATAAGGGATGTTTGTCTTAAATGGTTGGGGAGAAACTCAACATCGATGATATGAATATTGTTGATAAATTTTTGGATGTGTTCCTAGAATATTTTCCTATACTTCTACAAAAACATGATGTTTAGTTCTCAATAGGGCTCATACCTTGTTCCACACCAATTTTAAAGACTCTGTATAGAATGGGCCCAATTTAGTTATAGTAATTTTTGAATCTAATCCAAGAAAACCATGATAAGGGATTTATTCAGCCACATGTGTCACCTTGGGGTTCACTTGTTCTCTATGGGAAAATGAAATATGGATCAATGTGATTCTTCATTGATTATCAGGAGTTGAACAAGATCATGATGAAGAAAAATTTTCCTCTTCCCCTTATTAACTACTTGTTTGATCAACTTCAAGAAGCTAAATAATTTTCCAATATTGAACTTTGTTTTTGAAATCAAAAATTGAAGGACAATAATGAGGATATATCCAAGACAAAATTCTATATGAGTTATGGAAACTATGAATATATAATGATGAATTATCCACTAGGGAAACAAATGTTTTTTACAGTGGTTATTTTTTATTTTTTACATCGGCTTTTGGCCGATGTTATTATAGGAGATGTTATAAACATTGTTTTTTAGGTCGGTTATTTTAAAACTGACATAAAAACAAAAAATCCGAAGCATTTTTCACATCGATTCCTCAAAAACCGACATGGAAAATGCTTCAGAGTCGTGATTTATTACGTCATTTTTTAAATAACCAATGTTGTATATACATTTTCACATCAGTTATATAATAACTGACATCATAAATCATTACTCCGAAGCATTTATCACGTTGGTTATGAAAATAACCGATGTGATAAACCTGTCTGCCAATTGGTTTTCCACGTTAGTTAAATAATAACCGATGTGAAAACACATCTACTACATTGCTTATAAAATAACGGAAGTAAAAAACTATTCCTTTCCATTTATTATGTCGGTTATGAAATAACCGACTTAAAAACCATTTCCCATGCATTTATTATGTCAGTTTTCAAATAACCTACGTTAAAACCAATCCCCCGTGCATTTTTTAAGTCGGTTATTTAATAACTGAAGTAAAAAACCATTTTTGTAATAAAATCGTTCAACCACTACTATTCCATACCAAAAGAAGACATGAAAAAGACTAAAAAACAGACCAAATTAGACCAAAACTAGACCCCCCACCACCCCACTGGACACCCCCCACACCCCTGGACTGCCCCACCCTCCTGGACAACCCCCACCCTCTGGACAGCCCCCACACCCCTGGAAAACCATCCCACACCCCTGGACAACCGTCCCACACCCCTGGAACCCCCCCACTGAACAACCCACCCACACCCCTGGAAACCCCCACCCCACTTCCCTCCAACACCCCTGGAAACCCCCACCCACTGGACAACCCCCCACCCCTGAAAACCCCCCACTGCACTGGACCCCCCCCACACCCCGGGATTGCCCCCCCACCCTCCTGGACAACCCCCCACCCCTGGACATCCCTGCCACACCCCTGGAGAGCCCTCCCACACACCTGGAACCCCCACCTCACCCCACTGGACAACCCTCCCACACCCCTAGAACCCCCCACTGGATACCCCCAACACCCCTGGACACCCACTAGATATCCCCCACCCTCCTGGACATCCCCCACTATGCCTGGACAGCCCTCCCACCCTTCTGGACACCCCCACCCCCATGGACATCCCCACACACCCCTGGACACCCCCACCCTCCTGTACAACCCCCACCCCTGGACAACCCTCCCACCCTCCTGGACACCCCCACCCCATGGACACCCTCGACACCCCCACACCCCTAGATAGCCCTCCCACACCCCTAGAAACCCACCCACCCCTCGATCCCCCCACCCCTGGATAGCCCCCCACTCCCCTGGACAACACTCCCACCCCCTGGACTGCCCCCCTCCCCACCCTCATGGACACCCTAGACACCCCCACCCCACTAAACAGCCCTCCCACACCCCTAGAACCCCCCCCACACCCCTCGACACCCCCATAGTCCCCTGGACAGCCCTCCCACCCCCATGGAAACACTCACACCCCCATGGACACCATGGACACACCCCACCCCTACTGGTCAGCCCTCCCACACCCCTGAAAACCCCCCTCACCCCACAGGACCCCCCCACACCCCTGGACACCCCCTGGATAGCCCCCACTCCCCTAGATAGCCCTCCCACCCTCCTGGAAATGCTCCCACCCCCTGGACTTCCCCCCACCCTCATGGACACCCAGGACACCCCACACCCCACACACCACTGGACAACCCTCCCACACCCCTAGAAACCCCCCACCCCACTAGACAGCCCTCTCACACCCCTGACTCCCCACTGGACAACCCCCCACCCCCACCCCCCTGAACCCCCCCACACCCCTGGATTTCCCCTACCCTCCTGGATAGACCCCCACCCCCTGGACAACACTCCCACACCCCTGGATACCCCTCCCACACCCCTGGAAACCCCCACCCCCACCCCACTGGACAGCCCTCCCACACCCCTGGAACCCCCACCCCCACCCCCACTGGACATCCCCACCCCACACCCCTAGACACCCAGTGGACAGCCCCCCCACTCTCCTGGACAGCCCCACCCCCTGGACAAACCTCCCACCCTTCTGGACAAACCCACCCCCATGGACACCCCACACACCCCTAGACACCCCCTAGACACCCCACCCTCTTGGATAGCCCCCACCCCCTGGGCATCCCTCCCACCCTCTTGGATAGCCCTCCCACACCCCAACCCCCCCCCCCCCCCCCCACTGGACATCCCTCCCACACCCCTGAAACCCCCACCCCACTGGACACCCCCCACACTCCTGGAACCCCGCCAGAACAGAATCCATACCAGAAAAACCATCAGAACTAGAGCAAAATAAGAAGTAGAGAAAAATTAGACATTCACATATATAACATTCAAAACATACAATTTCAACTTAAAAAAAACCTAAATCCAACCGAAATGACTGCCAAATACACAATTATAATGACAATATTCAAAATTACATTTTACACTACAAACAAACTAAAATCCAATCAAACCTGTAAAATAATTTGACCATTCCACTTGTAAGTGTTTGACCTCTTGAGCACTATAGGGTTGGGGGTCATCAAATAGCTACAAATTAAAAGGATTTTAGTTAACATGTAAAATGAATAAATCAAATGAAATATTATGGAAAATTTTAAAGGGAAATCTTACTAGGTCAAAGTTCATAATTGTTCGAGTTATAATTATTTCATACATAAATCTTAACATATAATATCTGCATTCGACAAAGCCTTTTTGTTCATGAAAATTCTGTTTGAATGAGTGTAAATTAAAAATATTATTTTAATGTAATAAATCAAAAAGTACAAATTATAAATGGATATTTACCTTTACTTTTACATATTTGATCTTCAAACTCTTTTTCTTTGTGTTTTTTCAAAAGTAGACCCATCCCCTGTTAGAAAATAATACGAATGGGATAAATTTAAAATTCACTATAATATATAAAACTATAAATAAATTGAAACTTACTTTTCCAACATATTCTTAAAACTTTCCTGCACATTTCCATGGATAGAGGATATCCAAAAAAGTGTTTTCTCCCTTGAAAAAAAAAACACTTAACATCCAATGATCACTGATAAAAGACAATTTAAGGTTAGTGGTTTTTATGTTAAAAGATAATGAAATCTTTTCCATAGATATGTTTCATACCTCGTACAAAAAGGCATCATACAACATTGTGTGATTATATTCTGTTCAAATCTTTCAGAAATATGAAGCATTATTTGTTCCTCATTCAATTCATGTGCTTTAGGGGAAATCAAATGTGGGTCCATGAATCCATATACATCTATCCGCTAATTATTATCACACATTTTATAAAGATAACTAATACAAAGAAGACCTAAGTATAAATTTTTAATAAATATAACGCAAGGAAAAGGTGTTAAGACTTACATGGAAAAAATTTTCACCATGTTGATGCCCAACTTATCTCTAGTAACAAGCTCCATGATATCAGTTTTCACAATCCCCACATTTATCACGTGTCCACAAACATGAGATTCCATTGGAAACTCATAATGATCCGCCAACAAATTTGAATATCTTAACAATCTGTCAAGACTACTAGAATCTGTATCTCTTGTCATGGACATTTGTATTTGTTGTTGGATTACGCAATATTTATTTACCTTTGAAGTATTCCTGTAAAAATAAATAGAAAAATATATTAGTTTTCAAATGACAAAACAACTTTAAAAATAAAATAAAATAGAAGATATAACATACATACCTCTATAGTAATGAGTTGCAGAAGTCTGGATGGACAAATTAAAAAATGGTTGATACTATGTCCAAATGTCGTCACCTCATCCATAGGTAATGGTACTCGAGATGATCTATCTATAATATCCTGTACAGTAACCCTATGATTCTCTACCTCTAACTGTTCATGATGAACTATATCTCTTATACAATATACCATCCCATATGAAAATATATGATGTTGAGGATCATCAACATACAACTCGCATTAAGTAGGAAGCTGTGGTGAAGGATTAGGATAAAAACCGTGGTCCTCAGGATGAGGTGGGGGAGTGGGAGCTATTGGATGAGGTAGAGGATAAATAATGGGGTCTGTAGGGGGAGGTGGTGGAGTGGGACCTACAATTTGGAATTGGATTTGCATGTTTGCAAAAATAGACTGTACCGATGCTCTATTATTTTCCTCCATCGTCGCATTAATATTATGAAATTCAACCTCCAAGGATTCTATTTTTTTATAAACACCCTCAATGAAAGAATTTGAAGAACGGGTAAACACTTTTCCTACTGATACACCCGTTGGATATCCTTGTACACGACTATGATGTTCATGCTTTCCCAATGATGTAGATAAAATATATTGCCTCACAACAGCTGTAAATACCCCCTGTGTGCTCTTCTCCTTAAGATAATACTATATTAATTAATTGAACATTTTTATAATGATTGAAATTATATGAAGAATATAGTTAACTTAAATAAAAAAAATAAATATCTTACAATCCTATAAAAACCCATACTTTACATACATGGTTATTACTTCAAAATTTAAGCATACTTATTACAACATATAACAAAACCATGAAAGGACCGTATAGGTATAGTGTCTTTAGAAACTAAGAAACATAAACAACTGGTTCATAAATCATCTACGTTGTCTCCCATTTATTTCATCATATCTAGAGTCCCTTTTTGGAATATCTTACTTAATATCCTTCTTCCTGACCTGGGGAAAAGAAAACATACAAAAGGGTGAGCTAAAATGCTCATTAAAGGTAAACAAAATAAATATCAAACATATCATATTCATAAGAACATAACATTTTGAAAATATTATCCTTTAAAAGAGATCATAACACGGGATAAATCATAGAAGTGAAATGTAATCCCAATAATCATAACTTAAAACATGAAGATTTGTGGAATACACACATAATCATAGAAAATCATTTCTTATTAGTCAAGACTCATTGCCAAGACTATCTTAGCAGACAATGTCCATTTCTGAACCGAGTTCACTCCTCGTTTCAGTCCTGTTTCACTGAACCGGTTTAACCTGCCGTTCCAGCCATGTCTATCTCATGAGATATAAATCTTTAACCAATGCATTGGAGGGAGATATAGGTCCCACCCATCTCATAATGAAACCATTCTTATGTGTTCCACAAAATCATAAATCATACATCATAGCATAACCCATGTAATAAAAATGGGAATCTTAAACATCATGCCATCATAACATAATCCATATAAGATAAAAGGACATCATAAAAATAATTCCATCATAACATAATAAAATAAATGTAAAAATAGGGATAGAAACAGAACCCTATATTATCTTAGATGGAAAATAATTTTGATAAAACACTTGAACTCCATTCTTGAGGAAAATATCCTTTCTACTTCAAAAACATTTTTCCTTTCTTAACATGTCATACAATTTTAAACTAAAAGAAGTTGATTAAAAATAAACTTGAAAACTTGTAAAGGAAGCTTAATAGAAATAATGTTCTATGAATCCATTCATTCCATATAAGTTAAAAAAACATTCTTCTCGTACTTTGGTCGGAAAAGTCAAAAAGTACCTCGTACTAAAAACGACAAAATATTCCTTTCATATATTTTACTAAAAACTCACCAATGGGTAAAATTGGATTTAAAAAATTGTAGGTGGATGGAAATAATATTTCATATTTAGGAAACATGTATGTGGATGATAAATATTCCCTAGTAAATTCTGATGTATAAACAATCTCGGATAAAAATGAGATTGTGAGATTTTCCCTTACCTTAGGTCTGATATGCTTCGTATGAATCCGAACCTCCTGTATTATGGTTTAAATAATGTTAATTGACTTATTATAGAATCATATTCATTGTTATGATATCATATATGGTCATATTTGTATCTTCTTAGTAGTAATATTTCATTGCTACTTGTTATTTGGGTGTTTATTGCTTCAGGTTCTTATGTGTGTTTTGTCGAATAAATTCTTATTACTATTTATAGGATATAGATATATCATTTAAAGAATGGTATTAGTGTAATATATATCATATTAATTCATTCAATTCATTTATATAATCATTATTCAATAAAGATCATATAGAACGAGTCACATCACATCGTGGAAACGGTAGGCCGTACGTACGCACGAGCGATGATATCGTTCCCATGATCGTGGAATTGTATTGAAGTGTATGTATAATATTTCAGAATCAATAAAAATTTACGGTAATCATATATAGTTATTTATTTTCACCATTATAACCATCCACGTAAGGTGGTGTTTGAAAACATATTACACCACGACGTGGAGACGGTATTCCGTACGTACGCACGCGCGGTGATTTTGTTTACCGTAGGATGGATAAGAGGTGAAATAGGGTTGTTTCATATTTACAATAACATATTAGTATATGAGGGATACTGATGTTTTTACTTCATAATTAAACAACAAAAGAATAGGGAGTAGAAGAAGAATGGAACTTGAAGAAAACTGTAGAAGGTATTACCTCTTTCTCGAAGTGCCTCCTTTAAACTTTCTCTTAGGGCACTAGAGTTGGTCTTTTGAGAAGACGAGTACCTATAGTAGGTTTATAAGGAAGTGGGTAAGTGAAATGGGCAGGGTTTGGCTGAGCTATAAGGCTCAAATTGGTGTGAGGAGGAGAGGGAGGAGGTGCCCTTTTATAAGGGAGGAGAGGGGCACCTTTGGAAATATAAGAAATATTAGTTTATATTAAATCCCAAACCCACTTAAAAACATCCAAAATGACTCATATCTAAATATTAGATGAGATAGGGTTGTAATGTCATCAACCAATAAAATTTAGACATGTTAGGAATTTATTTTAAACATTATCAGCTTGATTTATCCTTATTTATCAATTTAATTTTATTTGTGGTAATAATATTCTAAATTTTAAATTATTATAAATAATTACATATGTCTTATGAATTTTCCATAATTTGACACTTTATGACATTTTAGACCATATAAATTTTAATTTATAATTTTTAAATATTTTTGTGATTTTTAGACAATTTTATAATATGTTATTTTTATAAAATAACAATAGTGTCAATTTTGAAACTATTCATTTATTTGAATTTAAATAAAATATATACAGAAGATATGTTTGAACTAAAAGCTTCAATAGATTAATAAAATGTCATATGTATCTAGAAAATTAGTGGAGCACATTAAATAGTTCATATAATATTTATTTTAATATTTTTAAAACCATTGATTTGATATTTTAATTAATAAAATAATTTCAACATCACTATTGTGTCATAATTAATGATAATGATTTAATCCTTAAAAATTCTAAATAAATTCACATGATGTAGATAATTTTATTAGATTTCGGGAGACTATTTATATCCGAAGTTTCATGAAGTTTATCACTAAATTAAAATTATTATACTTATAAGATTTAAGAGAGTGACAAATTGTCACTTTCCTTGGTTTTAATAATAATTATATTATTTCATGGTCAAAAGTCCATGAAATAAATATAGTCCAGCCCTTGGGTGATATGGGTCAACTTTTATTCATCCAATATGATTTTTTCAGGTGTTAGGGTAATTTTATAATCTTATATTTACCCTTAATTACCCGATTTACCTTTAACTATGGTAAATAAAATTTACCGTAGTTACTATTCATAATGCCCAAAAATAAAAAGTAGCCTATTAACATAATTTGGACCCACTGATTCCAAATATGGAATCCATTTTTTAAAATTCAAAACACATAAGTTTCAGTAATTAATTTAAAATTAATCCCGTTGTTAAGAAAAAGGGTTTTAGAAGTTAAAACATTGCCAAAGATTGAAATGTTTTTACCTATGAATTCAATGTGAAATTAATTCTAATGACATAAATTATATTAACTGGTAAAAATATATTCTATTTATACTTTAAAACCATTCAATATTATAATTTAACCATATAAATTATCTCAATGAAAAAAGTTGTTTTTAATTAAAAATTAGCGTATTTTCACTATTCACTATAATATGAAAGTTATCAGAAAAGTATCAAAAATTTATCCAAAGTAAATTTTTATAACCTGATTCCAAAGAAGAATTTTATTTTGTAAAATTGAACTTATAAACATGTCAAAAACTGGATTTAATGTGGGTGCGCCATCAAAAGGCGGCAAAACTTCATTTTTTGAAAAATACTTATTTTGCCCAAAAAAATTATTTTGTTCTCTTACCATGTTCTATAAAATGTGTAAGATGAATAATAATGTTATAAAATTTAAAATGTAGTTAATAATATTCATAATGGATAGTCCATAATAATATATCGTTGTTTAGTGAAACCCAGTATTGCGTACTACACAAGCTATCGAGGAAGGTCGCGATTGTGTGTAATGCAAGCCAAGTCAGTATTGTGTGTTGTGAAATATTGCTTTAGTGTTGTGTATAACATAACACATAAAAAAATATTTCTCATAAAATCTCAGTGTGTTACATTCTACCCCCCTTAAAATGAATTTCTCCCTCGAAATTCATCACTTCATTACAAACAGATGAGGATACCTCTCCCTCATCATATCCTCAAGTTCCCATATAGCTTCTTCTAATTGGTGGTTCCTCCATAAAACTTTCACCAAGCGAGTGGTCTTGTTCCGTAGGACTTTTTCGCTATGATCCAGAATCTCTATCGGCTATTCTTCATAAGAAAGATCTTGATCTAACAGTACAACTTATGAGCTGAGTACATGTGAAGCACTACCAGAAAAAATGGCTTCTACGCCTGCCGAAACGGGCGACTGCCATTGGCGGCCGCTAATGTCGAAATAAACTGGGCGGGAATTTTCCCGCCCCCCGCCTTCCTCTACCGCTGCATTTTCCCGCCCCCCGCCTTCCCCTACCGCTGCAATGCCCCGAACGCCGTGATACCTCCCCCGCCGCCGCCCTACCGCCCTTGGTCACCCCCATAACAACCGCGCATCACCTCCCATAGCCTTCCCTTACCCGCCGTGAGAACTCCCCCGCCTCCGCCCTGCCACCCAATACCTCACCGACGCACCTACCTCTCACTCTGGCCACTGTAGATCCGCCATGGCCGGCGACCCGAGCTCGCATCCACCGGTCATCCTTGCGGGTTCATCGCGTCGCACCCACCTACTGTCCCGCAGGTATGAAATCTGGATTTTTTAAAAGGACCAAGAGCGATCTCCATTGGCGGTCGCTGTTGGTCTTTACCGACGAAGCAATAGTGACCACCAAAAGTGGTCGCAAGGCGGCCGCTACAGCCCTTTAGCGACCGCTTTTGGCGGTCGCTAAAGGTCTTTATTCTAGTAGTGAAGGATCAGGTATGTGCTTTCTTAGGAGAGATACATGGAACACATCGTGAACTTGAGAGAGATTCGGTGGAAGCGCCAATCGGTAAGCTACCTTCCCAACACGATCCAATATTTCGAAAGGACCGATATATCTAGGGCTCAACTTTCCCTTCTTTCCAAATCTCATTACCCTCTTCCAGGGAGATATTCGTAAGAACACTTTATCACCCACTTCAAACTCTAGGTCTTTTCTTCGGTTATCAGCATAGATTTTTTGTCGACTTTGAGCTGCTCTTATGTGTTGTTGAATAGATCAGACCTTTTCTGCCATCTCATCAATAATATTAGGTCCTAATAGCTTTCTTTCCCCAACTTCATCCCAGCAAGTTGGAGTTCTGCATTTCTTTCCATAGAGGGCTTCATAAGGAGCCATCTGAATACTAGAGTGAAAGCTATTATGATAAGAAAATTCCACCAAAGATAGGTGTTGATCCCAACCGCCTTTGAAATCCATAGAGCAATCTCTCAACATGTCTTCTAGAGTTTGAATTTTCCTCTCAGACTGACCGTCTGTCTAAGGATGGTAAGCAGTGATGAAACTTAACTCTGTATCTAGGGCATGCTGAAGACTTTGCTAGAATTTTGAGGTAAACCTCGGATCCCAATCAGATATAATGGAAAGTGGTACTCCATGAAATCTTACCACTTCCTTTACATATATCCTGGCAAGCTGATCAAGAGAAAAATCTTCTCTAATAGTAATGATGTGTGCCGACTTCGTAAGACGATCAACTATAACCCAGATAGCATTATTTCCATTGGATGTTTTAGGAAGTCTGGTGACAAAGTCCATAGTGATGTTTTCCCATTTCCATTATGGTATGGGTAATGGTTGTAACATTCCCTTATACTTTTGTTTCTCAGCTTTAACTTGCTAAAAAACCAAGCATCGAGAGACATATTCAGCAACATCTCTTTTCATTCCATCCCACCAGAAGTACTCTTTCAGGTCCCTACACATCTTCGTGCTTCCAAGATGAATAGAGAATGAAGAACTATGAGCCTCATCCAGTATCTCCTTCTTTAATTGTAGGATGGGAGGAACACAAACCCGATTCCTAAAACTTATTATCCCATTATAATCAAGGTTGAATTCAAAAACATTTCTCACCTTCTTTTGTAACTCTACATCTTTTTTTTGTGCCTCTTTAATCTTCACGTGTATAGATGGTTGAACATTCATTTGAGAAAGATAAGATTTTTCCCCTTCCATTATAATTCCAAGATCTATCCTTTGTAAATCCATAAATATTGGATATTTTGTGATCCTCATCCTGGAAAAGCTAGCATGGTATTTTCAACTTAATGCGTCTGCCACCTTGTTTGCTTTCCCAGGGTGACAATGAATTGAGCAGTCGTAATCCTTAATCAGCTCCAACCATCTTCTTTGACGCATATTCAGCTCCTTTTGTGTGAAAATATACTTTAAACTTTTATGATCAGTATAAATATCACACCTTTCACCATAAAGATAATGCCTCCAAATCTTTAATGCAAAGATTACCGCAACTAACTCCAAATCACAAGTTGGGTAATTTTGCTCATGGATTTTCAACTGTCGTGAGGCATAAGCTATCACCACATCATTTTGCATGAGAACACACCCCAGTCCCTTCTTGGATGCATCACTGTAGATCAAAAACCTTTATCCACTGCAAGGTAGTGTGAGCATAGGTGCACTAGATAGCCTTCTTTTCAACTCCTTGAAATTCTCATCACATTCCTCTGTCCAAACAAACTTAACTCCTTTCCGAGTCAACTTGGTGAGTGGGTTAGATAACCTTGAAAAATATTTCACAAAACGTCGGTAATATCCAGCCAAACCAAGAAAACTTCAGATCTCAGTTACTATTGTTGGTCTCGACCATCTTTCGATATCCTATATTTTTTCTAGATCCACAGATATCCCCTCTTTTGAGATTATGTGACCAAAAAATGAAACTTTTTGAAGCCAAAATTCACACTTGGTAAATTTAGCATAAATATTCTCCTTTCTTAGGGTCTTTAATACAATAATCAAGTGATCTTCATGTTCTTCCTTGCTCTTTGAATAGACAAGAATATCATCTATAAAGACTATCAAAAACTGATCAAGATAGTCTATAAATATTCTATTCATCAGATCCATGAAGATAGCAGGGGAATTAGTAAGACCAAATGGCATCACTATAAATTCATAGTGTCTATACCTTGTACGGAAAGCCGTCATTGGTATATCCTCCCTTTTGACCCTTAATTGATGATACCCTGAATGAAGATCAATCTTGGAAAAGTATAGAACTCTGTGTAGTTGGTCAAATAGGTCATCAATGCGTGGGAGAGGATATTTGTTCTTGATAGTGATCTTGTTAAGTTATCGATAATCAATGCAGAGTCTCATTGATCCATCTTTCTTCTTAACAAACAGAACAGGTGCTCCCCAAGGTGATGCACTAGGGCGTATGAATCCTTTATCAAAATTCTCTTGGAGTTGCTTCTTCAATTCCTGCAACTCAATTGGGGCCATTCTATAAGGTGTCTTTGAAATAGGCAAATCCCCCGGTACGAGTTCTATTGAAAACTCAACTTCACGATTTGGTGGAAGACCTGAAAATTTCTCCGGAAAGACATCATCAAACTCCCGTAAAATGGGCATATTATTAATCGTGAGTTTTTCTCTAACCATTTGAGATAAATAACCTTCATTTAGTGAAATCAAGACCCATAAGATGGAAGAAATTTCCACTGGAAGGTTATGTTCATCCTTACATCAATAGACGGTCATAGATTGATCTGGAATATGAAATGTGAATTCCCTTCTTTGGAAATTGATATGAGCTCCATATAAAGAAAGCCAATCCATGCCAAGAATCACATCAAATTCCACTATAGAAAGGATCACAAGATTTGTAGGAAGCACTTTCCCACAAACATCAATCGGAGAAGAATTGTAAACTTTTGATGCAACTGTTGTTCCATTAGGAGTTGTCACAACCAACTCAACATATAATTGTTGAGGTAATACGATGATACCCTTAGAAAATTCTTCAGAAATAAAAGAGTGGGTGGATCCATAATCAAATAAAAAAATTTATACTTTAGAGTGGATGGTAAGTGTACCTCTCACCACTTCGTTGTCGTACTCCACATCACTGATAATAATTGCAAGCGACTTTCCTTTGTCTTTGGCCTTAAGAGTTTGTTGATGTCGATCATCATCATCAACCCTTAGATTTGGTCATTTATTGGCATAATTCCCCATCTCCTTGCACTTGAAACATTGAAGTGTAGTATGTGCATTCTATGTATCCCTTCCTTTGTTTGCATCATTAGACATCTTCTTCCCATTATTTCGACATTAAATTTCCCAATGACCTTCTTTTCCACACTTATAACATTTGCGTGTCCCCTTAAGACAATTTCCTCCATGTTTTATTCCACACTTTGAGCATAAGGGAAAAATCATCTTCTTTTCAGTGTGGTCTTTATATTTTCCTTTGAATTCCATTTTCTTCTTCTTATTAAACCCATGTGACTGATGGGTTACACCAATCTCCATCTCAACCTTGAGAGCACATCAAACAATTTCCTTGTAGCTATTGAAGTCCCTTATGGCTAATTCCCTTCTAAGACTTGGTTTTAATCCACTAAAGAATTGATCGATCTTACTCTCAGGTTGGATAATAATTCTGGAAGCGTACCTTGCAAGTCTTTTAAAATTTGCTTCGTAGGTACCAATGGATTCATAATCCTTTTGCTTCAGTTCAAGAAACTCCTTCTCCATCTTTGTTTGAAGAATACGGTGGAAATACTTATTGAAAAATAAGTTCTTGAACTCGTCCCATTCCATGGACTCAATTTCACCCCTTTGCCTCGTATTCTTAATAAGATTCCACCATTGATCATCATCACCTTCCAAACAATATACTACTAAGATGAATTTATCATGTTCAGAACATTGAAGAACTGAAAATATCTTTTCAGTGGTACTAATCCACTGTTCATCCACTAATAGATCAGAAGACCCACTGAATGAAGGTGGACGCTGCCTCATGAAGGATTCAACAGAATGTTGCTCCTTCCTTTGCTCGTTTGTAAGTCCTACATGATTCATAGCTTGAGAAAGTTTTGTGAGAATGGCTACATGATTTTTCATTCTAGCTCCCATAACATTTGGTTGCTCAAGGGGACAATCATTGCATTGCCCGTCGCATTCCGCATTAACACGGTTCCTTCAGGTTCCAGCCATTGACTAATACCAAGAATAATAGTGTGAGCAACACAAATTATAACAGGAAAACCACATAATCAAGAAAAAAATTTCACACTTAGGGTCTTATCATAGGTTGTTCATGGCCATTTCTAAAACACTAAGATTGTGTTCTATGCTTAGACATATCCTTAGGTTTCTTACTAAGGCTTTCACATCCTAGTTTCCAAAGGTTGACTATACTTTTCCTCTGATACCAACTATAATGACCCATAATTTACATACATGGTTATTACGTCAAAATTGAAGAATACTTATTACAACATATAACAAAACCATGAAAGGACCGTATAGGTATAGTGTCTTTAGAAACTGGGAAACATAAACAACTGGTTCATAAATCATCTACGTTGTCTCCCATTTATTTCATCATATCTAGAGTCCCTTTTTGGCATATCCTACTTAATATCCTTCTTCCTGACCTGGGGAAAAGAAAACATACAAAAGGGTGAGCTCAAATGCTCAGTAAGGGTAAACAAAAGAAATATCAAACATATCATATTCATAATAACATAAAATTTTGAAAATCATATCCTGCAAAATAGATCATAACATGGGATAAATCATAGAAGTGAAATGTAATCCCAATAATCAAAACTTAAAACATGAATCTTTGTGTAATACACACATAATCATAGAAAATCATTTCTTAGTAGTCAATACTCATGGAAAAGACTATCTTAGCAGACAAAGTCCATTTCTGAACTGAGTTCACTCCTCGTTTCAGTCTTTTTTCACTGAACCGGTTTAACCTGCCATTCCAGCCATGTCTATCTCATGAGATATAAATCTTTACCCAATGTATTGGAGGGAGATATAGGTCCCACCCATCTCATAATGAAACCATTCTTATGCGTGCCACAAAATCATAAATCATACATCATAACATAACCTATGTAATAAAAATGGTAATCTTAAACATCATGCCATCATAACATAATCCATATAAGATGAAAGGAATTCATAAAAATAATTCCATCATAACATAATCAAATCAATGTAAAAATAGGGATAGAAACATAACCCTATATTATCTTAGATGGAAAATAATTTTGATAAAACACTTGAACTCCATTCTTGAGGAAAATATCCTTTCTACTTTAAAAACATTTTTCCTTTCTTAACAGGTCATACAATTTTAAACTAAAAGAAGTTTATTAAAAATAAACTTGAAAAATTTTAAATTAATCTTCATGTAAATAATGTTCTATGAATCCATTCATGCCGTATAAGTTAAAAAAACATTCTTCTCGTACTTTGGTCAGAAAAGTCAAAAAGTATCTCGTACTAAAAATGACAAAAGATTCCTTCCATATATTTTACTAAAAACTAATAAATGGGTAAAATTAGATTTAAAAAATTTTAGGTGGATGGAAATAATATTACATATTGAGGAAACATGGATGTGGATGATAAATATTCCCCAGTAAATTCTGAAGTATAAACAATCTCAAATAAAAATGAGATTGTGAGATTTTCCCTTACCTTAGGCCCGATATGCTTCATATGAATCCAAAACTCCTGTAATCTGGTTTAAATAATGTAAATTGACTTATTATACAATCATATTCATTGTTATGATATCATATATGGTCATATTTGTATCTTCTTAGTAGTAATATTTCATTGCTACTTGTTATTTGGGTGTTTATTGCTTTATATTCTTATGCGTGTTTTGTCGAATAAATTCTTATTACTCTTTATAGGATATAGATATATCATTTAAATAATGGTATTAGTGTAATATATATCATATTCATTAATTAAATTCATTTATATAATCATTATTCAATGAAGATCATATAGAACGAGTTGCATCACATCGTGGAGACGGTAGGCCGTACGTACGCACGAGCGATGATATCGTTCCCATGATTGTGGAATTGTATTGAAGTGTATGTATAATATTTAAAAATCAATAACACTTTACAATAATTATATATAGTTATTTATTTGCACCATTATACCCATCCAAGTAAGGTGGTGGTGGAAAACATATTACACCACGGCGTGGAAATGGTATTCCGTACGTACGCACATGCGGTGATTTTGTTTACCGTAGGATGGATAAGAGGTGAAATAGGGTTGTTTAATATTTATAATAACATATCCGTATATGAGGGATACTGATGTTATTACTTAATAATGAAACAACTAAAGAAGAGGGAGTAGAAGAAGAATGGAACTTTAAGAAAACGGTAGAAGTTATTACCTCTTTCTCGAAGTGCCTCCTTTAAACATTCTCTTAGGGCACTAGAGTTGGTATTTTGAGAAGACTAGTACCTCCAGTAGGTTTCTAAGGAAGTGGGGATGTGAAATGGGTAGGGTTTGGCCGAGCTATAAGGCTCAAATTGGTGTGAGGAGGAGAGGGAGGAGGTTCCCTTTTATAAGGGAGGAGAGGGGCACCTTTGGAAATATAAGAAATATTAGTTTATATTAAATCCCAACCCAACTTAAAAACTTCCAAAATGACTCATATCCAAAGATTAGATAATATAGGGTTGAAATATCATCAACCAATAAAATTTATACCTGTTATAAATTTATTTTAAACATTATCAACTTGATTTATCCTCATTTATCAATTTAATTTTATTTGTGGTAATAATATTCTAAATTTTAAATTATTATAAATAATTACATATGTATTATGAATTTCCCATAATTTGATACTTTATGAAATTTTCAACCACATATATTTTAATTTATAATTTTTAAATATTTTTGTGATTTTTAAACAATTTTATAATATGTTATTTTTATAAAATAACAATAGTGTCAATTTTGACACTATTCATTTATTTGAATTTAAATAAAATATATAAAAAATATATTTTCCAAATAAAAGCTTCAATAGATTCATAAAATGTCATATATATCTAGAAAATTAGTGGTGCACATTAAATAGTTCATAAAAATTTATTTTAAAATTTATAAACCATTTATTTGATATTTTAATTAATAAAATAATTTCAACATCACTATTGTGTCATAATTAATGATAATTATTTAATCCCTAAAAATTATAAATATATTCATATGATGTAGATAATTTTATTAGATTTTTGGAGACTATTTATATCCGAAGTTTCATGAAGTTTATCACTAAATTAAAATTATTATACTTATAAGATTTAAGAGAGTGACATATTGTCACTTTCCTTAGTTTTAATAATAATTATATTATTTCATGGTCAAAAGTGTTGGAGTTGGTGGCCTATAACCAACTATTTTGTACTTTATTCATTAATTAATGCTTTATCACATCTTGATTGTTCTTTTGCGTGACAATACATGTGATGATGTCCTAAGGATAGCTGTTGCATTAAAGGGTTATAGCGGATCCCTGCTATGATGAGAACCCGGAAGTGCCATAACACTATTCTTGAAAGTATGTTCTATGGCCTGATGATATTATTTGAGGGGACCAAATAATACAGGTCATTAGGGGTGAGGACTCATAAAACTTTGAGGCACCTTCTCATGGTGTGCGCCCTTGGTAATATCCAGGAGGATATTATGAGAACGAGACCCGCCAGTTGGAAATCCACATTTCATAGTGTCATTGGATGTTCCTATCTACAGACGTGTGTATTGGTACTTAGACTTTAAGATTATTATTAATGAGTATTACAACTCGCACACTTAGATGTATTGAAAAAAACTATGAAGACACACTGTTCGCAGTGAGGTAGGATACGTTGGGTGCGTCACGAGTAATACTGCATTAATAGATAATGCGAGAAAGGATTTGTCCCTTCTGTTCTATAACAGAAGTAGATATCTCAGGCCCTTTGATATAATTTATATTGCCTACATAAATCCATGGCCATGGTAAGTTACGGGCGAGTTCAATTCTGGGAAGTCAAAGAAAGAATAATCAAGCACATGGGTTGATGGCACTAGCATGCAACCCGCTTGATTAGATATATCGAGACAAAGGGATTATATTACACGGTAAGCGTTTGTAGGTGGTGACACGTCATTGAGGTGTTAACTTATTTCTCTATGGGTGGCTTGGCATGTTTCTAGACACTAACCTTGGACTTTAGACAGGCTCCGCCTAATGCCACTGAGAAAGAGGCCTAGAGGGTCACACACTAAGTGTGTCCATGCATCTCAGTTAAATATTAATTTATCAAGTTGAATAAAGATTATTCCCGATTGTGGATTAATAATTATTCAGGGATGTATGATCGCATTTATTTCAACACTAGTTATTCGAGAGAATATATTGTGGGCGAAATAATATGTATTTATTAGCGAGTAATGCAGTTACATTTATTTAAGAAATAAATAGCCATTACTCAATGTCTAATAAATGAGGTGGAGGAAAATAAATAAAACTGGAAAAATAAAAGTACACGCCGTGTATGTTTTTACATACACGCCTTGTTGTTTGTTTTTTCAGGATTCGTGAGAAAATATTGTTTATTTAATTAAATGATATTAAATGTGAAACATTGGATGCATGTGAAGTAATAATGATGGTACTCTGTTATTATTAAGACATAGTGAATTACTAAGAATTAAATGAAATAATTAAATGCTTTTGGGAAATTAATTCATTTTATTATTCTAAGTCTTATAAATCCCAATTACATTATTCTCAATAGGGGTTAGCCATTTGGGTTGTGTACAATGGATTGGAAATACTCTCAAGCCAAGAGAGAATTCCCTTTCCACCAAGAACGCTTTCAAGTCACGAAAGCAAGATCCTCCACCGGATCAAGGCGATCGAAGACGGACATCACAAGCGAAGGATCTTTCATTCTAGCACCCGGAGTTTCCTTCAGCGACGTCCAGAGATACGTGGAGCACGTGTGGATCACCTCTAGAGGAATCCTATACTTGAATTCTGCGACGCAAAGACGGATCACAAGATCGTGACCAGAGACATCAACGAACAAGGAATTCCATCGAGGTAATTCTTATGAATTAATTAAATTAATTATAACCAACATATGATGATCTTATATCGAGGGTTCCGAGACTCTTCTTTTCTTTTTCCATTCTTCATTCTATTCCCATGATCCGACATTTTATATCGTGACAGATCTCGGATTAAACGTCGTTTAATGTTAAAATTAAAGTTGGGAAATCCTACAACGCGCTTTCGCTGTGCCCGGAACCTACAAGTGGTATTAGAGCGGTCATATCATTGATTATAATTATTTAGTTTTTCGTTGGTGATTTACAAATTTAATAATTTAGTTGTTTCAATTCAAGTATAATCGTTCTGGAAATCTGAATATCAAGATTCGTTCCTCCTCCCTCGTTTCTCGTTCACCTCACAAAAACGAATTTTTCTTTTTAATTTTTATTAAAATAATATAGAGGAACTCATCCGGAGGAGCCAAACGTTACTGGCCGTACAACACCAGAATACACGACGAGTATTTGGAAGTACACGCCGTGTAGTCTAGGTTCAATGCATTGACTGATCCACCAAATCAGGTCGTGTGTTGAGGTCATTTATGATACCGTGTGTTGACTAGAAATAGGTGGCACACGGTTTTTGGATTACACGCCATGTGGTCCAACTGAACACGGTGTGTAGTCCCTTCAGGTTCGGGTTGGGCCGTGTACCCTGTACACGGCTTTCCAGGCTAGAAACCATGTAACGTGGAAACTACACGGCGTGTGTTCACTGAACACGCTGGGTACTCCAAAAAATTTCCGAAGAACATTAACACGCCATGTCCCTGAGCGTGTACTTTTTATGGAAGGTGAAGAAAAGTACACGCCATGTAGTCGGAACTACACGCCGTGTACTCACCCAAATTACGCAGATTTATTAAAATTTAATTATTATATTATACAAACCCTTGAGGCATTTACCATAGTGCAGGCGTAAAGCCGAGGCACAACATGTGATAGGTTTTTTATATATGTGTGTTTAATTTAACATCTGCGTAATGAAAGGGAATTCACCGGGTTGCCTCCAAGGTACAAGTTACGTACAAGGATAATTTTAAATGAATTTATTTGTTTAAAATATGATGGATGAGAATCTCAAGGAAGTTCAGAAAAGGGTTTAAGATAAAAGGATTGATTAATTAAAGATAATTAATTAATTCGAACGTGATTTATCTTAAACAAGAACGATTAAAGAATTGAATGCTAGTTTTATTTATGCGTAAATATCGTTGCATGTGTGGATGATCATGAGCTAGACCGAGACCTTTGTATGTGAACGGTTTCTTTTAATTTATTTATTTAAATTAAATTTGTTGGCCTGCAAGCCATCTCCTCATTAATATGTAGGGCTTGCGTGCCCAAGGATTCTTTTATGAAAAAACCCCTTTTACCCCTCACATGAGTGTGAGATAAATGCATATGTAATGGATAGAGCTCCCAAGCTAGTGGAGGCGGCTCAAGTCAGGAGCCGAGGTGAAACCAATCCAAGGAGATACAAAGGTGGACAGGTGGAAAGATTTAAACATGAACCCGCAAGGTTCAAGGTGTTTCTCCCCTAGGTCTTGGGTTAGTTTATCAACCGCTAGATAAACTAACCAATAGAACAAGATCATGATCATACCATTTATTTTATTTCTGTCAGTTTCATGGTTTATTTATTATGGGTGTGTTGTCACAATCACACAATTAATGAATATAACAAGCATGCAAGATGGAACTGAAATAAAAACCGATTTATACGTAAAAATTATCTTATACATGGTTAATCACTTAAGTATATCCCACTTAATATTAACAAGCATGTAATCAAAGATAATAAAATTTAAATTTATGTATAAGGATAAAATCCCTTAAAAGAAATATTAAGTCGGTATAGCCTTCCATAATCTTGGTTAGAATCTGACCAGAGATCAAAGTGCTTGATCAACCCTAGTTGGGGTGCTTTCAATTATTGTGGAATTCTAATTCAAGGTTTTGGGTTGACTTGACTTGGTTCGCATCAAGGGTTGATTGCCACACCAGGACATGGTGTGACCAAGAGGCAAAGGTTGAGGAAATCCAAAATAAAAGGATTTCAAGATTGGGGAGTCCACTCAGCAGATCAAGGAGCAGTGAGTTAATGCAGTTGGCATTTGGAATGCCTACCTAAAACCCTTCAAGTTGCTTGACCAACCCTACTTGGGGTAATGCGAAGGGCAATATGGATCCTTGCCACTAGAATATTCACGCAACAAAATATTCCGAAGTCAATGGTGAGGGCTATTGGATTTCGATAAAATAGTGGGAGACTAATAAGTATTAATTTATTTATTTGCCTCAATTTTTGTAATAAAGTACTAAACCTTTTCTCATCTTAATTTGTAGAAACGAAAAGAAAATGACGTCAAACATATCATTACGCACCATACTCGAGAAGGAAAACCTTCTCACCGACACCAATTTCCAAGAGTGGTAGAGGCGTTTACGCGTCGTCCTTCGCCATGAAAGGAAATTATATGTGCTAGAAGAGCCTATTCCAGTTGCGCCTGGGAAAGAGGCTAGTGATTAGGAATTATCTCTCTATATGAAACACATGGATGATGCCACAGATGTCCAGTGTTTCATGCTATCGACCATGTCTAATGAGCTTTTGAATCAATATGAAAACATGGATGCATATAGCATGATGTCTCACCTTAAGGATCTATACCAAGAGAAGGCGAGATAGGAGAGGTATGAGATCTCCAATGCTTTGTTCACCACGAAGCTTGGAGATTCTGCACCAGCTAGGCCTCATGTAGTCAAGCTTATTGGCTACATTGAACGCCTGAACATCTTAGGGATTAAATTTCCGGATGAGTTGCGTACAGATCTCATCCTATCATCACTGCCCAAGACCTTCTCTAGCTTCATTGTCAACTATAATATGAGCAGCAATGAGAAGAGTCTATCAAAGCTTCTGACCTTGATTCTCCATGTAGATAAGGACATGGGGCATGACAAACCCGTGGTACTTATGGTGAACAAGAAAAGGAAGGACAAGGCAAAAGGGCCAAATACTTATAAACGGTCTGAAGCCCCTGAGCACCGTCCCTCCAAGAGGGGAAGATCTAGAGGCAGGGCAAGGAACGGGAGGCAGTGTGTTTTTCATGTGGAAAGAAGGGCCACTGGAAGATGAAATACACCCAGAAGCGTGGGGACTCTAAAGGTGCATTCGTTGTCGAGTTCAATCTTTCTATTCTACGCATTGGGTATTAGATATAACTTGTGGGGTTCACATTTGTATTCAAATGTAGGAACCAAGTAGATTTAGAAAGATTGCCAAAGGAGAGGTGGATCTTCGAGCTGCCAATGGCGTGAGGCTGGCTGCATTGGCTATTGGCGACTACCACCTCTCATTGCCGACTGGGATGATTTTGGTTTTACATAACTGTTATTTTGTGCCTAGTGTTACCAAGAACATAATTTCTGTATCTTGTTTGGATATGGATGTATTTGTTTTCAAGTTTGGAAATAAGTGTTTTCTCTTTTATAAGAACAACATATGTTATGGTATGGAACATTTGAATAATGGTTTGTATGTATTAAATTACAAAAAACCAAGTGTTGGCAATCGATAACGAAATAAACTCACATGACTCATACATCACCCAGTTTTGGCATCACCACCTTGGTCATGTAAACGAGAAGCGCTTGACAAAGCTCTGTCAAGATGGCTATTTAGACTCTACTGAGCTAAAACCACTTGATAGATGTCACGCTTGTTTACAAGGTAAAATGGCCAAACCGCCTTTTGGTGGATAGGGTGAAAGGGCCACATAGCTTCTAGGATTGGTACACACGGATGTATGTGGACCATTTCCAGTAGAATCTAGAGGTGGATATTCTTACTTCATTACTTTTACTGATGATTTGAGTAGATATGGATTTGTCTACTTAATGAGGTATAATTCAGAAGCCTTAGAGAAATTTAAGGAATTCAAGAATGAAGTAGAGAATCAGCTTGCTAAGAAGATAAAGAAGCTTCGATTGGATCGAGGTGGAGAATTTCTGAACCAGGAGTTCATCGATCTTCTACGGGAGTCTGGGATTCTATCTCAGCTCACTCCTCCTTATACACCACAGTGTAATGGTGTTAGTGAAAGGAGGAACCACACCTTGTTAGACATGGCGAGGTCGATGATGAGTCATGAGGATCTTCTGTTATCCTTTTGGGGATATGCATTACAAACTGCAACATATAAATTAAACTGAGTACCAAATAAGGCGGAAAATGGAATTCCCTCCGAGTTATGGAATGGAAAGAAACCCATTTTTTTGCATATACTTGTATGGGGATGTGAGGCGTTTGTTAAGGCCTTATCAAGAAACAAACTAGCACCCCGGTGCACAAAGTGTATCTTTATAGGATATCCTAAGGAAACAAAAGGATATTACCTATATAACCCTCAAGACAAGAAAGTGACTTTCACCAGACAAGCCGTCTTTCTTGAGAGGGAGCACATCCTCAAGAAGGATAGTGGGAGAAATATTGACTTCGACGAAGTTGATGCTCAAGATACATAGGAGTTGGCACAGGAACAAGTTCCACAGGTCCCCATGGAAGAGGTTTCAGAAACACAAGTACTGCGTAGGAGCTCAAGAGAGGTAAGGGAACAAGAGAGATTTGGTTTCCTAGTCACCAAGGATGGTGAATCATTATTGTTGGACAATGATGAACCTCTCTCCTACAAGGAAGCAGTAGAAAGCTTAGAAGCTTCAAGATGGCTAGAAGCTATGAATTCTGAGATGGATTCTATGTATCAGAACCAAGTTTGGGTTCTGGTCGATGAGCCAGTTGATGTAAAGCCTGTTGGATGCAAATGAGTATTCAAGACAAAGCTGGACATGGAAGGTCAAGTTAGCATATATAAAGCAAGGCTAGTGGATAAAGGATTCAGACAGCATCAAGGAATTGACTATGATGAAACCTTCTTGCTAGTTTCCATGTTTAAATCCATAAGAATCATACTTTCCATAGCAGCTTACCATGACTATGAGATTTGGAAGATGGATGTCAAAACAACATTCCTTAATGGGAACCTTTAGGAAGATGTCTATATGACACAACCGGAAGGGTTTGTGACACCAGGTGAATCCAAACGAGTTTGCAAGTTGTAGAAATCCATTTATGGATTAAAGCAAGCATCCAGGTCATGCAACATTCAATTTTATGAAGCCATAAAGAAATTTGGTTTCATTAAGAATGAATGTGATCCATGTGTTTATAAGCGGTTTAATGGGAATGCGATCATTATCCTAGTAGTACATGTTGATGACATATTGCTTATTGGAAATGATGTACCAGCCTTACAGTCAGTTAAGGACTGGTTGAACAAATGCTTCTCCATGAAAGATTTAGGTGAAGCAGCCTACATTCTAGGGATCAAGATCATTCGTGATAGATCCAAGAGGCTACTTGGACTAAGTCAGGGTACATACATTGACTAGATACTAAAGAGATTTAGTATGGAACAATCCAAGAGAGGATTGGTTCCAGTGTCACATGGATTACATCTTTCTAAGAAAATGTGTCCTCAGACACAACAAGAGAAAGATAGGATGAGAAAGATACCATACGCCTCGGCTATAGGATCCATCATGTATTCCATGTTATGTACCAGGATTGATGTTGCCTATGCACTGAGCATGGTAGGAAGATATCAAGCAGATCCAGGGGAACAACATTGGACTGCTATTAAGACTATCCTTAAGTATCTGAGAAGAACTAAGGATATGTTCCTGGTGTATGGAGGAGACGAGGAGCTTGTAATCAGATGGTATGCTGATGCTGCTTTTAAGACAGATCAAAATGATCTGAAGTTGCAATCTGGATATGTTTTCTGTCTCAATGGAGGAGCTATGAGTTGGAAGAGTTCAAAGCAGCCAGTTGTCGTTGATTCTACAACGGAGTCTGAGTATATAGCGGCTTCTGATGCAACCAATTAAGCCGTCTGGATTTGGAACTTTTTCCAAGAGCTAGATGTGGTGCCTTGCAGTAAAGATACCATTACATTGTATTGTGATAATACTGCAGCAGTGGATCTTGCAAAAGAACCAAGGTCACATCAACGGACAAAGCACATACTCCAGAAGTATCACCTCTTGAGGGATTTATATCAGAGGGGTGATGTTGCAGTGAGCAGAGTGTCCACGTAAGAGAAAGTGGAGGACCCCATGACTAATGGCCTATCTTAGCTGAAGCATGAATATCATGTGAGAGCTAGCAGGTTAAAGGTTGTTAGCAGTTGGCTCTAGTCCAAGTGGGAGTCTGTTGGATTTGGTGTCCTAGAACCAATTATTTTGTACTTTATTCATTAATGAAATATTTATCACATCTTGATTGCTCTTATGTATGACAATGCATGTGATGATGTCCTAAGGATAGCTGTTTCATTAAA
The DNA here is from genome assembly GCA_963277665.1 of Viscum album. Taxonomy (NCBI): domain Eukaryota; kingdom Viridiplantae; phylum Streptophyta; class Magnoliopsida; order Santalales; family Viscaceae; genus Viscum; species Viscum album. The sequence continues at coordinate 703,747 of CAUJRU010000378.1, read as the reverse complement.
GGGTCATAGCAGATCCCTGCTATGATGAGAACCCGGAAGTTCCATAAAACTATTCTTGAAAGTATGTTCTATGGCCGGATGATATTATTTGAGGGGCACAAATAATATAGGTCATTAGGGGTGAGGACTCATAAAACTTTGAGGCACCTTCTCATGGTGTGCGCCCTTGGTAATATCCAGGAGGATATTATGAGAATGAGACCCGCCAGTAAGAAATACACATTTCATAGTGTCATTGGATGTTCCTATCTACAGACTTGTGTATTGGTCCTTAGACTTTAAGATTATTATTAACGAGTATTACAACTCGTGCAATTAGATGTATTGACGAAAACTGTGATGACACACTGTTCGCAGTGAGGTAGGATACGTTGGGTGCGTCACGAGTAATACTGCATTAGTAGATAATGCGAGAAAGGATTTGTCCCTTCTGTTCCATAATGGAAGTAGATATATCAGGCCCTTTGATGGAATTGATATATCCTACATAAATCCATGGCCATGGTAAGGTATGGGCGAGTTCATTTCTGGGAAGTCAAAGAAAGAATAATCGAGCACATGGGTTGATGGCACTAGCATGCAACCCGCTTGATTAGAGATATCGAGACAAAGGGATTACATTACACGGTAAGCGTTCGTAGGAGGTGACACATCATTGCGGTGTTAACTTCTTTCTCTATGGGTGCCTTGGCATGTTACTAGACGCTAACCTTGAAATTTAGGCAGTCTCCACCTAATGCCACTAAGAAATAGGCCTAGAGAGTCACACACTAAGTGTGTCCATGTTTCTCAGTTAAATATTAATTTAACAAGTTGAATAAAGATTATTCCCGATTGTGGTTTAATAATTATTCAAGGATGTCTGATCACATTTATTTCAACACTAGTTGTTCGAGAGAATATATTGTAGGCGAAATAATATGTATTTATTAGCGAGTAATGCAGTTACATTTATTTAAGAAATAAATAGCCATTACTCAAGGTCTAATAAATGAGGTGGAGGAAAATAAATAAAACTGGAAAAATAAAAGTACACGCCGTGTATGTTTTTACATACATGCCGTGTAGTTTGTTTTTTCGGGATTCATGAGAAAATATTGTTTATTTAATTAAATGATATTAAATGTGATACATTGGATGCATGTCAAGTAATAATGATGGTCAACTGTCATTATTAAGACATGGGGAATTACTAAGAATTAAATGAAATAATTAAATGCTTTTGGGAAATTAATTCATTTTATTATTCTAAGTATTATAAATCCCAATTACATTATTATCAATAGGGGTTATCCATTTGGGTTGTGCCCAATGGATTAGAAATACTCTCAAGCTAATAGAGAATCCCCTTTCCACCAAGAACGCTTTCAAGTCACGAAAGCAAAATCCTCCACCGGATCAAGGCGATTGAAGACGGACATCGCAAGTGAAGGATCTTTCGCGCTAGCACCCGGAGTTTCCTTCAGTGAAGTCCAGAGATACGTGGAGCACGTGTGGATCACCACTAGAGGAATTCTATACTTGGATTCTGCGACGCAACAATGGATCACAGGATCGTGACCAGAGACATCAACGAACAAGGAATTGAATCGAGGTAATACTTATGAATTAATTAAATTAATTATAACCAACATATGATGATCCTATCTCGAGGGTTCCAGGACTCTTCTTTTATCTTTCCGTTCTTCATTCTATTCAGAAGATCCGGCATTTTATATCGTGATGGATCTCGGATTAAACTTCGTTTAACGTTAAAATTAAAGTTGGGCAATCCTACAACGCGCTTCCGCTGTGCCCGGAACCTACAAAAAGTCCACGAAATAAATATAGTTCGACCCTTAGGTGATATGGGTCGACTTTTATTCATCCAATAGGATTTTTGTGGGTGTTAGGGTAATTTTATAATCTTATATTTACCCTTAATTACCCGATTTACCTTTAACTATGGTAAATAAAATTTACCGTAGTTACTATTCATAAGGCCCAAAAATAAAAAGTAGCCTATTAACATAATTTGGACCCACTGAATCCAAATATGGAATACATTTTTTAAAATTCAAAACACATAAGTTGTAGTAATTAATTTACAATTAATCCCATTGTTAAGAAAATGGGTTTTAGAATTTAAAACATTTGCAAAGATTGAAATGTTTTTACCTATGAATTCAATGTGAAATTAATACTAATGACATACATTATATTAAATGGTAAAAATCTATTCTATTTATACTTTAAAACCATTCAATATTATAATTTAACCATATAAATTATCTCAATGAAAAAATTTGTTTTTAATTAAAAATTAGCGTATTTTTACTATTTATCAAAATGTGAAAGTTATCAGAAAAGTATCAAAAATTTATCCAAAGTAAATTTTTATATCTTGATTCCAAAGAATAATTTTATTTTGTCAAATTGAACTTATAAACATGTAAAAAACTAGATTTAATGTGGGTGCGCCATCAAAAGGCGGAAAAACTGCATTTTTTTAAAAATACTTATTTTACCCGAAAAATTTATTTTGTTTTCTTACCATGTTCTAGAAAATGTGTATGATGAATAATAATGTTATAAAATTCAAAATCTAGTTAGTAATATTCATAACGGCTAGTCCATAATAATATATCATTGTTTAGTGAAACCCGGTATTGCGTACTACACACATTATCGAGGAAGGTCGCGATTGCGTGTAATTCAAGCCAAGTCAGTATTGTGTGTTGTGAGAGATTTCTTTGGTGTTGCATATAAAATAAGATATAAAAAAATATTTCTCATAAAATCTCAGGATGTTACAAATCCTCTCAGCTACGATTCTCAAATCTTCTGAAAGATATTTCCCTTTTTTCCCATCCGAGCTCTCTTCCATTTTTCATGTCTAGATGGAGGGGATGTAGGGGCCACCTCTCCAGAGCTTGAAGACTCAGCTCTTAGTTTTTGTAATTTTTCCACCATCATTTGTTCTTCCAATAATGTATACCCTCCCTGAGATAAACTATGAGGGTATACATTTTTATATTGGATCTCCTGATGATATTTCCTTGTTTGCGGTAAATTAAGAATAATAAATCATTAAAAAAACATTAATAAGATCATTTATATAAGAAATATTATAAAAGATAACATTTACCTTACCAAAAATGAATCTTTTCTCCTAGTTTCAACAAACTGTCTCCATGTGTCTTCATCTATGAAAGGATATATATGAAATGGATTGTCATGAATCCTATTACCAAAAATGAAATCAGATGTGAGGGTTGATTTTGAAGTCCCTCCATCTACTAGCAGCCATCTATAAGAATTTCTTCCTGACTCCTCCAGTGTCAGGAATATCATATTTCATCTGATAAAGAAGATGTAAAACATATTATATATACTAGAAACATTTAAATAATAGGAAAACAATAGAAAAAAATCTTACCAAAATATTCTCCCACAACTGAGATATTATTACTTTGTCCACACTTCCCCAATCATCATACAAAATGCTCACTTTTATCTTACCCCGAGTTGATACAAAACTCTTAAAATATTTTGTATTTGGACATCTAGGAATATCATTCACATCAAACTCAATGAGTATCCTCTGGTCCTGCGTATAGGACAGTGATAATTTTGGTAAACGTGTGCACCCATGTTTACCAACTCTTGAACTCTTTGTCATTATGGGAGAACATGAGGAAGATTGGGGAACATTAAGAGGAGCATGTGAATGTTCCTCCCCAGAGGTATGATCATTATGTTCATCTCCATAATCATGTGGTTAATCAACTGATTGATCTGTCATTATCCTTCAAATAAAAAAAATAGTTCACAAATATACAAATTCAAATATTACAATACTAATGTAAACAGAAAATATAAAATTGAACTAAGTTATGTAATAGTAAACATGGTTAATATGGTAAGCATGTTAAATAATGGTAAAGATGGAATACATGGTAAACATGGTAGTGTAATTTTCATTCAACAAAATCAATAAATATATAAGTTACGTAAAGGTAAACTATAGTAAACAATGGTAAACTATGGTAAACATGGTAAATATAGTTAGCATGGTAAACATGATAAACATGGTAAACATGGTAAACATGGTAAAGTAATTGCCATCCAACAAAAATAATAGATATATAATTTATGTAATGGTAAACATGATAAAATAAACTAAACAAAATTAAAATAAACAAAAACTTATACTTATTTATTTTAATATGTGTTTTAATAAATAAAAATCTTACAATATCTAACATTTTATGAAAATAATAAATGTAAACAAGAAATAAACATATGTTACCTGTAATATTAGGAATGTACAAATGGATTGTTTTCCCAAATTCATTCGTCGTGATCATTCCTTATAGAACAAACCATGTCTTCCACATGCTCATCATTATGTTCTGCTAATCTTTCCATGGAAGTAGGTATCTCACATAAATCAGCATCTTCATCAAGTTGATCATCACCAACATATTGTTTTTTCCCTTGTAAAACAACATCCCACTGTATATCTGATTGATCAAATACATAGAAAATTTATTTTTTATGTTTTTTCATTATAAAATAATTAACCGTGTCTTCCAAAATATTTAGATTAACAACTATCATTCAAAATCCATCGTGTCTGACACTATTGTTACTGATAAACCATTTACAGTTAAAAACATGAGCTTTAATTTTAAAGTAATCAACCTCCCATATTTCTTCAATCACTCTATAATATACACTTGATGAAGAAATTGGGTATTTGTCTTTAGAACTCAAAAAATGCATTGCTTCTTCAAACACCAATACACCACAATTCTGAACTGCACTTTTGTTTTCATGAGCTTTTGTATGAAATGTATATCCATTAATGTCATAAATAAACCATGTTATCACATTTAAACATGGACCACCCACTACCCATTTTAATGTATCTGATATCTCTGATCTACCAATCAAGGTCTTTTTAAACCATGAAAAAAATGATTTTTTGTGATCATTCAAAATCCACATTTCTTTCTTCTTTGGATGAAATTGTTTCAACTCATTAATATGCAATGTGATATATGGTTGAGCATCATCTATGTTATTCAAGATGTGTAACTCTAACTTCTTCATCTGTTAAGCTGACAACGATTTGACTTTCAAGCCATTAATACCCTTTTCCTCATTATTAACTCATTCATGGAGAGATGGAGGAAAACCTATGTGCTCCGTTGCATCCAAGTAGCTCATAAAAAACTCCACAACCTCCTAAAAAATATACTTTCCAATAATGGAGGCTTCAGTTCGATATAGATTCTTAACATACCCCTTCAATATTTTCATATATCTTTCAAAAGGATACATCCAACAAAGATATAGAGGTCCAAAAATCTTTATTTCTCGAACCATATGAATCATTAAATGCACCATTATATCAAAAAAATATGGAAGAAAATATATTTCCAATTTACAAAGTATAAAAATTGAATCATTTCCCAAAATGTTCCAATCATTCACATCAATCACCTTATTAAAAATTGAATTGAAAAAATAACAAAACTTCATTATAGTCTTTTTGACATGGATGGGAAATATTCCATGAAATGCAACTGGTAGAAGTTGTTGCATCATGACGTGAAAATCATGAGATTTCATACCAATCAACATAAAATCCTTCAATGAGACAAAAATTTTTACATTTTAAGAATAAACTTGAGGCACTTTGATATCATGAAGACACTTAAAAAAGATAATTTTCTCCCTCTTGGATAATGTATGACAAGCCGGGGGAAGAAATTTTCATCTTCTATTAGGAGTGGGAACTAACTCCAAACTTATTCCCATTGATCGTAAGTCTAATTTTCATTCAACCCATCTTTTTTATTTCCTTTAATATCTAACAATGTTGCAATCAAACTGTCGCAAATATTCTTCTCTGCGTTCATGACATCAAAATTATGTTTAACTTCATGATATCTCCTATATGGTAGCTCAATTTTTTTTGACATTTTCTTCCAAATATGTCTATCATTACCAGATTTATGTGTCTTTCCCAATGTCACATCACAGTTTTCCACCCTCTCAAAATAAACATCAAGGGATAATAGTTTTAGAGCAATATAAAATTCTTATGATCAATTTAATGCCTTTTTTAGTCTTCTATAAGAGTGATCTATAGGCAAAAACTTTCAATGACCCATGTAAACTATTTTCCTCCCATGATGAAATTGACAATATGAAGTCTGTTGTTCGCAAATTGGACATCCTTTATGCCCCTTAACACTGTATCCATACAAATTTCCATATGCTGGGAAGTCATTTATAGTGAACATAAGCACTACATGCAGTTGAAAATATTCCATTTTATAAGAATCATATACCCTAATACCATCCTCCCATAAAAGTTTCAAATAATAAATCAATGGTGACAAGAAAACATCAATATCATTTTTGGGTTGCTTCGTACTAGAGATCATTAGACTCAACATGAAATATTTGCGCTTCATAAAAACTTCAGGAGAGAGGTTGTAAATTACCAATAAAATAGGCCATGAACTATGTGTGCTACTGAGGGTTCAGTATGGATTAAATCCATCTGTGCACAACCCTAGTATGAGATTTCTAATTTCATTTCCAAATGTTGGATACTACTCATAAATTTTCTTCTGTTGTGGAAAATCATCTGGATGATGTATTTTTCCATCACATATCCACTCATCAACATGCCATATTAACCTTTTTGCATCATGGGAATTAGAAAATAAACATTTCAAAAGATGAATTACAGGAAGATACCAAAATACCTTGGAAGGAATCTTTATAATCTCTACACCAGCATGTGATTTTTCTTTCAACTTATATCATGATGTCCCACATTTAGGAAACTCTGAGAGAAATTTATATTCCTTCCTATATATCATACAATCATTTAGATAGGAATGTATTTTCTTGTATCACAATCCCATCAGGCATAATATTTTCTTGGACTTATAATGTGAATATGGAAGATCATTATCTTTTGGAAGAATGTATTTCATCACTTGTAGTATCTCTGTACAACTTCTATCACTCCATCCATGTTTCGCCTTCAGGTTAATAAATCTTAACACCACCAAGAAAACTGTAAAATCTGTAAAACCAGGATACAATGGTTTTTAGCATCACCATATAGATGAGCAACTGTTGGTTCTATCTCAATTTGTTCTGCTGTAATATCATGAATCATTTCTTCAATTCCATTGGAGTTACCATCTTGTGAATCATCATCATCAGTAGATCTGCCATTCTGTCCAGTTTCACCATGCCAAATCCAAGGTATGTAACTCGGATTAAAACCATGACAAATCAGATGATCTTTGATCTCTCTACTTTTCAACTTCTTCATATTCAAACATTTTAGGCATGCACAGAAAAAAATGTCACTTCTTCAAACATTTCATTTAAAAAATTCCAAAAAGACATCAACACCTTCCTTGTATTCATTACTCATTCGATGTGCCGTAATCCAACTTTGACTCATTATTACCTATAACAAGTATCAAAATTATACATCTTGTTAAGATAAGACAAATATATATTTATATGAAAAATATCATAATTTGAATGTAAAACAATTTTTAAATATAAAACAAATCTATGCGTATTTGAAAAAAAATGCACTAAAATGATTTTAAAAAGAAAATATTGTTAGATATAACAGTTTTAAATTTATCTTGGATCCTTTCTTCTTAATGTACACAAAGAATAAATCCTAGTACAACATGATAGCAAATTCACCCTTCCGTAAAAAAGAAATATGAAGTATAAATATTAAAATATGTATACATTCACTACTGAAAATTACACAGATCCCAATGATTTGAAACCTCTGGACATCCCCCACCTCTCTGTACACCCCCACCCGATGGACAGCCCCCACCCCTCTCGACAGTCCCCCACCCCCTAGACACCCCCACCCTGTGGACACCCCTACCCCCTTGGACAGCCCACTCACCCCCCTGGACACCACCACCCACCCCTGGACACTCTAACCCCTTGGAGAGACCCCCACCCCCTTGGACTCCCCCTGAACACCACCACCCCTTGGATAAACCCCCTAGACATCCCCCCAACCCCTCTGGAGAGCCCCCACCCCCTGGACACCCTTACCCCTAGACACCCCCTACCCACTTGGACAACCCACTCACCCCCTTGGACACCACCTACACCCCCTGGACACCCCCACCCCACCTAGACATCACCCCCACCCCACCCCCTGGACACCCATACCCCATTGGAAAGACCCCTCACACCCTAGAAACCACCCCATACCACCTTGGACACCCCCTAGACACCACCACCCCCTTGGACAGCCCCCACCCATATGGACAGCCCCCACCCCTCGACAGCCCCCACCCCTCAACAGCCCCCACCCCCTTGGACATCCCCCCACCCCTTGGACACCCCTACCCCCTTGGACAGCCCACTCAACCACTGGATACCCTCACCCCCTAGATACCCCTACCCCCTTGGACACCCCCTGGACACCAACACCCCCTTGGACAACCCCCACCCCCTAGACAGCCCCCCAACCCCTCTGGACAGCCCCCACCACCTGGACACCCCCGACCCTGGACACCCCATACCCCCTTGGACAGCCCACCTACCCCCTAGACACCACCCCCACCCCCTGAACACCCTCATCCATCTTGGACACCACCCCCACCCCCTACCCCCTTGGACACCCCTGGACACCCCACCCCCTAGACCACCCCCTCGACACCACCCCCACCCCCTAGACACCCCTACCCCATTGGAAAGCCCCCTCACCCCCTGAACACCACCCCCACCCCTGGACACCACTGCCCTCTTGGACAACCCCCACTATGAACATCCCCCACCCCCTAGACAACCCCCGAACCCTCTGGACAGCCCCCACCCCTCTGGAAACCCCCACCCCCTGGACAGCCCCCACCCCTTTAGACAGTCCCCAACCCCTAGACACCCCACCCCCTGGACACCCCTACCCCCTTGGAGAACCCCCTCACCCCATGGACCCCCCCTAGACACCCCCAACCCCCTTGGACAGCCCCCACACCCCCTAGACACCACCCCCACTCCCTTTGACACCCTTGGACACCCCCACCCCCTTGGACACCCCCTGTACGTGCACACACACATGATAGAACACAAAAAAATCATAAAATTTCATGATATCACTTCCGTGGTTTCTTTTACCATAAATTGTTTTATCATGGTATAAATTAACACTATGAAACTTACCATGATAGCAAGAACAAATATAGAAAAATAACATCTCAAAAAATTAGTTTAGGGCATCGCGAAAAATAAAAACTGAAACCAAGCTGTGTGAGGCTTACTTGAGTATTGCGAGTTGACCTGATAGATCTGGTGACAATAAAGATGATTAATGATGTTGGAAAATGAGGCTAGAGGGAACAACTTCTAAGAATCCTTTCTAGGTTTTCTGCATGGGAGAGACAAGTTGCAGGTCGCCCGATCGAAGAAAATAGAATGACTGAATACGGGGCGTGATAAATCATCTAAAATATTTATCACGTCTGTTATTTAATAACCGACGTGATAAACTATTTTTTTCTATGTTTATAACATCGGTTATTTAATAACCGACGTAGAAAATAATTTATCACATCAATTATTTTATAACCGATGTGATAAATGGTTCTTTATCATGTCAGTTCTTTTGATAACCGACATGATAAAACGCCGAGATTTCCTTTATCAGGTCAGTTATTTTATAACCGATGTGATGAAGTACCCAGATTCGATTTTCATGTCTGTTATAAAATAACCAATATGAAACAGGTAATATCAGTATTTTTTACGTCGGTTATAAAATAACCAACGTAAAAAATGGATTCTCATCGATTTATCAGGTCGGTTATAAAATAACTGACGTGATAAATTTATTTTTACATCTTTGCACGTCGGTTATATAGAGCCTATGTGAAAAATGCCGACGCGTTAAATTTTTTTTCACTAGTGATCATTTTACTAATTCCCATGCTATCTTCATGGAATTGATGAATAGAGTCTTTAGAGATTACCTTGATCAGTTTGTGTTAGACTTTATAGAAGATATCTGTATCTATTCAAAGAGAAAGTAAGAGCATGAATACCACTTTACAATTATACTAAAGACCCTAAGGAAGGATAATTTGTATGAAAAATATACAAAGTGTGCATTTTGGATACAAATTTTTTAATTTTTGGGTTACATAATCTCAATAGATGGTATAACAGTAGATCCATCGAGAGGCTATTGAATGCTATCCTAAACATACCAGGGTGATTTAGATCTGTTACATTATTGGTTTAGCTAGATATTATCGATGGTTTGTGGATAATTTATCAGAACTATCTAATCCTATGACCAAGTGAACTCAGAAGGGTGCTAAGTTCCAATGGATAGATGAATGTGCGGAAATTTTCAAGGAACTGAAGTAAAGGTTAGTGAGTGCACATGTACTAACATTACCTTGTAGTGGATAAGGGTTTATAATCTATATAAATGCATCAAAGAAGATATTGAGATGTGTTCTTATGATGAAAAACACTGTTATAGCCTATGCCTCATGATAATTTATGATTCATGAGAAAAATTACCCAACTCATAATTTGAAGTTAGTAGGGACAATTTTTTAAGTAAAGAAATGGATGAATTGTATTTATGGGGGGGAATGTGATATATATACCGATCATAAAGTTATGAAATATATATTCACATAGAATGATTTGAAAATGTTCTAGAGAAGATGGTTAGAGCTGATAAAGGATTATGACTGCTCAATCCCTAGGAAAGTGAACAAGGTAGTTGATTGTTTGAGTCAAAAGGATCATGATATCTTATCCATGATGAGGATCACAAAAGATATAATATTTTTTTTCTTTTCAAAGGATGAATCTAGAAATATTTATGGAAGGTAAAAAATATTATCTTCCTCAATTAAATTTTCAACCATCTATAAAAGTGAATATTAAATAGGAATAGAAGGAAGATGTAGTGCTGTAAAAGAAGGTTAGAAATGTTTTTGAGTTTAACCTTGTTCAAGATGGAATGATAAGGTCCAAGAAACATGTATTCATTACTTCTATACAATATTTGAATAATGATATATTAGAGGAATCTCATATTTCTTCATTCTCTATATATATTGAAAGTACAAAGTTGTATATAGATTTTAAGGAATTCTTCTAGTGGGATGGAATAAAGGGGGATATTGCAGAGTTTGTATCTCAATGCTTAGTATTTTAACAAGTTAAGGCTGAAAGAAAAATTATAAGGGGATATTGTATCCATTAACAATACCATAATTTAAATGGGATAACATCACTATGAATTTTGTCATTGGACTCCCCAAAATCTCTAAAGGGTTCAATTCTATATGGGTGGTTTTTGATTTCCATACTAAGACAACACACTTCATTACTTTAAGATAAGACTTCTCTCTCGATTAGCTTTCCAAAATATACATTAAGGAAGTGGTAACGTTGCATGGAGTACCACACTCTATTATATATGATTAGGATATGAGGTTTACCGTAATGTTCAGGAGAAGTCTTCAGTAAGAACATGATATAAAATTGAATTTCAAGACTTCTTATCATCCTCAAATGGATGGTCATTATGAAAGAACAATTCAAACCATAGAGGATATGTTGAGAAGTTTTTAATTGGATTTAAAAGTTGGTTTTGATCAACACCTTCATATAGTTAAATTTATTTACAAAAATATCATTCACTCGAGAATTCAGACATCTCCTTATGAATCCCTCTATGGTAATAGATGTATAGCTCAAATGTGATGGGATTAAGTTGGTGAAAGAAAGTTAATGGGACATGAGATAGTTGATGAAATGATCGAGAAGGTTATAACTGTTTATCATCATATCAAGTTATCTCAAATTTAATAGAAAATTTATACTTATAATCACCAACATGATAGAATAAGGTTATGAGATTTTGGAAGAAAGGAAAACTAATCCCTAGGTATATTGGTCCCTTTAAAATTATTGATTATATCGGGATGGTAGACTATCACTTATAACTTCCTTATAATCTCTCTAAATTCCAAATTTTTTTCTATGTATCTATCTTAAGGAACTAAATATCAGACCCTTCACATATACTGAACTCAAAGGTCATACTGCCGGAGAATGACCTTTCTTATGAGGAACAACAAGTTGAAATTATTGATCATTAAGAGCATGTTCTACGAAACAAGACCACTCACATGGTCAAATTTTTGTGGATAAACCACCAGTTAGTGAAATCTATGTTGGAACTTGAGTATGTTATTAGGCAAAAGTATCCATTTTTTTAGTTTCAGAATGATGAATTTCGAGGATGAAATTCATTTTAAGCGGGGTATACAGTAACACCCCAAGTTTTTATGACCCTTTTTTCTAAATAAATTAATTTTTATTTAATGTCTTCCATTTCACGCTACACCAAGTTAAGATTTTGTTATACAAAACAACAAGTTAAGTTTTCACTACATGCAACACCAACATGGCTTGTGTTACATGTAACACTGAGTTTCTACGAAATATCATTTTATTATTATAATTATTTAAATGAGATAGTTAAAACCTACCTGTTAAAATTAATAATTTTAAAATTAATAACTAGTTTGTACATAATATTAATAATGGTAAAACATATTGATAATAAAACTTGTAATTTTTGGTAAAATCTATATATGTTTGAAAATACTAATTTCTCAAATGAACATCTTTTTATGTACTTCTAGGAATAAAAATAAAATTAATTTCAGACACATTTAGAAAATTAATTTGATATAATAAACTAATATTTTAAATTAATATTTTGAAAATTATATTATGGTGAATTTTTGGAATCTTTCATAAAAACATCATTTTTGGATAAAGTGGAAAATGCGGAATTTTAATCCAAAACTGCTTTTTCATCTAAATAATTTCTAGGGATAAACTACATTTGAAATTGGTTTAAAAGTATCATTAGTTAATTTTTACATAAATTAATACAATTTAGTTCATTGGGAACAATTTCACATCAGATTTGGATATAAAACATTTCAAATGTTTAAACACTTTCACTTAAAAACCCGCTGTTATGACAAGACTTCGACATTAAATTTATATTAATTTATTCCACTTATATGAATATAGTTTGGAAATATTTATTCATTTTTTGGGATCAAAATAATTATAATTTCAAAAAAATAATCATAGTTTTTTACCCAAAAAAATTGTGAAAGTGATTAAAATTTATTATAGTGATTAAGAGAAAAAAATTGCTTAACATAAGACTAAACATTAAAAATAAGTTCCAAAATAACCTAGAAACGTGTATAAAATCCCCGGGATAGAAATATTTATAAAATTACACTCTTGGACCAAATTTTAACAATTATTAGAGTCACATGTTGTAAGGGAGACCTCTCAATAGTGTTATCTTTTTATGTTTACAGGAATGCCACTCCTCCTCTATAAAAGGGAACTCTCCCCCTCAATTACTCACACCTCTGAAGCCACTTTTTATCCTCCAACATATATTAAAATATCATCTAAAATCCCCAACCTTCTACCTATAATACTACATTTTTTCATAAATCCAACCATGGAGTCCCTCCGGTGCAAACCAAGAGGAGTTGCCCAAAGAAGAGGTAACATCCTTCCTCAAGATCCTCTGTTTTATTTTCATTCTCCACCACCTAAAATCCTATTATTCCATTTTTATTTAATAAAAGAAGAATAAAAAATATAATTATATGTTTTTATTAATTTTTTTACCTACACTTACACACACTTCCATCTAACGGGTAACAAACTTACCGTTATTATGTATGGAGAACTACCACCTCACGAAACGACGTTGTTCATTTTTCATTTACCACTTTTAATAGGTGGGAATTATGATGGAAAATATTTTTTATATGATATTTAAAATATTTAATATGGATTTAGTATCTTGGAATAATTATATAAAACATACCTTTATTTGTTTTATTTTTTTGTAAATACAACAACTTCATTTGGGGAAGTGTGGACTACTGCCTCCTCAAAGTCATGTGATTCGTTCACACTCTACATGGAATTTATTAAGGATGGATTTAGTAATAATATATTATTTATATGAAATAATAATTATACTATAATTAGTGTATATATATACATATATTTCATTTACTTTCTTTCTTTCAAAATTATAATTAAACATAAACAACATTCATGCGTACGTACGACCTACCATCTTCCAGAATGATGTATTCTATTTCATATTTATATTGTTTATATATTATTTTAAATATTTATATAATTAATATATATGATATTTATATCATTTTTTACATTATTTAAATAATTAAATCATGATCTAACTAATATTATAAAGAATTACTAGTGAAAACATATATGCAAAGAAAGCATATATTACCCAAAACATAACATTAACACGAAATTGTTAACAAATCGGTAATATAAATTCATAACCAAATCATATATTTTATTATATATAATAATATTGTTATTTTTTAGGATTATAATAAACTTATATTTATTATACATGATTTTTGATTGAGTACGATGAGATTCAAGACATAAGGTAAGGAAATTTCACCTAACTTTTTATTTCTGTGAGATACATGCCATATTACGCACTTGTTTATTTTCTATGATGTATATAATTCCCTATGAAATTTTATATGATTATGTTACTTTTTTTCTGATATTAAAATCCTTAAATTATTTTATTCTATCATGGGTATCACGATTCTAAAGTTACTCAAGTAGTAAGGGTTTTCTCATCTTACTTTTATTTTTCATGAGACACAAGCCATGTTCACCTCATATTTCTTATATGTGGTCTGTATTATACCCATGGATGTATTATATGACTATTATAATTAAATTTATGTGTTTTAACATATATATTTGGTGAAATTTATATCATGGGGTTTATGTTACAAAAGTTACCAAATCGGTAAAGTAATTTTGTCTCAATTTTCCTTCTTTGAGACACATGTCATGTTATGAACCTATACTATTTTATGAGGTGTATATACTTCAATTTGAAATTTTATATCCTTAACCCAATTCCTTTCATAATTTTGTAAGTTTCATGTATTTTCATTTTCTTACATGGGAACTATAATGCAAAGTTACCAGGTGGTAAGAGTTTATTGAAATAATCTAATCATTTATCGACATTATTTAGGATTATGATTACATTGATTAAATATTATGATTAATCTCTCAATAACTCCCATGAATTTGTTTATACTCTAGTTATTCCTGATATCTTCATGTATTTGTATTATTTTCTCCACTCATTGGTATATAATATTATTAAGAAAGTTTTTTTAAGAAAGTCTGATATTACCTCTCTCTTTTGTTGGATATATATGTTCTTTAAAACCATGTTTTTTAAAAATGTTTTCAATATTATTTTATAAGTTTTCAAGGAAAAAGTTTTTCAAAAATTTTCAATAATTATATTTATGTTTTAATTTATTTTCAAATAAAAATGTTTTCTAAATTTTTTCAAGAAACCCGTATATGTTTTCAAGTATTTTAAAAGAAAATGGTTTTCAAAATGTTTTTAAGATATCTTTATATGTTTTCAAAGTATTTTAAAATAAAAAAGTTTTCAAAAAGTTTTAAAGATTTATTTCTATGTCATTAAATTAGTTTAAAATAAAATGGTTTTCAAAATGTTTTCAATCATCCTTTGTAATTTTTTAATGAAAAAAATATTCCAACTATTTGCAATGATTTTTTTTTCAAGTTTATTTTCATGAAAATGGTTTTCAAAAGGTCTTATGTTTTAAAAATAATTTTCAAAGAATAAAGGATAATTTACTCATGAATTTTTTTTAAAAATATCTTTCCAATTTATTTCCCACCTAAGATGACATCTTTTGGTGTTAATCATGTATTTATAGGGAAATGATCTAAAGTTTTCATTTATATTATTTCTATGAATGGTTTATGTGTTAATGACATGAGTTTTATGAAACTTGTTTCTATTTTATGGGTTATATGTTTATGAAACCCATTTATCTTTCACAGGTTATATGTTTATGAAACCTCTTTATCTTTCAAAGGTTATATTCTTACGAAATCTGCTTCTTTTCATGGGTTATGATTTGATGAAATGATTTAAAAACATATATCTTTTTTCCATAGGTTATGATATAATTACATGTTTATGATACTCATTTCATTTTATAGGTTATGATATGATTTTTTATGGTCTTTTGGAACATGTATGTATGATTTCATTATGATATTGGTGGGACCTATATCTCCCTCCAATACATTGGGTAATGATTTATATATCATGAGATAATTATGGGAATCAAGTCGATGATCTTAATTCAATGTGGAATATGGGGAAACCCGATCCACTATGTGAATATGGGAAAACCCGATACACTATGGGATGAAGGGGAAACCCGATACACTATGGGAAGTTTGGGAAACCCTATACACTATGGGATGATGGAGAAACTTGATCCACTATGGGAATATGGAGAAACTTGATCCCTTACAAGGAATGGACTGTGACTAGGGTTGGCTGTGTGTCCCACATAGTAGGTGCTATAAAGTTCCCTGATAAGTTATAGTAATGTGTATTGATTTACAGGGAATTATATTACATGATTATGTGTATGCCACGATTCCATGTATTACTACCATGGTATGATTTCATAGCTTATTATTTTGACTGTCTTTTGATTCATGTCTAATGAACTACCAATATTTATTCCATGATTCTTTTTATGATATTTTATATGTAGGGTATGATATTATAATGTTATGATCATATTCTCAGACTCCTCTACTCATGGTTATTATTAAATATCTCCCTTGTTTACCCTTACTGAGCATATAAGATCAGCCTTTTTTATGTGTCATTCCCTGGGTTATGAAGATATGTATTATGTATGATATTTCTAAGAAGTTTATTAGTCTTGTATAACATAGTGTGAAATAATGTAGATCACATATGTACCAGTGTTTATGTTTCCAAGTTTCCAAATGCACTAAACTAATATGGTCATTGGGCGTCTGTTTGTGTAATGTATTATGTATTCCACAAAAATGATGTAATGTTATTATGTGAAATGCGAGGGTTGCTATAGGACCCTATCAGTGGAATCTAGGGTTTCATAATGAAATTAATGGTCACATGGTGTGTGACCCCTATCACATTGTGTGTTCCCCACTTCAAGTTGTCTTGATGTATACTTCAGAGGGTACACGGACACGGCCAAGATTACAAGTTGAAATAAACACTCTGTACTTTGAGAAAAACATGGAGATGAAAAAATGTATGTAGGAATATCCATGTACTTGGAAACGGGAAGTACACGGGTAGAGTAATGTCATGTACTTCCACACCGATAGGTTCATGTTCCATTTACACTGGTAGGAACAGGTGCTTAAGGGACACACCATGTACTCCTAGTACACACCATTTGTTCCTTCAGAGTTGGATTGGATCCCTTTTACTCTGTATCTTAGACAAGTTTCATTAAGTGTGTGTTACTTATTTCTATTCCTTGAGTTTTAGTATGGAATCACATCCTACATATAGGATATTTATCCCTTCATCAGGACTTCTTGGATAGAGTTATCACAATCCTTTCATGAGCCCAGAGTGAAATCCTTTATCATCTTATTTACCTAGGTGGAGTTCTTGGTTTCAGAGTGACCAACACTACATAGGCTTTAATACTTTACTTAGTGGGTTAGTCCAGATTGAGTTTTTGGTATACCCCATATCCTTTCTAATGATCTTAATCTATGTATCGTAACAATTTAGACATCTAGTGTATCCTTTCTATTGTAAGACCCAACAAGAAAGTCATATCATATGGACATAATCAGTGTTATCTAACTCGTGGAGTGTCTTCTCCTAGATGAGTGTTGTGTGGAACCTTTAAGTAGGAATCCTAGGATGGAATTATGATTATGACCTTACCTTGTGATTGTGTGTCATTGCTGAGTATATCTGAATATTATTATTATATGTGTTGTAGACATATACTTGTATATATATGAATGATATTATTTTGTCATATTCTTTGTGTTTTTGGGGTTTCCTAATAGGTATTGTTATACTAACCATTTCACTTTATTTTTTCACATGTGTGGGTATGATCGACCTTTTGATAGAATCATATTGGGACCATGACCAAATAGTTCTTAGTGATTCAGATAGACCGATGTGCGTTCCTGCGGTATATTGACAGTATCCACCATCTTTAATTTTAGGTTGGAATTATTTTCATTATCTTTTTGGTGGGCTAGTATTTTTCCATGTTTACTTTCCATTGCTTGTTTTCTTACCCGAGTTGTGGGATTTAGATGTGTGGATGCATAGTTTTTAAGTTTTTTTTTAAATTTCATCATTTTATAGGCTAGGATGTGTGTGTGTGTGTGTGTGTGTGTATATAAATACTTAGGCTAAGGCCTCCCATGTTAGTGATATGCCTACTTGATTTTAGTCACAGACCCCAGGCCTATTGGATGCTGGAATGGGGAGTCACAGCATAGGCCTCACTGGGATAGGTCGTGATATATTTTTTAAGAATAAGGATGGGTCAATTCACCTCAACATTGATTATCATTAGCTCAAAATAATCATAATAAATAAAAAGTATCCCCTATCAAATATAGTTGAATTTTTCAATAAATTATGTGGGGAATAGTATTTCTCTAAGGAAAACTTTTGGTCAGGATATCACTAATTAAATGTGGAGAATGAATATATCACCCAAAATTAATTTCAAAAAAGGTATTGAAACTATGAGTTTATAGTGATTCCCTTCGAACTCACTAATGATGCCGAAATGTTCATAGAATTAATGAATAGTCTTTAGAGATTACCTCAAATAATTGGAAGTCTTTATAGATGATATTATGATATACTCTCAGACCAAGGAGTATCATGAGGAGTATTTGAATACTATGTTAAAGCCTTTGTGAAAGGAGAAGCTATATGAAAATTAAATTAAATATGAGTTCTGATCACCAACAAAGGGATATATGTGGACCCTTATAAGACAAATTGAATTGTGGAGTGGCCCAAATAAATATATATTATAGAGATTTGTAGATTCCTTGGAATAAAAAGTTATTACTAATAATTTGTGAGAAATTACTCATGATTTTAAAATCCACTAACCAAGATGAATCAGAAGGGATTAATATTTTTCGGGATTGATGAATAGGAAGAGAGCTTCACGGAATTAAAAAAAAGGTTTATCATTACACCAGTCCTCACACTTCCCTCAAGTGTGGAAATTTTCATGGTATATAATGATGATTCAATGAAGGTCTTAGGCTGTGTATTAATGAAAAATGGCATAGTGATAGTCTATGCCTCAAGGAAGTTGAAAGTTAATGAGAAAAAATATCCAAATAATGATCTAAAGCTGGATATAGTAATCTTTACATTGAAAATCCAGTTCCATTATCTCTATGGGGTGAAGAAAGAGATATATACGAATCATAAGAGCCACAAATATATATCCACATAGAATAATATTAATATGAACTAGTGAAGATGGTTCGATTTGATCAAGGATTATGAATGATCATTCGACTATCATCATGGGGAATATAATAAAGTTATAGATTATTTAAGTAGAATGGATCCCGAAACCTTATTAATGATGAAAATTTATAAGGATCAAATCTTCTTAACTTTAAATGAATGGACATGAGAACCATAAAGGAAATAACATCATCATTCATTTCTAAAATTATTTCTCAACCGTCCCTTCTAGAGAAGATAAAGGATGATCAAAGAGATAATGTGAAAATTCATAAGAATGTGGAAGCTATAAAAAAAGGGAAATTATTATAGTTCAAAATTGGTGAAGGAGTAGTAAGATTTGGATCACGGCTATGTTTACCATCAAATATTGAGATAAAAAAGTTGTTTTTGAACGATACATATGGATCAACCTTCTCCATCCACCTAGGGAGCATGAAGATATATCAAGATCTCCAAGATAACTACTAGTGTGAAAATATGAAGATGAATATTTCTAAATATACATCAAAGATCATCGTATGTCAGTAGGTGAAGGCTAAAATTAAAATTACAAGGGGATGATGCAACTATTACCCATAACCGTAAATGAGAGAAAATCAATGTGTATTTTGTCATATGTCTTCTAAATACATCCAATGGAAGAAATTATCTATGGGTTTTGGTGGATCATTTTACAAATCCTTCTTAATTCATTATAAATCAAGAGGAATTACCACTTGAAAAACATATAAGGATATACATTATAGAATTGGTGAGTCTACATGGAACACCACTATTAATTATATATAATAAATATCTGATATTTACTTCTAATTT
Organism: Viscum album; assembly: GCA_963277665.1. Lineage (NCBI taxonomy): Eukaryota > Viridiplantae > Streptophyta > Magnoliopsida > Santalales > Viscaceae > Viscum > Viscum album. The sequence goes on along the minus strand of CAUJRU010000378.1, from coordinate 683,394 downwards.
CTTGAAGAATATCCAAAATACTCTAAAAACTGAGTTGGAATTCAGTACGGATTATCACCCCAAAGCCGATCACCAATCTGAGTGGACTATCTAGACATTGTAAGATACATTGAGAGTATGCCTGGTGGACTTCAAAGTAATATGGAATCATAATCTTCCAATGGTTGAGTTATCATACAATAATACCATTCAATCAAGCATCCAAATCACTCTATATAAATCCCTTTATGGGAATATATTTATAACACCTATATTTTGGGATGAGTTTGGTGAACACAATAATTTGGGACCTAAAATTTTAAAGAAAATAGTAGAAGAGATCAAAACCATTTAGCATCTCCTTAGGGTGGTCAAAGTTGAAAAAATATCTATGTAGACAATCTTCAATAAGACATGGAGTTTGAGGTTAGAGATAAAGTGTTCCTCCATATATCTCTATGGTATAGAGTCATGAAATCTAGGAAGAATAAGCTAATTACTAGGTACATCATTCTATTTTAGATTCTTGATAACATCAGATCCATGGTTTATTGACTAACACTCCCACTAACCCTATCTCAATTACAGAACGTATTCATTGTATCCCTATTTAAGAAGTACATACCATATCCCAAACATGTAATGAATATAGAGGAATTAAAACTGTAAAATGATCTATATTATAAGGATCAGCTGGGGAAGATCTTGGACCATAGAGATAAATTTCTACACAACAAGACAACTCACCAAGTCAAAGTTCTACAGCAAAACCATAAGTACGAGGATGTGAAATGGTGACTATAGGAATCCATGAAGTAGAAGTAACCCCCAAAAATTTCACCTTAGTATATAAAACAAAATTTTGAGGGTGGAATTTCTTAAACGATAATAAGGTAGCCATACATAATTTTATCAATGGAATTTTCCTTCTTATAATTGTGTCATATTTAGTAATGTAGTACAAAGAACATGCACCACATGAAGAAACCAGAAACATTTTATTAAAATAATTTTAAAATTACATCTAGATAACAAAAATGGCCATAAGAATTGAGAGTAATATAATGGGAAAAAAATAGAAAATAACATAACAATAATAGGAAAAAATGGATATGCTCGATCCCCCAGAATAATTTCACTCATGAACAACACTGTAAAAATGAAGCATAATATTAGTAATGAAATATTAATTTTTAAAATGAAGAAATATATATAACCCTGAGGGAAAATAGATTTGAATAAACAATAAATAAAATTTTATTTATAAAAATTAGGGAATCCATTTGACCATTACAAATCTGACTGTTGGAATAGTAATATGACCGTTGAAAAAGTAATTTGACCATTGGAACAGTAATCTGGCCATTATGAATAGTAAACTAGTCATTAGAATAGTAAAATCAACTATGGAAGATTAAAATAATATTCAGGAATCTCATAAAATTATAATATGGAATATTTATGTCATGATACAACTAAATAATTGTTTTAAATGATAAAATAAGTGTTTATATTTTTTTGAAACATAATTTTTTTATTTTAATTTCTATAAAAAATATAAATATTTAAAATAATGTTTACTTTAATAAAATTGTTATATAAATTGATATTAAATTTTCTTATTATGATAATATAATTTTATGAGACCATTAGTAATTTTTCAAAGGATCCAAAAAATTATCATAATATTTAAATTGGAATTTTTCAGGTAAATGTGGATTTTAATATAAAAATTTAATTTATCATATTTAGATAATTTAATTTATAAAAATAATTTTATTATTTTAATATATATACATCAAAAAATTGTTAGGGTGAGTTTTTTGTGTTAATATAAAATAATAGATTTTTTTGAATAGTGAAATACGAAAAAATGATATTTAACATTATAAGATAAATACATGAATTTTTTAGTCACAGATGAAGTAAGAAACCATTATTTGAAAATAAAATGCACCATTTACTATATATGGTGACAAGATTCAACACTATTGGTAGTCTTGATCCAAAATAATAAACTAATGATTATAATAATCAAAATCACCCTCTCTTCCCATTATAAATACCATCCCTCAACACTCCTTCACCTCACAATTTCTAAACCTTGGAACATTCAAAATTTCTACCCTATTACCATAAAAATACTCTCTCCGACATACTAGTTCTTCAAGAATCATCCAAATTCCATTCCAAGGTTCCTTAAGGGGTATAATAAAATGATACAAGGGGGAGGTAAACACTAATATAAATTTCTTTTTATTTTATTCTTCTTCTACTGTCCAATATGATCTCCATAAACCCTAAAATAGTAACATAAGTATAAAACAATATACTAATATATTGTTATTATGGTGTAATATCCATATTATACCCTCCCTTATTTCATTTTTAATATAAAAATGTTGTTCACAATACGGTTGGTTCAACAACTCCATAAACAACATACTTCATTTTTATCCTCCACTTTCAAGGATGGTTATAGAAACAATATTATGGTTAAATGTGATTAAAATATGTATATTATATCTTATTTATTGTTCTTTAATGTTTTAAAAATCATTAAATTAAATTAAATGAATCTAGTTTATCAAGGCCAGTAAAATGACCAAAATGAACTAACCTCATAATGTTAACATTTTTACTAAGTGAATCATCCATATGTAGGAAAAAAAAAGATATTTGGGACCATTTGTTTTTTTATAAATAAATTAATAACATTTAATTTAACACTTATATTTTTAGTCCCATTTGACTAGAACATCAATAATTATCCACAAGTGATCCGACCATGGAATCATGAAACGAACACCGCCAGAACAACAAAATTGAACATTATATCTCATTGAAATGGTTATAAATGAACATTACATAATTATATTAAATAAAATATATATTTTAAAGGTTATAAATTAAGTAATTAATTAATATTTTTTTATCCAGGATGTTAAGGGAAACTACAGAATGAATCTAAAACCTTAGGTAAGGGATCTCTCCTAACCACCCTATTTTATTTGGGGTTATTATTTCTCTATCTTACCTCACTTTATCACTCTAATATTGTTATTTAAGTATTTTATATTCTATATATATGTCCCAAAGGTATATACCTAGCTTAATTAATATTTTCTTTATGGGAATATCCATGTTTTGAAAGGCTCCCTTCTCAATTTCGCTCTATAAGAAAACCATATTAAAGAGAACTTCTCTATTTCTTACCCCTTTACAAGTTTCACTCTATAAAATGTTTTAAACCACCCATGTTTTATAAAATATCTCATTTTATCAGGGAAAACCATTTTAATTCATATTTAGTTTTATGGAAATTATTATTCCCTTACCCTCTTTAAAGACTTGTTACCCTTTTCCCTAAAGCCCCGCTTAAGATGTACATTTCGAAAAGGATTTCTCTATTATTTTTCAAATGTTCACTTCAATTAGACATAATTTCTCTTGAACTATGATTATGAATGTAAAATAATTATTAAATCCATTATTTCATGGAAACCATTATGATCTATCATCTGATTATTCAATATTTCATGGTTATACGTACCATTTCTTTCCATGGGTAATCCTTATATTTATTCCTTATGTTTGATTTCTGTAGGTGTCACACATATGCATGTACATGTTATGATGTTTCTGAAAAAATGGTGCTCCAATATATTAGGTAATATTTTTTTCTCATGATATGTTATGTATGGTATTAGGGAGTAAGCCTAATACATGATGAGACTTTGTCAACCATGTGATGTTGTCTTGGCAGTTACCCTTGAATTATGATTATGTCATGTTTTGTATTTTTGAAAAATTCCTATGTTTATATAATCTTATGATTCTATGTTATTTATATTGTCTCTATATATTATTATTCATGATCCTTGTATTTTATGATATCATGTTATGCCTTATGACTCATCTGTTAGGCTTCATTACCATGTTTATTCCCTTACCAAGATTTATAGCTCACCCATTTCTTTTATGTGTTCCCTAGGTTATCCTATGTAGTTTTAGAATATAAAAGGTATTTAAGAGATAATTATGTTGAATGAAATAGATAATTTTTTAGTTTCCTTTTGGTGTATTATGAACCAATTCTTCTAAATACAGTGAGCCTTATGATATTTGGGTTGTGTTTATTGGATATTTTTGTTAAAAATAAAATAATAATATGTGTAAAAGACCTGTGATACTATAATAAAACTACCCATTTTTCTCATTTTTTCATTAAAAACACTCTCCCTTTATAAACACATTTTATATAATAAAAATTAAGGGTTATAAGTGTGATTAGAAAACCTCATTCCCCAGTTTTGTATAGTTGTCTAGTAATTATAGATTAATTGTATAATAGATTCTTCTCATTTTTTGTCCCCCTCAAAGGATATAATCAATTAAAATTTCTCATAGTAGTTATTATACAGTATTAATACAAAATGTTTTATTTTATTGTAGTGATAGTCCTTATAAACTGCTCAAATTCTATGTATGTTATCTCATAAATAATAAAAAAATAATGGAGTAAGGAGGGACCTATTTCTTTATCAAAAGAGAAACTCATGATGAGAGTTTAATCCCACCCTTATCTCGTTTTTAATTCTTATAATATCATATTTTTGAAGTGATTTTTACCTTTTTAATATCCTTCATATATTTTTAACTCATATACTCTCCTTGATCTATCCTCATTTATGAGGAAGCCCTCTTTTCCTCAGAAATCACGTAAACTTCATTTCCATGGTCATGCATCATATTTCTCATGGTATATTCATAAGTTAGTTTTCATACAATCCTTTTTCCCATTACCATTACATCCACTCCATTCACACAACATTTCTTGAATTTATATATCACTACTTGTGGACAACTTCTCATGAGATTTGGTCTCATTATCTAAAACAAATCACATTATTTTTTTTATCATTACACACTTATTACCCATATATTTTTTTAACCTTGTAAAATTGGTTAGGATAAACAATAAGAAACACTATCTTTGTTTTCCCAACTTCTCTAGTCATATATCATGATTTATTTATAATCCTTAATGAATGTGGATTTTCTCCTTTTTTATTCTGAAATTATTTCCTCTTCACAGTATAAGAACATTCTCCTAGAATAATAATCATACATTCATCACCCATGTGAACTTCTTTTACACATCCACCACACACTTACTATAAGAATCCACAACCATTTTGTATATATTTTTTTGGTGTAGATCTAATTACATATTGTCTTATTTGGGAATTTATACTTATTTTCTCTTCATATCTTCCACTTTGTTCGTGACTCTTCACTAAAAATGACATGTTAAACTAGTAATAGAATGATTTATTTCCATACCTTCCACAAAACCATAAAAAACCATTTAACTATGTATTTTACATAGATAATGAATCTATCTAAAAATTCATTGGGGTTTCCTTGTTATAATTAGAGCCTTTCTTTTTCTAGGGGTAGTGGTTTTCTTGACTTCCTCTCTACCTTAGATGGGGAACAGTTCCCATCATAATTATAAGTAATCCAAAACTCCACATATTTGTTTTTTTAAACTACACTATTAGAAATTACATATATATCTTGAGATTTATTGGGTGTAGATTTTACCTATCTATCATGTTTTCTCCTTTCACTATGTTGAGAGAACTTAGCTTTAACCTCTACTGATTTTATTAAGTGTTATATGGTTCTATTTATATCAATCTCAAACAATTATTTATCCCTTAAATCCATATTTTCTTCATGATCATCCATATTGTTATCTTACTCATCCATATTTGTTTTTTGTTTCTTAATCTCATCAATGTATGTCACTTAAATTTTGATATACTCTTCGTTCACTATTTCTACATTATTGTTTTCTTTCTATAATTTTATTTCTTTATTGTTTCCTCCAGGATCATTTCATATTTTTCTTTCTTCTTAAAATATGGATCTTTATTCATCATATAAGTTATGAGTATACGGTAAGGCTCATCCAATTAAAGGTCATATAGACATTCCAAGGCTAAAACCTTAGCATAAAAATAAACAATAAAATCCCTAATTAGATTTTAAAAAATGGTGTTATAATTGATATTCTTAAAAAGCCCATGAATATTTATAACTATTGCATTCACTTGAGTGAAATAGAAATTAATATCTTCCTCATCAACCATTTTATGTTCCTGAAGCTTTCTCTTATAAACATCGAAATTGATATCCTTGACTTTTACATTAACATCATAGTTTCTTCTCATTTTATTCAAGATCTCCTTGGTAGTTTTAATACCCATGATATTTGTGTATAAATTTTCTGATAGATACATCAAGAATTTATTTTAATCCATTCAATCTAACTTCATATTTCTCTTATCATATTGAGTCATAGAAACACCTTCAATATAAGGGTTAAAACCTTAATATCATTACATCTCTCAATTCAAAGACAAGTGATATGTCGTAGGGTAGCATCTTATTACTCTAACTATGATAATTATTTCCATTAAATGTGGGAAAACATCAATTATTTACTGAGTTAAGATACTCCATATCTCATAAATGTTTCAAATATTCAAAGGTTTTTTTATCCCTAATAGTAATTCAAGATCCCAAGTCTAGATAGATCACGGAGAGGGGGAGGGGTAAATCAACGATCTCTTTTTATTTTTATACAAGTTTATCCTTTTTAACTTTGTCTTCTATGGTTGGTTAAAGATTTGATTCTATTGTATTTAATATCTCATTTTGATCTCATATATAGTATATATAGATATAGTTTAGCATATGAAATTTATAAGGTTCGACTTAAAATCCTACTCATTTCCATTGTTTCTTAGACACCCAAACCTACATATTCTCTACTATAATATCGTTATCAATTACATTTGATCATGAGTAACATGGGAGAGTAATTTTTATACAACATAATCACCATTATTTGGTAGTAACTAGATATACACCCCAATAGTCAATCTTCTAGTGGTGTATGGTTATACACCTTGGACACCAACTCTTCTTCCATGATTAGTTATATTCCCTAACCAAAAAGCTTCCATCCTTTAGTTTTTATAAACCCACAATCAATAGTAACTATTAATTCACCCCATTCTGCATCATTTACTTCAATATTGATCTAAATGTAGAAATATATCTAGATACCCCTATTTTCTTATACACCAACTGATACGATCTTCCCCCATGAGACTATAGGATTAAGTTTTCTCATATACATATTCAAGATCATCAAAAGTTTCTTGAAACTATTATTTTAGTCCTAAAACTCACTCTAGATCTTGTGTTATCTGGTTATTTCACAACTCTTCAAATACTCTATCATTGGTGATCTTTTTCTTCCTTGAATTAATCTTGACACTGAAATCATTCTTATCCTTTCTTCGATAAAGTCATGTATTGGTTTCTTAGTTTATCTCTTTTATTTTTCTCAGCTCACACAACTTTCCATATCGCTTTTCCCATTTATTTATATTCACGTAATAATATATCAACAATATTATCTTATATATTCAATTTATGAAAAATATACGATCATTAGTAGGAGAAGTGATCTCGTAATTCAAACCGGTTGATATTTCTCAATTTTAAATTCTCATTTAAATATCTGGTCATGTTTTCTTTTTAAATATTCTTAATAAATGGGTGTTTTCCTTTCTCAGGTGCTATTAAAATATCATAGAATTTATTTCCACAAAATCCAAGGCTTTTAATTCTTTTGAAAAATTCTCCATGTGTGCATTGAAGCATGCACTTTGATGTGCCTATTTCCTTATATGGTGCATAACTCACCTCAATATTCCATGATAAAAAAATCTACCACTATAAATTCACCATGGTATTTTTTATGATGTAGATCTCCCTATGAATGACCATGATCAATTTCTAACATTAAAGGCTTCTCAAAATTTTCACGAGGAGTGGATCATGGTGTATTTTAACATTCCATTTCTTACAGGTAAACTATTATCTAACCATGATCTATAATTTTGCGTCGTCTTCCACATCTCACCATTTAAATTTAATGACTCAAACAAGACTCTCTATCTCTCATCGGGAATCAACTCACCTAAAACACTCACCACCATAGTTTTGAAATCAACTTATTCTTGTTTCACTATCTTTAAATCTGTACTGTGTTGTGGTGCGGTACTATTCATATATATTATTAACATCACCTTTGGTTGTTGATAGAGTCACCCTCTTTGGTAATGTTTAATACTATAAATACTAGCACATTCATTAATTATTTAAATAATATCCTTTTATTACATAATTTATAATTGTGAAACTCTATATTTTATTATTTCATATGATTTTGTAAGTCATAAAAATTTCTCAATACTTAGTGAATTTATGGATTTGGATCAAGTCATATGCTCATAATGTCATGAAAATTTTCTAGGATATGACCTTTACATATCCATTGAAATCTATAGATGACCAATATATAAGTCCTTATTTTTAGTGTGACCTTTAAACATATTCTACTTCTTACATTTATGCAGTATTTGGAAAACATTTATGTATATACAAATGAACCTTAGGTAGAATGAATAAACCAAGAGTTTCCTTTATATAGCAAACCACTTCAACACAAAATCATCTCAAGACTTTATAATCAATCCTGAGGTCTTATAAATCCCATAAAATATTATATAATGGACTCTCACTGTTAGTACATTTCTTTATCTTGAAGATCCACACATCAATCCTCACATTTAAAATATTGAGTGTATGTCGGTAAAAATACCCCAAGAATCATCAATTTATTATTTTCCACTTATGAAAGCATCTCAAAAACACCTATTGAAATCTCATACAACAACTAGATTACTTATTAACAATAAATAAAATTCAATCCAAGGGGAGAATCACATCGAAACCTAACATATCACCCCTTAACCTCACCTAAGTCATTTCATAATGTCCCTATCACCAAAGGCCAAAAATAAATTTTCAGGTTTTAGGAATTATTATTGGGGGGTATTTTACCCTTATATGAAATTCACTCTTCATGCTTATATCTTACCAAAATTTTGGAATATGGTGTCTATATATCAAAATGTTCTAACCTTTGGAAAAACAACCACAACGGAGTGAAATGAAAACAATCAAAGATAATATATGATGCATGATAAAATTATTTTATGTATAATCCTAATAAATAAAAAAATATTATAAGTGTATACAACTCAAGAAAAAGTCTAGTAAGGCTATAAAATAGGACTTACCAAAATGGATCCCAAAATGACTCCTTCATGCCTCCCAAAAACTCTATGAGTCAGCCCATCTACTGGAAATCCTCCTCCTGCAAATCTCCATTAACATTTCTATGTCCCACGACTTTTGAAGAAAGAGTTTTTTCCTTACATGTGTCACATTTTATATAATATACCCATACAAAAAGTGGGAATGTAGGGGTGAGTATGAGACTGAGTTAGATTTCCCTAAGACTTCCTTATACATACCATGTATATGAAAATCTAACAACATATAACTGATTTTTTACAATTCATTTCCCATACATGAAATCCTATAAAATCATAAGAAATGATTTACTTTTCACCAAAAAAATATTTAACATAAATCATTCCAAACACATTATAAGTCTCTAATTTTTCCAAACCACACATACCTATATAAAAGTTCGATCAAAACTTTGGGGGATATTAAAACCATGGGAAACCACCAATAATAAACAAGGATCTCGATCACTCATGATTAGGATGAAACCCAACCATTTTCTGAAATCCCAATCAATCGAGATGATGCACCCACACATAATATGAATTAGAACCTTGTTAACCCTAACAAGGCACCTACACTAAAGTAGGAGTTTCCAACATATGTTTGGACCTCACACAACCATCCTGATAATATCAATAATAATATCACTATCCTGTAACTCAATTTAACCATTGATAATAATATCCAAAACCAATTTTTCATTTCCTAAAAAATTTATAAAATACACATAAACCCAGAAAAACCACCCATTTTATTTTCTCCCAAAAACTATACATAACAAAAAACACCACATTGTCATTAAATAATTTCCAATATATTAATTTTTTTAATGAAATAATAATATATAATATAATGGTATTTCTAAAAAAATTGAGTGTATGAGAATCCACCTACCTCAACTCGATGATGAAGTGAAATCATACCGCCAAAATCAAGATTCAGGTTCTCCTCACCCTACTCAAACAACTAGAACAAAAATACCTAAATATTTTTAAGCTGAACCATCCAATCTAAGCAAAAACCTTACCAAGTTAATATTTCACCAAGAAAGAACAAATAACTAAAATATAAAGAATATACAGAAGTAAATTTCCTTGGATCCAAACTCAAACCACCCAACGATCCAAGAGAGATAAGCTCTGTGAGGTCATGTAAGAGAAGCGATTTAGGTAGATCATCAACTAAGAGTTTAGATACTTATTCCCATTGAATATTTTGATGTTAAAATGTTCAAACTAGATATTGGAACATTCAAATCATAGTAAATTTCTTTTATTAATGTACCCAATAAGAAATGAGTATATCCTTTGTATCTTAAATTATACTCAATAACTTTTATGATAAAAAAATTATAAACTAGTATATGTAAATATAGAAGAGGAAATAGACACATGTATTAAGAAAGTAAAAGGGATCAATTATTGCATCATAATGTTTAATTTTTTCTAAGAACAAATAAATATTAATTATAATAAATCTAGTTAATCCAATGATAGAATTTTTTGACCCAATTCTTGGATATAAAATTAATCAGTCTTACATGAGGTTCATTTATAAGTAGTAAACATTATATTTTCAATATCTTATGGTATTTAAATTATATACTATATAATATGTATAAACCTTAATGTTTTCTTTGGTAGTGTGGTGTTAATGTATCGATCTATGAGGGGAATAGGAAAATGAAGAACAAGAATAACTTGATGTACTACTATAGATAGAAATATGATAGGGTGAATATATTAATAGTTTAGTATGGGAATATATGTCATAAAGAATTTAATATAATTTTCAATATTATCGTAATGCCTGAAATAAATAAATGGATATGACTACAGTTATTATATCTATAAAATTATAAAAAATATCATATCCCATGGAAAAAATAAAATCCAATTAAGGATATCTATTGAATATGTATAATTATTAATATATACACTTTCAGTTTATATATTTATTAACCATTACTCTATTTATAGATTTTTGGTACTATATAGACAATGATTTTAACCCATTTATATATGATCAAATATATGAATTCATGGATGAATGGTTAGGCTATGTTATGTCACAATATCATGAGAATTCGTGAAAATTATTTTTTATAGATTATTTTTCAAATTTTATTATAAAAAAATATGCATAAAATTTATCTACAAAACCAGGATTGAAAAATAAATGTAAATAAATTGGAAACTAAATATAGAGTAAATAACCAATAATTTAATTGAAATAATTTACTTTCTTAGTTTATTAATCATCTTCGAATCACATATTTCATGAAATTTATTTTAGTTCTATTTAAATAAAGTGAGATTCTAATTTAAAATTCATATTTTAGTATAAAACATGTGACACTTACTCAAAAATTATAAAAGGATGTAGAATTGTTATGAAACTATAGGACAATTATTGTTGATTAACTTATGACTTGTAGGAGTGAATCACACATCATTCTAATACATGGTGTAGGAAGTATGATTGAAAGTTTATTTTTCAACTATAAGCGTTAAATAAGCTCAAAAAATGATCCATATTATCAAAACCAAGTAGACTAATTAGGATTATCATAAAATGATATGAAAGTAAATGATTATTTTTTATGATATATAGGAATGAACTATATGCTCATACTGACTTAAATTTCATGTTTTCAATTTAAAATTTGTATTTTAGTTCAAAATGTGTGTCACTTTCTCATAAATAATAAATTGATCTTACATTTTCATAAAACTCTAGCAAAATGATAATTTATTCATTTATTTCAAATAGAAAATAAACATATGTTATTCATATGTTTGGTTTTTCTGGCATGACTAAAATATTGTGTTTTCAATTTAAAAGTGAAATTTTAGACCAAATCATGTTTCACGTTTTTAAATCGAGAAAATGATTTTATACTATAGAGGACCAAAATTCTCTTAATCCTCTACTTTGTGGATTTGGGGTGTTGGAGGTGTTATGGATGTGTTTATAGGTGAATAGTAGAAATGGGAGAAGGAATTTATTTTAATTTTTTTTTGGAATCATGTATAATGTCATGATCTAGTGTGTTGCACCATGATTTGTTATTTAATAGAGCTGGATGAGAAGGGTTGGATTAGTTTCATTTTTTCCAACTTTTTTGTGGAATGAGGCATCATGTTGCAAGATGAAACATATGTTATGGTATTCTGGTGTTTCTATATTTAAGTATAGAGAGTCTATTATACATTTATTGTATGTATTTCATATGGATATTTTTATTTTATTAAGGATTTATTAACGATGATTTTTCACTATCACACTATTTGAGGTGGCTGTACTATGGTTTTTGGTTTAGAGACATCAAGTTTGAGGTAAACTTAAGAGGTTTGTGTCATGATTCTTAGGGGTTTAAGTATTTCAATGTGACTTTATTTATTGCACCATTGTCTTCATTAGATGTATTGATTTTTTACCCAAATAATTGGGGTGATCATACTATTATTTTCAAAGATGGCCGACATTTCACAGTGAATCCACTCATCAAACTGTGATTTTTGTTCACTGAATGTTTAATCCGAATTCAAGTATCTTCATGAATCCTCTTCATTTCCTTTGTATTTCTCCATACCCTAGGAATATTTTCCCTCTATTTTAATGTTCATTGATCATTTCTTTGTATATTTTTATCCTTGGATTCACATGATATATTCCTTATGGTGAAAGGTTCTCTCTCTCCTCTTTTCTTCTCTTTTCAAGTCTTATATTTTGATATATCATATTTTCCATTTTAGAAAGGTCATGTAAAGGGATATATAATCAGTTTATAATATATTTTTTGAGTACTTGATAGAGGTTCATGTGTCATAGGTTGTTGAGGGTTTCTATTAGGATCATGGTGGTGTTTGATCACAATATTATACTTTTTCTTATTGAGTTATTGCTGAAGATTCGATTGAGGTAAAGGATTTAAAATCTCTCTTATTTTATCATGTGATTAATTTGGAATTACCATTCCTATTTTTTGACTAAGTGTTTGAAATTAACATATTGTAGATAATGAAAAAGGATTAAGGAAATTGAAAGGGTGAGAAGTTAATTTCATGTGATTTATATAATTTCTATGTTATTTATTATGTATTATTACATAGGTTAATTAATAAATATATTGTTATGATACCATTATTTTAGTTTTATTTCATATGCTTTATCATTTTCATAATCAGTTAATAACTTAAATATGGAAATGAATGTGTAGGTGGGGGTCCAGATTCAATGTTCGATATTATTTGTGCATGAATTGTTTAATAAGTATTGAAGCCTAAATAATAGAGAATGTTTGATGTTTTTTTTGTTATTGTTATTTCTATTATTATTTTAGGTAGAATGGTCTTGGTATGGTTGGTTTTTATGTTTTATAATGGGGTGATGACAGGCTATTTTTTGGTGATATCTTGATGTGTTTGATATAGAATAGAGTGAATTATTTTGTTAAAATGGTGGAATTTATGATTTGGTTATTGTAATGGGATAGTGTGGTTGTTTATAAAGATACATAGAGAGGTTTATATGTGTTTGTTTCATACTTTCCAATAAATATGGGATTTGGATGGAATAAACTAAATAATTAAGGGGTACTATTTGTGATGATATAAATGGAATTGAAATAAATGAATAAATAAAATAATGAATGATTAATATAAGTGGAATATGTTTTGATGGGTTGATGTTGTGTTAGAAATAATAAATGAAGTGGTGTGTAATTAAAGTGTGGTATGTGATAATATAAATGATGTAAAGAGGTTATGGTTATATAAATTTGTAACAGATGAGGATTAATTTGGAAATTGAATATAAATATGGTTAATGAATGAAGTGAATCTAATTAATATTTTTTTTGGTAATATATTAATGTGATATTGATTGTGGGATGAGGAAATATATGTTTTATGGTTTTTATGTAGTTATTATGTTGTGGTGATGGAGTTTATTTATGTTGTGGTAGTGGTGTCTACAATGTTAATGTGTGATAGTGATTTTTGTGGCTATAGTGTCAGTGTGTTAGGTAGTATACATTTTGGTTAGGATTATGTGATATTATACATCCATTTTATTTTTTTATTTCTTACATACCAATACCCTCATTGGGTAGTTAAACTAATGAATATATATGTTTTTTGGTTCTTGGTGTTTTTCCCAACATCCATGATGGTAGTGATATGAATGGTTAATTATTCCCCCTTCCCCACTTTCTCTTTATGTCATAGAATTGGATGTGATGGTATGAAATTATAATATAGGATATTGTGGTTATCATGCAGGTGTATGGTGGAGACATACATGGGAGGAGGACAACACAAGGTTGATGTACATCATGTTTATGTTCTTTGTCATAATGTAACATGTGTATGATTAAGATATATGGATATGTGGTGATGAGGTGTAAGGTTTTGGTTGTGTGGTTGTTATTATGATGGGATTATGTGGTTATTCGGTTATTTGGATATGGAGGGGATAATATAATATATATGTATGATTTTGGGGAGTAAGTGTTACTATTTTAGTGGTAAAGTGGATGTGGGGTACCTTTACATATATTTTATTAATATTATATTACTATTTGTGATGTCTTGAACCAGGTTCACTCATAAGTAATCAAACATGGTTGGCCACAAGAATAATGACCCAGCCTTTTCTTACATTAATATTACATCATTATGAAGATAAACAATATAATAGTATTACACCACAAGGATATATAGTTTTATTGTCTTGGGAAAACTAGGACAAAGCATTACATTTAAAACATCAAGAATAAACATTTATTTAATTAATCCTTCACTAGATTCTTATTGGAACTTTACCTATCCTTAGTATAAGTATTCACCAAATTATATACATCAAAAAAGGGTGATCTAAAATCCTAGTAAGAAGATAGATAAAAAAATATGGCATGCGGTGAGCATAATCATAACATCATCATCAAAATCATGAGAGGACACATTATTAAAAGACTTGAAATTTGGAAATGCATAAAAAAATTAAAACAACGTGTCTTAGTGGTTAACTACCCCAAATAGTTATTAAAAAATATAGAATCATGTTTAAAAATAATTTTACTTTAATTCATGAGGTTCATCACTTTACCCAATGCATTGCAGTGCTGTATAATTTTAGGCGCACCCGTCACATTCAAACATTCATATTGCACTATATAATTCTGGGTGCACCCATAAAATCATAACATTTTAATTATCATGATTGACACATAGAACATATATCAATAATAACCATGGAATGGAATGGGTTTCAAATTATAATAACACATTTTTAAACTTTGGGTTCCCAAAAGAAAGAGGGAATAACATACATTATACAAGAACCGTCAACCTTGAGTGAGAAGTAAAAGGTGTGTTCTTGAAAGAAGTGTTCTTTTGGAAAACATTTTTTTTGACATAAAATCTAGTGTAGAACATTTATATCCCATAATAGGTAATATAGTGATCAAAAAAATTATTTTTAAGGAGTAACGACACCAAAAATGGAGTGAAAGAGGGAGAACCTGAAGAAAGAAAGTTGGGTTTGGGAATTTCCCTTTACCTTGTATCTGAACACTTCCGTCACTTTCATTTAATATATAATCACATTAGATTAATTAATTAACAATTACAGAACCTTTTTTACATAAATATGGATAATTATGGTTTATTAAGATATTTTATGGGCCTTTGGATGAGTTATAGGTTTTAAATCCATTGTTCAGGAATGTTTGTTTTTATGGTTTTTTTGAATGGTTCACTTGTATTCATAAATTAAAGTTAGTTTAGAACATGGATAAACATACAGAACTGATATAAAATGTTATTAATGATATTCCAGGAGTTTAAATTATCTTATAATTAATTATGTTATATACAATGTGGATGAATCATTAGTTAAGATTTAATGATGATCGTTTTAGGTTAAATTGGGCAGTTTTTGGATCACAACGAACATGTTTGGATTTATCATTTAGTAATATGTATATAATTTAGTTCCATAAAATTAAATAATATATAATACATATATAATAATCTTATTCAAACATAAAAATGGTTTCATGAACAGATCTAAAGGCAGTAAAGGAAATTGAAAACATGTCGTTCACGAACAACATTTTGTTTTCTAGAATAAAAAAAGGAGAAGGGGGTAGGATGATAAAATATACTATTAGTATCATAAAATTATAGAATATTTATAATACTGAAGTTACCATACCATTTGGATGAATATAGGTGGGGATAGAAAAAGAAATGAACTTGAAATTGAAAGGAAATTAAAGGAAATAAGAGAGAGGAATTACCTCTTGAGTTATCATCTTGAGATCCTCCTCAAGGAACATTGGATCGGTCTTTGGATGAGACCAAAAGCTCTTAGATGTGGGGGAGGTTCTAGGTAAGATGTTTGATTAGAGTTTAAACATTTCTTGAATCTTGAGAGGTGTGGGGAAATGAGGATGTGAAGTGTGGTATTTATAGTGGAGAGAGAAGGGCTTTCCTTAATATTTAATTCCTTAGTTTATTAATTTCCCCCAAGAAAAGAAATAGTGATGATTCCATGACCAAGAATAGTAATGTTTGAATGTGAGTTCTATATTTGGGTTCTTATATCACTTGTGATGTTAGTAATAAAGTATTTAAATTATAATGTATTTAGACGGTAAATTAATGCATTTTACTATTCAATAAAAATTCAAGTATTTCTGAAAAATCCCAAAAAATAACCCTAACCATTTCTAGACTTTTAAAATACAAAAATGAAGCCTATTTTTCAAAAATAATTTTCTAAATATAATTAATTTATTTTTTAATTAAAATTATAATTTACTTGAAAAATACAGTTTTTAAAATTAAAACAGATTTTATAATACTTTCAAAGATTACATAAGGTCTTGTAAAATTATATTAGAACCAGAAGACATAAAATTGTTAATTTATGAAAACATTTTAGGAAAATACATTTTTTAAAATTAATTAATTAATTATAATTAATTATTTATGACTTACAAAATACCAATATGTTTACTAAGGCCAAATTGTCACTTATAAGATGCCTAAAGTTTTTTTAATTTTTCAAGGGTAAGGTTACTATTATTTTGGACGATTTACTATTCATAAGGTTCATATTACTATTCACAAGGGTATGTTACTATTCATATGGGTGGGTTAATATTCACCAAAAGTTATGTTTTTCTTATCAGACTCTAAAAATATTACTGATCGCAACCATGTATGTCAGATTTTTGAAATTCAAAACATTAAAGAGGCAAAATTATGTTTAATGATCATATAGTATTCAGTATCGTGATATGTAATTGTTCTTACTAATGGTATTATACTATAAGGAATAATTATATGAAGGGAATTCCATTGATAAAAAATTGGGTAGTTATAACAAGGCCTCATGTGTGCCTGCCTATATGCTAGAGGCATCTGACTAGTAGTGAGGGTCTATGGTGGAAAATTGGGGAGACTGTACCCTCTTTTTCAGAGTGGAGAACAATAGTAAATGGAGGATAAATCAGCAGAATAAATATAAAAAATAGTAGTGTAAATAAATAGTATAGATAATTAAAAATATACATAATCTGTAACCAGTTTCATATAAATAATGATTATGTTATGATGCTACATATAAATGGGAATAAGAGGAATGAGGAAGTTGGCATACATCAGTACATGTTATAGAATAGTATACAAAAAGGAAAAAAACTAAACCCCAATAGCATGATGAGCATTTTCTCGATCCATTACTCCCATACTCTATCTGAGTATATAAATTCAAGTGTCCATAGTTGGTCTCTTACCTTTCTCCCTACCTGCATCCAAGAACTCTATCTTGGTACTAGTGGGAGGTCCAAATTGTGTGTGAGTAAAACTTATTTTTCCACCACCAAAAGTGTCTATAACAAATCTAGCATGTGAATAACACTATAATAGTGTATAGTATAAACTTGAATGAAGTATTACTATAAATTGAAGGTGTGATAAAATCCAGTCTACAAATACAAGCTGTGATAGGGAATTCTATAAATGAGAAATAATAGTATAATAAATGTAAACTAAATATAACCACCAGCCATGGAATATTCTAGATATATCAAATTATCAAACTCATATGGGCTAGAAACTGAAGGTCAATGAACAAGGTGTCATATTAAAGTTTGAGAAACTCATCAAAGGTAAACTCTCTAAATACTTGATCGGATACCAAGGTTCTAATTTGTGGTAGTTCATGTATGAGGACATCAAGTTCAGTCTAAGGATCTAATCCAAGGAATCCAAATTCTAGAATATTCAAGTGGGTCATCGCTTCCATACTTGAATAACCCTCATCCATTCTATACCATGATATTCATGGTCAGTGCCATACCCTGATTTTCATCTCTGGTGGCATGCCATGATATCCACGTTCAATAATATTATATAATGGATCATAGGGAAATGTTAACGCACATTCCATTTACAAACCATTTACATAAATAAGAACAATCCAAGATATTATCCATCTCATTTCAAAATTCCCATTTAGTCTATTTCATTAAACTCTTAATTTATTAAATACAAAGGGTCCAAGATAAGTATTCATACATTTAATAGTTCATCTAATTCATTTCCTCCTTTTACTAAATTTTGGAAATCTCTACACAACCAATGGGTGGTTTAGTCATAGGTTCTTAATAGAACCCACTTCAATGGGTCATTTTGATTGAGTTCAACAACCTCCTAACATGTCAATGGGTCCAAATAACATTTAATCCCAATTTAAACTTTTAATTTATGATATTTAATATTTTAGGAGAAATGAGTGGAAAGAGTGATGTGTGGTATATTAAAAACAAATTATCAACATCTTGAATTTTCGGGAAAATGTGTAAAACACCTACCTTATACTGAAAGACGACACCTAATATAGGATCAGCTTCATATTCAGGCTAGAACAAGATAAATTAGGAAAACTAGATAAACAAATCAAAAATAGGGAATATTCATCACATGAATATAATGTGGAATATGATGAGAAAAATAGAGAAAATAAGTTATTGGATTCTTAAAATTATTGAGGGTAATACAACGTGATGAACAATGGTTGACTCCAAGATCAGACAAAGGAGATCTCCCAAAGCCTATGGAAGATAAATGGAAGAGATCTCCCATGGTGGCCACATCTATATGTTTTAAGTAGGTTGAGAAGGTTTAAAGGGATAAATATAAGAGGGGAAAATGCGATTTCACCACTTTAAATGGGGTGTATGGTTTGGCCACATGGTTGGTCAAACTGTGCACCAATTGTTCACACCAACTACCTTAGGCGACACCCCCTCACATGGTTAGGAGAAAACATGTTCCAACCATAAAAGTAGAACTTCAAAAAGTGTAGTTTTTATAATCATTTGGACATCCTTATATGGTTAATCAAAATATGTATCACCCCACGTGGCTCGTGAAATTGAGGTTCATGGTTAGCACTAACATTGTGCTAACTGTGTGCCTTATCTATTTCTATAATAATCGAATATATAGTCCCTAAACCATTACCAAATGCTCTTGAAGCCTTCCTTAATCGCTTAGTAATTTTATCAGGATAAAAAAGGGTTTAAACAAAATAATTTAAGGTTTGTACATCTAATAAAAACTAGGATCTTACAACCTCCCCTCTTTAAAAAAATCATCTCTAAGTTTCCCTTATAAGGGTGGTTGAGAATACTCTAAGAATATTTCTATCCACTAATCATGTATACCATCCTATCTCTCCTATTTCTCATCCTATACATGTTCATACATCCGTAGCACTCAAAATAGAGGTAATGACCTACATTAATGAGACTTTGTGTTATGATCAATAATATGAATTGGATACTCATCAAAATAATCATTAGCCTCTAACTCAACAACCTCAAAATCAAAAGCATGAGACAGGTCAAAATGACAAAATGAAGCTATGATACATGGAAGACTCATGAATGGACTGATACCTCTAAGTTAACTCTATTTGATAGGATACTATAAAAAATATCTCTAAAATCTTAAAGATTCCATGAAACTTAGGTGAAATATTCCCTTATCTTTGTATCTGTCGATGACCCAATCTAAGCGAGACACACAAGAAGAACTGATCTCCCCCCTAAAACTCTAAGGTTAAATGATTATGATCAACATAAGAACTCTACCTAGATTTATAGTCATCCATACGTCTCCTAATAAAATGCACCTGCTTTGATGTCTCTTGAACGAGATGAGGTCCCAATAGGGATACATCCCCTACCCCTAACCAACACAGCGGTGAACGGTACTACATACCATAAAGCGCCTCATGCAGGTCCATATGTATAGTCACCTGAATGATGTTATTATAAAAAAATCATAGTTAGAGGTTTTTTATTCTCCGAATAAAATCTAAAATCAAAAACTCAAACTATAAGAATGTCCTCTAACACCTTTATAGTACACTTAGATTGACCGTCAGTCTGAAGGTTATATATTGTACTCAAAAGTACCTATGAACCCAAAGGATTCTGTAACTATTTCTCAAATAGTGAAGTTAATTGATAATCCCTATATGATATAGTTGTATGTGGAACATCATGAAGGCATATAATCTCTCTAATATACATCCTCCCAAGTTCCCCACTGAGAAGGTCTCCCAAATAGGCATGAAATGGGAGACCTTCATTATCCTATCCATGATTTCCTATAAGACATCACTTTATTAAGGCGATTTTGGTAACCCTATCATGAAATAAATATTGATGTCATCCCATTTCCACATCAGAATGGGTAACATATGTAAAAGACCAATAGGCCACTGGTGTTACACCTTCACCTGCCGATAGGTGGAACAATGAGTAAAAAAACATGCTATCTTCCTATTCATAACAGGACACCAATAATGGACTAACAAATCACTATATATCTTTTTATATCTAGGATGTACTCACTTTCTTTTGGGTACCCAAACACATCCATGAGTATGTAAGATCTCATCCTTATCAATGACACAACTAGGAGGTATTTCCTCAACTAAAACACTCCCTTAGGACCAATCCTTCAAGATCAGAAATCGGTCACATATTCACTCATTCAAGAATTGAATAATTCACTAATAATGTCATAAGAACGGGCTATGTGTGATACTCCTGAACCTACAAATGCATCTTAGAAAGAAGATCACTCAACTTTCACTCACAAATAGATTCCTAAACATATTTTGTTTGAGTCTTCCAACTCATAGCATCATCCACTAAATTGTATTTTCTAAGTGAATAAGCAATCTCAAAATCAAAATAATAAATTTATTTAACCCATATTCACTGTCTAAGGTTAAAATCCTATTGATTAAATATATATTTGAGACGTTTACGGTCTGTGTATATGAAAAAACATTCTCCCAATAGATAATGTATCTAGAAATGAAAATAAAGAACAACTATTACTAACTCGATATCATGAATTTGGTAATTGAAATCATGAGACCTCAACTGGTGAACCACATATGGCATGAATTGTTACACTTACATAAAATTGGCTCTCATCTTTCTGCTTGATGTGTTATAATAAACTTTATATCCTCTTCCAATCTCATGAAATACCAGGATTGGTGTTGGGGTTAGTCTTCCTTTCAACTCTTGAAATGATTTCTCACAAGCTTCAAACCATATAAACTTAACATGCCTCTTATCCAAGATCGTAAGTGGTACTGTAAGGCATTCGAAATTCTAAATATAATTCATATAGTAACCATATCACCCCAAGAAATCTCATATATAAAAGATATTCTTAGTATTCTCCCATGGAACCATGGATCTCAACTTCTCTAGATCCATAGATACTCTTTACTCTAAGATAATATGACTCATGAAGTGAACTTTATCAATCCAAAAGTGGGGTTTTGTGATATTAGCATAAATAATATTCTCTATAAGTGTATTCAATATGATATCAAGGTTTTTAGCATGATCATGTTGAGTTTGAGAATACACTAAGATATCATTAACTAAAACTGCTACAAAAGAATCCAGGTACTGGTGAAAAACATAATTAATCAATGCCATAAAAATAGTTTGTGTGTTCATGAGACTGAACAACATTACCAAATTCTCATAAAGGTTTTATCTTATTTGTAAAGTTTTATGTGGTATATCTGCAGGCCTAAATCAAACATGGTGGTAGATTGATCGAAAATAAATATTTTAGAAAACACTATCTCTTAAAAACTAATAAAAGAGATCATCTATTCTTGGAAGAGGGTACTGGTTCTTAGCCATAAGCTAGTTCAACCTCCAATAATACACATATAGCCTAAGGTTATCATCCACATTATTTGTGAAAAATCATAGGTGAACCCCAAGTAGAAGTACTAGTTTGGATAAACCCTTTGGATTTTAGGTCCTCTAACTATATGTTGAGTACCATATGCTCAGTTAGATATATCTTTTGTGAAGGAATAGACATCAGTGATGCTCCTCTAATAAGTTCTAAAATAAATTATACTTATATATTAGGGGAAAAATAAAAATTAAATTAGGAAATACATCCTTGAACTGATCTACCAATGGAGGAAAAACAGCTTGTCATAATCCTTGATTATAAAGAAATGGAATAGAAATATGGGATGAAATTTTCCCATCCCATGATGGTCAGGTCCTGGTTGAGTCACCTGGACATTCCATTCACCCTTATATATTTTTCTACCAACCTCATGGGATATAAAATACTCCCTCTGAAAATAAAAATCAATAAGGGTGTGATAAGGAACCAACCATTCCATCCTGATAATTACCTCAAATCCCATCATCTCAGGGACAAACATATTCCATAAAAAAAGCTTGCAATATTGAGGGGGCACTCCTTACATAGGAATAAACACACTAATTGTACTCCCAAAAGAGTATCAAGAATCGTTACTCCATAAAATTATGGAATTTCAAGACTAATACTATCCATAAGATCCATGGATATAAAAGAATTTTAATTAATTATATCAAATAAAGAAGATACTAATGTCAAGGCTACTAAGATAATACCTCATAGAGTAGATGTTTCAACACTCTGCTCCTTTAGTATATGTTACATTACATATATCTGGCCTAAACCATGGCCTAGAGACACAACCTAGTTACCCTGAGCAGGTTCACTCTACTTCCACTG
Source organism: Viscum album (assembly GCA_963277665.1). Classification (NCBI taxonomy): domain Eukaryota; kingdom Viridiplantae; phylum Streptophyta; class Magnoliopsida; order Santalales; family Viscaceae; genus Viscum; species Viscum album. Next base: position 660,019 of record CAUJRU010000378.1, on the reverse strand, counting down.
TATATTATATGTCTAGCTTCCTCAACATATTCCATCACATCATCCTAAATGGCCTATAGTACTCTAGATTCCTACCTGGTTTGGATCTACTGATCCCACTCACAAGCCTAGGGTTAGTGTGGATCCTCTCTCCCAAATAACCCATGAAAATATCCTTTAAAATCTATGAAGATAGCCTATTATAAGACAACATCTACACTCCATTAGAAATATATTACATTGAGTCTTCAAATGACCCTTCTTACCACATTGATGGTGTACTATAAAACTTCTAGTATACACACTCTGACCAGCACTACCCTTGAGATAAAACTTGAGGCAATGCTTACTTCCACTAGATGATGCACTACCTGGCCTATAATCTAAACCTTCAGTTTTTTCTAGATTAAGCTTGGATATAAGGGTTTGGTTCACTATCTTAACCATATTAAAAAAAATACATTCACTTGATATCTGATGGTATACCTAATCCCATTCTCAAAATGTATTTCCCTTGATATTTCGTCACCCGCAAGATCTGGTGAGAAGTGTTGAGATCACTAAAGTGATCCAAATAGTCCATGACAAACATATTATCCTACTTAAGGTTCATAAACTCCCTAGCTTTATTAACCGTCAATGTTTCTAAGAAGAATTAATCATAGAAACTATATTGGAAGTCCCTCTAAACCATGACCTTGTGTTAATCTACCTAATTTAGAACCATACACCATCACTTGGCGGATCCACAAAGCATTTAAGTCATGAACTTGAATCTCCTTTCTATAGGTGTCTTCATATTCCTGAAGATATATTTAATGGCCTCCCACCATAACTTAGTACCCTAGGGCCACCATCCCTTAGGAAAGTTGGTAGATGCTGCTAATGGAACTCTCACATCAACTCTGACATAGTGGGTATAGATCATAGATCTCCCTCTATAGATTTCACTAAGCAAAAGAAACCCTCTTGAAGCTAAGAATTATTGCCCAATACATGTATAATATATGATACTACATAAGGTTCCACAAGTGGAACTATTGATGGTCGGGGCCCACCATATCTAGTACATGGTCATCTCCACCTTCCTAGAATTCTACCTAAGGCCATTATAGAGAAATATATCTATAATTCCAAAAAAAAATTCCTAAAAATTAAATATAGATCATAAGAATTATAAAAATAAGAAAAATTTATAGGTATATAGATTTAACTACTCTTGAAAACACTAACCCAACTACCCACTACAAATGTAAGGTCGCAGATAAATTTATCTCTTTAATCATATGGTTCTGTTATATAGAGTGTCAATTCCAAATTATAGGGGGAAACCCATTTAATTTTTAATTGGAATCCACATTTAATGGAAACCAATTCATTTATGATTTTGGATTTAACAATGTTTACATTTATTCAATGGTCTTGTTATATGAATTACCATTTCCATGATATAAATTCCTATATTTATAAGTTACAATGTGAATTCATGCAATAGAAAAAAAAATTTACACTAGTTCTTGGGGTGTAAGAAACTATATATGATGATTCTATTATAAGGATCGACATTCCTAATTTATAGAGGCATGCACTTTATAAATTACAATTGGAATCCAATTAATTGTAATCAAATAATATTTCAACTTTTGTAACCCAAGTAACATAGCTAATTTTTTTGATAATTTCTTAGTTAGGGTTCCACTATAAAGATATGTGGGAAAATTCCATTTAGGTTAATGAAGGAACTTTATGTAAATAATTACACATCTTTTTTCCTGCATGAAATGTTAGAAAAATAACATATATAAAATCAAATATGCAGTAGGTAATGAATATAGTAATTAAAAATGGCATGAAACATGCATGACATATAAATCCTAAGCTTCCAAAAATGATTCATGAATAATTATTTCTTTCTATACTGGACTAAGGGTAAAATTACATAATCATACCAAATGTTATAAATCATGTGCATCACCCTATAGTGAAATTAGTATAATCTTAACAAGAGAAATACAGAACATCTGGTACCTTTATAGGAAGCATTGATTTCCCTATATGTGGGATAACTATTCCCAGGAATAGGCTCATTAATCAATTTAAAAAAATTATAATAACCTATCTATTGGTCCTAAAATAGTATGAAAAAGGAAAATAAAAAGAACTCTGATACCATTTTTTTGCGTCCTCGACCCGATTCACTCATAAGTAACCAAACCTGGCTTTCGACAGGGCCTCAAGAACACCGCACCATATTCCAGAGGTTACAGAATTGAAATGAGGGTCTATGGTGGTATGGTGGGGAGACTATACCCTCATTTTCATAGTGGATCATAGTGGTAAATAAAGGATAAATTAGGGAAAGTAATATAATGAATAGTAGTGGTAATAAATCATATAAATAATTATAAAAAGACATAATATATAATCATTTTCGTATAAAAAAATATGATTTTATGATTCTTTATAAAATGGGAATATGTGGAATAGGACAGTGGGCACCCATTATTACATGTCATAAAACAATATACAAAAATATATAACATTAAAATTTAATAGAATCATGAGAATTAGATCGGTCCTATGATCTTATACTCCATCCTAGTATATAATGTCAAGAATCCTGAGCTAGGTCCTTCCCCTTGTCCCTACTTTCATCCATGAAGTCAATCTAGGTGCCAATTGACAGCCCAAATATGGAGTGAGTAAAAATTAGTAGGCCACTACCAATGGTGTCTATAAAAAATCTATCCTATGAATAAATCTATAATAGTTACTAGTATAAACATGAATGAGGGATTAATATAAAGTGAATATTTGATATAATCCATTCTATGAGTACATTTTTGTGGAAGGGAATTCTATAAATGATTAATAATTTTATACTGAATATAAACTATGTATAACCACTAGTATCATGATATGCTAGATATATCAGAGTATCATTCCAATATTGGGGAGGAATCCAAGGCCAATGACCAAGGAATCCTCTTCGAGTTTACAGAACATGTCCATGTTAAACATGGTAAATACATTATTGGAGCCCAAAGAGATAATATTAGGTGGTCCATATTTGAGAACATTAAGTCGAATCCATGGAACTAATCCATGGAATCCAAATTTTGGAGTATGAAAGTGGGTCATAGGTTCTATACCATGACATCCCTTGTCGGTTCCATACTGCGATACCCATGGTTGGTTCCATTCAACGTTATCCATCATCGATGTCACATCGTTATATCCCTGGTCAAATGTATTATCTAAGTGATCAAGGGACCATGTTAATGTCCATTCTATTTATATACCATTTAAATAAGTAAGAATAATCCAAGAGATTAATCATCCCATTTCACAATTCTCATTTATTCTCATTAACCATTTCATTTATTAGAGAAAAAGGGTCTAAGATAGGTATTCAACCATTTAATAGTTCATATAATTTATTTTTGACTTCCACTAACATGTGGAAATCTCCACACATCCATGGAGAGGCTTAGTCATAGGTACTTAATCGAACCCACCTCAAGGGGTGGTTTGGGCTGAGTTCGACAACCTCCAACCATGTCAAGGGGTATAAATAACATCGAATCATGGTATAAACATTAAATTTATGGTATTAATTATTTTAGGAGAAACTATATGAATTATTGGTTTGAAGAACAATGATGAAAAATTATAAACATCATGAATTTTAGTGCAAATTTATATACCACCTAGATTATACCGATAGATGACTACCCATGTGCGAGCCTCCCTTGATACCTCTCTTCGTACCACCAATGGCAGGGAATCACTTCCCTTGGATCCATAATCTAATGAGGATCAAGAAAAATTACCCATATAAGCCTCCAGACTTTCACAACCATGGATATAGACACACTAGTGTGTCTCCAATTCAGTTATGCATTCCTTCAGTAAGAGGTGTCTCTCACTGTCCTACCTAATGGTTAGGGTCCTCAGAGTGTGTAAAGTTATGAATACCTTTGGTAATGAGTCCCCCAACCTTGGGGGTATTTCCAGGGACCTCCCAATTTGAGACACAAGGTCTAGATCCATGTTCTCCCCTTGTCCTCTCTGATACCATGGACCTACCATTTCATACAATGGGGGGAGATTTTTTTCCCTTTCATGAGGGTTAATGATTTATCCTCCTCTCCTCTCTTGAATTAGGAATAGGTAATCCCTTTTAGAGTAACCCCTATAATTTCTTATACATGGTCATACCTCTCCTATATTTTTCCCCCTGGGGTTATAAAAATAAGTGAGAAGATGGGAACATCCAACCCCTTTCCCTATCCCATCACCCTGACCTCATCTACCAGTGGATGAATGATATTGTGTGGTTTTATAGATCTTAAACTTCCTCATGTTTTTTCACACCTATCATGACTTTTGTGGGATTAAAATATAGGTATGATCATGACATCTTCATGATCAGATGCTTGTCTCGGTATAGATTCATTTTTTGGATCTTCCTCTTTCCTTCCTTCAGAGGGCCCCCATAGGCGTGGGTCCTAAAATCCATGTAACCAAACTAAAAGGTAATCCTATTTTCTATAAGACCAAAACATTTTATCACCATCTCAAAGGGTCATATCCCCTATGAGAAAAACATCCTGAGGGCCTCTGTAGGTATGGGTCCTAAAAATAAAACTATGTGGGCCTTGATTCTCGACCAAATGGAATACATAAGAAGCCTCTTTGAGGTCAAAACCCAACACCCCAAATTCAACCTAATTTTATCTATTCCAAATTCCCAATAGGCTCATATCCATCCTGGTAGGTTATATATGTTCCAGGACCCCTGGGCGACTTTTTCATCAGACACTCACCAAACTTTTTCTAGGAATATTTTCCTATACATCTTTCTCGTATGATGTTAAAATTCATAGTTTGGTCCTTGTCACATGACCTTAAAATGTATGATGTTTCCCGTTAAGTGGTACCAAACTACATGGGTTTAGATTCTATTCACATATATACATAGGAATCCCATCTCACAGGATCGATCCTGGCATCAAAACAAATCTCATCTCCCTGGATGATGATAAACTCTAGAGAAACCTACTATGTGGATTAAAAACATCATTGTAAAAATAAACGATAAAAAAATATATAAACTACATGCAAAAGGATACCATTGTTGAAAGCTAGGATACATACAGGTGTCTTCATCGATGAAGAACCTTAGATATATACAAATGATTATAATGTTCATGTATACTGATAATTTTTTTTCACCAAAGGGTGACCCATGTTATACATGGGATTTAATAAATGACTCGATAACATGTCTTAAAATTTTGAGAGAGTCCCAAAGTAGGTGATAATTCCACCCGAAAGTGTGTCATGATTCAAACCTCCCATCCTCTTGAACAATGTGAGTCTCTAAGATAATTAGAGCCATTTAATAATGACCACACACCTTTGTAAAGTTTTTTTGTGATACATTTTGAATAAGTAAATCATTGGGTGTTTCTGGTTCCATGAACAAGACCCATTGGAACCAACTTGGAAAGGACATGGGTATATGTTTCTAACATGATGTTTGTGCTAAAAAAACTCCCAAATTTTATTCCAACCCCTTATGGTATTTGAGAAAAAAACAAAAATAGTGAACCTGATATGAATCCTTAACAAAAAATGATTATGTCACCCACATGTCAAGCCCCTTTTTCACTCAAAATAAAAGAGGACCACAACATGAATCTGAAACAATCAGTTTCATAAGTAAGAATTTATTAATATGATTATTTATTGGGTTTTCATATTTCGATTTAAAACATATATTTCAATAACCTTTTACAAGAAATCCCTTCAATCCAAATAGAGTCATACCAGTTCCAGCATACATATGCTTTGGCCACTGCACATGTTGGGTTCTTGACTAAAGAGAGTATTCCATCACCAACCCACCATCTCCAATATTGGGTCTCAAAGGCACTGGTTAGGAAGTACCACCTAAATGGTATCTTCCCAACCCTGGAGGCTACTCGATAGGCCTTCCATCTCATAAATACCCACCAGATACCCACTCAATGACGGTTGGTGGCCCAGAAGCAGAGAACATTTATTGTCATCTCAAAAAATTTTGAGAGACTATCTTCAGAACACAATAATAAAATCATCCCTTATCTTAGGTATGCTGATCAAGATTCCACTGAAAGCCTCATCTAGGTAGAATAAGGGTCCCTCTAAATGGATCCAGCAAGAAGTCATCACTTCTAACCTCACACGGTGAAAAACCCTTAGAATGATGGGGGTATTTTCCACAGGAGTATGGAAAAAGTCACTTACACATGGGCACATAAGATGGAACGCCGAGGGAACCAACCAAACAATAGGAGGTAGGGATTCTCCTTTTTTCCCTCAAAAGAAGTCCACCAGTCAAATTTGGTGGAATGTTTTTAGTAGGAACAAACATCGCCCCACACCAACCATACATGTTGTCATCATTTGAAAGTATTTAGAGAATCCCTCCAGTCCAATTTACCAAAGAACCATGTGTATGCACAAATACCTACCCAGATCAATAGAGCCTATCAGTCAAATTTAGCGGTAAACCATGAGTAAGCAGACACACATTCCCATGTCTATCAATCCAATCAGCCTAACATGGAAGAATTCAGAGAAAATAATAGAAAAATACTAGAAACAAATAGGGGGAATACCCATATCTCTTCCCGTACACATGATTACTATCAATATGTACTAAAAATAAATGGAGGAAAAGAGAAAGAACACACCCCTTCTCCTACCACAAAATGGGAATATATCCATTTTCTAGTATCTAAAGTTACTAATCACATTTTAAAAATGGTGAAAGTGCAAATGAAATTTTCTATCCACATCCTGCAAACATGTCTAGATATAATAATATCAGTGGATGTGGTAGAGGGTCAGACATAAAACTCCATCCCCACAATTAGGGAGACTCATCAACACAAAACGAGGGTAAATTCAAAGAAGAAAAAATACTTTGCTCCCATATAGAAGAATCAGGTGATAAATTACCCCATGATTTAAAAACAACTATATTGGGAGCATAACAGCTTTCAAATGGTAGGTAATCAATTTATTCCATTGTCCACTATAGGGAAGGTACAAACCCCTGCAAAAATTCCAGAAAAATGTTGCCAAAATCCCACAGTGACACAAAATCAAATCAAACAAGATTACTTATATGAAATTAATTTTCCCTAGAAACTAGCCCCTGTCATCCACAAGAAGGTTCCCAAAAAGGAAGAATCACCAAAGTTGACTGGAAACTGAAGAGACGATCTAAGATCCATCTTTTCTTTACACTGGAGTTCTTGAATCCCTTATAACTTTATTTGTGGTAGCTCAGGACCCTAGTATTTTGTTATCAAATTATGAAAATAGTAAAAATAGTTTCAAAGGTACTCCCCTAATATCTTTCCTTGAAGGATTACATCATGCCTAGAATCTGATTGATCTCGAGATCCCGGCTCCTTATGAGCGCCACAACAGCCATACATTTGGATATAATATTAAACAAAAAGAAGGTCCTCCAATTACTATAATACAACCTAAAGGTCCTCCCAGTAGTATAGAATACTAGAAATCTTCCTACAGTTATACGTCAAGCCCTGACGATAATCCTCCCCACCCCTTGATAGATTTGATTGCAAAGGTCCTCCCTGCAGAAACACTTTACTTTGTCAAGGAGGTCCTCACCTTCCTGATTTAATGATGTGAAATCCCTCCTAATGTGAGGAAAATGGTGAAGTGATTCTAGTCATTCATGATTTCTCTTCATTTAAAATTGAAATCATTTATTATCTGGAAGATAACCCAAGGCAACGGTCATTCTAAAAACCACCCTCGGATCACCTGCCTTCCAATATAGCAAAGGAAATATCCATTGATACTGTTGTTTACAATAAAGTAGAGTGGAAACATCCACTTTAGTCAGATCAGGTTCAGAACCTCCAGTTAAATACAAATAATATATATTGAACATGAGGAGATAGTTGGATAAATATGACATACAATCATGTTTGGGACATTATACACTCCTCAATACAGTATTCTAGATGCATTGTTGAAATATTTTGCGCACGACATCCACCTAAATGCATGGAACACTCTTCATTATTTAAAATAAAAAATATTTCCTTATAATGAATATACCATATAGATCAAGGTAATAAAATGGATACATCATCAAATCAACTTGGTGGCCCTCCTAGATGCACGACATTTGAAATTATGAAAACAAAAAGGATACCTTCATCGTTCATTTTTTAATGTGTTAATGTAATTTCATCAGCTAATCACAGATGAACCATCTATTGTTCATATCATAGGATGGGGTGAACAAGGAGTATTTTATTTCACTGTTTTGCCCAATCAACAATGTCCTCCAAAAGTGAGATCATGAAATGTCTTAGTCTTAGGTCGGCTTTAAGAAATGGGCTATGTTCACAAAAAATGGTTTGCTCAGTAAAAACCATCCCTGAATGACTCCTGAGAACGTCGATCTACAAGAGAGTGAGCTATCAAAAAATCATGTGTTAAACATCTAATAATATTGAGAAAGACTCCATCCTAAGAGAATCCAATCTTCAAGAATGAAAAGTGGATTCGGAAGTAGGAGGATCAGGTGAAAACCATACAATGCACCCAGTCCATGTTCAAACACGACTTCATAAAATTAAGAAATCTGAATGGGTGGATCTAAAACACCCCACCCACAAAAAGTGAAATCATGAAGAAATTATTGAAATGTGTTACACATTGGTAGACATTATTAACACCACCCTTAAATATGCTATAAAAAATGAGGCCAATACTAAGGATTGGTAGGAGGAAGTTTTGGTCCATAATATAGTCCAAAACAAAATGATTGAAGGAGGTGTGTGTACCCAGAATCATAAGATTACTCTTAATCTAGGTATTCCCTCAACCACTCCACTATTACATCCTTAGTGAGAATCTACCAAATAAAATGGTAAATGTAATGTTGTTCCTCACCCACCTCCTGAAGAGGTTAAAAACCTCACACTCAAGGAAATATTTTATCAGTAATAGGAAGAGGTGAAAGAGTTGAGAATACTCGACATAGAGTTACTTTAAGGAAACAACCTACCAGATATTCTCTACAAGATAATCCTCATTTGGTGCTCCCAATCGGTGTACCTCAATAAAGAGGGTTCACCCCAGTGACTGAAATGGAACCAGAACATCCAATCAACATAAGGCTCTAATGAAAAATATATTTGGACCCCATGGTAGCTAGATATTAGGAGTTCCCTCCCTTGGGAACACAACTAGGTTTGGATCAGACACACCCTCATGGACCAACCCTTACAAGCTACCCACCAAAGGTACAATTAGAGCTTCCATCGATGGATCTACTTGTTATATCCCCTACTCAAGCCCCTATTGAACTAGAAATCCCTCAAGGGATCATAAATATTATTTATTCATTGAAAAAATTATTGGAATATATGGAGAAATGGTGTTCACTAGTATAACCATAAAGGATTCCTTACCCTGAATGGGTAGATTTACCCCCCCCCCCCACAGAATTTTGGGAACCCTATATTACCAATTTTTAATGGCTAAGGGGATCTAGAAAAGAACTTGAATTATTTTTTGACCCACTGTGATCCCATGATTGGGAACCCTGCACAACAAGAAATAGTGAGACTTGGATTCTTCGTATAAAAACTACAAGGGACAGCCTTTGTATGGTACACTAGTTTTCTAACTTAATAAATCATGGGATGGGAATATCTCCAATGTTAGTTTTTCTTTCAATTCATCTCAATGATAGAAGAAAATAATCCTTGACCTCTCGAACTGAAAATAGTGGTAGAATGAGAGGTTCTCTTATTTAATTGATTTATGGAAAGGGTTTACCAACTCTTTAAACTTGCAGCTTCCCCAAGAATATTTGTTATCCATTTGTATAGAGAAACTATTTAACGAATTGGCACAATTCTCTTCCCTATAAAATATATAGGAGGGTTTCTAGATCTCAACACAGTTTCTTGAAAAATGAAATATTCCATCTTGAGAACCAGGGATAATTCTTGAGTAATTCCATCTTCTCAAGGAATGTGAACATAGAAAGAAGAGGTTACGATACCCATGCTTAAGCTCTCACCTATTCCATATCCATCTCTAAATCTTGAACCATATCATGTGTAACCCCCTCCTATACATTATCAACAATTCACACATTTTCATGAAGAGTGAAGGGATAATAGTAAAAACTACTTCAAGGAGATAAAGAATAAATCTTATTCATTCCTAGATTACCAAGTGTCGGGATACTTCATCACAGATTTGGAAAAAAACTTTATAAAGTTTCCAAATCTCAAGAGGCTCGATCAGACTGGTCTCAAAGATCTCCCAATTTATTCCCCCTTCTTTTAGATGTTGGGTCACACCATCTAGTAATACCCCATTTTCGAAGTCATCCTACAAAAAATGGTGGATTTCGGGTAGGTGAAGTTGTGTAATCCACATGAATAGGTAGCATGTGATTCTGCTACTAATCTAGAGGAAAAGGGTGAATGGTATGAGGTTAACAACAAAGATGAAAAAAATTTCAATTATTGGATGGTCAGAAAGACAATTAACTAGACTCATGCTATTCTCCGTGCAAAGTTGAAATTTTAAACAATTACCCTAACTTCTTCTACTATGGCACATCTGACTCTATTGGCACAACAGTCCTCTAAATTCCATTATTCTGATAAATAACATTGTCAGAAGGGGGAGAAACAAAAATTGGGAATATGTATTAGTATCAAGGAAAAATTTATATTTGTATCTCTCTTACTTCATCAATTTAGTACCAAAATAATAGGCACCACCCCACCAAACGATATAACAAGATTTAGCTTGTGAGGAGGAATCCTTATTAGATAAATAATTGACCTTCGGGTCCATTAATGTCATTCAATCAATGGATCCATTATCTAATAATGAATATGGACCTAAACTCAAGTTTCCTACATCCAATTAGAGAACTAATGAAAGAGGCCCCAGGTGATAAGAATATAGAGGAATATGTGGTCATAGTAGAAATCGGTACTTCAATCATGTCCCCACTCGAACCGTCCATGCTTCCAAAACACATGGGAGATCCCTCCATCAGTCCCAAAAGGAGAAATAAAGTTACCCTATGTGTTCCTGGATTTTTCCTAGCCCAATCATCTAGTAAGATTAGTTAGATAGGGAACTGTTTTCAAACCAAACTCAATATGCCGGAAGACCTAGTTTACTTAACCAACCACGGATAGAAGCACCTTCAACTCATATTCTAAGGACTTATCTACCCACATCAAGTAATTTAGTTCCTAAAGCACCTAAAAAAGATCATCCTCATTGTAAAGACCCATAAAATTCAAGGGAAATTTTTTCTTAATTTTCTTTAGAATTTTACAAGAGCGCGGTTTCAGACGGCACCTGATTCCGAGGCCCGGAGTGCCCGGAATTAATTTCCGAAGTTTGGCTCGGGTACGTTCAGTGAACGAACGAGCGGAAATTCCTAACTTTTGATCCGGTGCTCGGAATTGAAATCCGAGGGCACCAATGAACTCGCAGCGCCGATTTTCGCTTAAAGAGACCTTTTCGGGAGTTGCGTTTGTTGCGGGTTGAAAGTTAAGTTTTGGGGTTTTTAGTTTGAGTTAAATAAAATTGTGAAGAACAATTTTATTATAACTAGTTAAAACCTATCAAAGGAGGTTGGAAGTGGGACCCACACCCACTTAACCTCCCTTGGGAGGATTAAGTGTGGTGGGGCCCACACGAAACCATAATCTTTTCAAATTCTCTCAATATACTTAACCCCTAATTAATTGACTTAAGTTACTTAATTAATTTTGGGAGTTAAGCCTTTTTGAATTTCAACTTTTGAAATTCTTGTGTGTTTTGTAATAATAAAATAAGATGTTATCTTATTTTATTATGGGTTGTTTGTTTGTCTCCTTGAGAGCTTTTGGAGAGCTTCTTCTTCATCTTCAAGCTCTGACGAAGAACGAAGAACGCCCAAACTCCGACGAAGAACGACGCCTCTCTTCTTCGTCCTCGGTGTCAACAAGAGGGAACGCCGCACCCTCCTCGGACCTACTTCGTCGGCATACGAAGATTCGCCAACGACGTATCTCTTCGGGCATAACTCTTCGTCAACGGATTTGACGAACGACGACCGCGACACTCGACCTCCGCGACGCCGTCTTCCGCGGAGCGTAGACGAATCTTCGAACCTTATACCAAGGTAGGGGTTGTTGTTTAATTCTTTAATTATTCCATTTCTTGCTCGTGGATCGCATGTCTACGTGAGGCTTTGAAATACTTTATTTAAGTGTTATAGTTAACGCGAGGGGGGGCTGGACCGCACGAACACGGCCGAACCCCCCCTCCATCGTTCTTGTTTAATTCTTGCGGTGGAAGCAAAGTGGCGTGGTGCCGTCGCACCACGCGAATTACCGTACGTTTATTTTACGCGGCGCCGTCGCGCCACGCTGAGGTAGAAACTTCAAGAACGCGACGCCGTCGTGCCGCGTTGAAAAGAATCAAAGCACGGCGAAGGGGCGCGGTGCCGTCGCACCGCGCCGGATGACGAACGCCGCGGCCGGTTCCGGGCCGCGGCGGGACGAGGAGACCGCGGCCGGTTCCGGGCCGCGGCGGAAGAGAAGACCAGTGGCCGGGCCGCCGGCGTCGGAAGCCGAAGGGGGACCGGAATTTCCGGTCCCGTTAGAGAAAACCGGCCGGCCAGCTGGCCGGCCGGATACCATTAAAACCGGGGAATTAAATTCCCCGGCCACCTCACAAAAACCCCCCTCTTTATGAGGGGGGGGGGGGGGTTCTTTGAAGGAGGGGGCAGCCGGCCCCCTCGGATCCGCACCAGCAGGCCCCCCACGTGGGGGGGGGGGGGCTTCTTTAAAAAAAAGGGGCGCGGCCCTTTGTGCCGCGCCGCCCCTCAAAAACCGCGGGGCTTAGCCCCCGCGTGCGTGCGGCCTCCCCGCAGGCGACAGCCGCCGCGGTTCCCAGCGGCTCCCCGCGCCGTCGCGCCGCCGCGCCGCCGCCCGCCGCCGCCGCCCGCCGCCGCCGCCCGCCGCCGCCGGCCGCCGCCGCCGCCGCTGCGCCGCCCCAGGGGGGGGGGGGTCGGGCCGGGTCGGCCCGGACCCGGACCCCCCCATTTCGAACCAGAATTGGTTTTTGGCCCATAACTTGAGCCTCGGACCTCCGAATGACGAACCGTCTGCGGCAACGCGATCCTTGGATCGAGACGGTCGTTTCGGTATATCGCACTCAAGGTTTCGGTTTACTTTGAGTTCGGCCGGGTTGGTTCGTTCACGAAACCAACCGGGCCTTCGGAGCGGAAACGCTAATATCTTGAGCTACGGACGTCCGAATGACGTGCCGTCAGCTGCGTTGTGTTCCTCTTAGTGAGACGGATCTTTTGACATACTCCGCCCGTGGTTTGGACGCAGGTGGAGTACGGTCGGGTTGGTTTTCCCTTAAAAACCAACCGGGCCCCGGAGACGAAAATGCCAATAACTCTCAGACCGGGCGTCCGATCGACGCGCCGTCTGTTGCGTTGAGTTCCTGTTGACGATACGGAACTTTTGGATACATCAACTCTGGTCTTCGTGACAGTTGATGTATCAGCCTCTCGGCTCGTGGAGCGGACCCTCCGAACGAGCTTGCTGTGTGCGGGAACCCTAGTGCTGGCTGCGACTGTTCTACTGCTACTACTGCTACTGTGACTGCGACGACGACAGAACAGAGATCCTGTGTGGATTCGAAGACGACGACTACAGCACTCAGCGATCCTACGTGGATCAGTGCTACAGGTCCTGTGTGGGCCCGATCCTGTGTGGGTCCTTGCGCTCAGCGGTTCTGTGTGAGCCAGCGCCTACAGGTTCTGTGTGAGCCCGATCCTGTGTGGGTCTTTGCGGGGGTTAGTTACCTATCGATCCTTCGTGGGTCCGACGACTTAGATGGATCAGTGATCATCTTTATCGTCCTTGAAGAAGTATACCTGTGTGAGCTGAATCCTATTGCTTTCCTGTGTGGATTGTGTTGTGCAATCCTGTATGGTTTACGTTTTGCTTTCCTGTGTGGAATACGTTTACTATCCTGTGTGGACTGAGTTGTACTTGAGCTCGGAGGTTGGAGCGTATTTGAATTGATGACTTAGGTATATGTATGGGAATATACCTAAGCAGAGTCAGTTGTTACTTCGTGATTGTACATTTCTTCGTGGTTTATCCTTTGTGGATTTGAGAGACCTTCAGGGGTCTCGGGGTCCCTACTGAGTAGCTTATACTCACCCCTGCACGGGCTTTGCCCGCACTACGTTGTGTTGGTTGCAGACGACGGACAGCGTTGACCTTGGCTGAGGCTTTCAGAGTGGGACGGTACCCGGAGGTGGACCACTGGGCGGGACGTGCACGGAGCGGACGGCGGGACCCGTGGAGCAGAGGAGCTATCTGTAACCACCCTTCAGGTGGGATTTCCAGTGGACAGCTCGGAGTAGCGGCTTTTACTTTTCAGTTGCTGTTTTTCCCTTTTTGAGTTGTACTTTACTTTCAGTTTGGGTTTGTATACTGGCCCATTTACTTTTCCGCACTTTCAGTTGTACTCTGCTTTTGTTTAGTGTTTACTTTCCGCTTGCTTACTCTGTGGTGATGTTTACTTTTCAAAGGCAATGCCTTCCCATTTTTACTGGGATTTACGCCTTGGTGCTAGTCGCCAGCTCCTGGCCTATGGAAGGCGGGCTTGGGGTAGTCACGGCACGGACCCCGAGGGCGGGTCGTGACAAATTGGTATCAGAGGAGTTCGGTTCTACCGCGAACTCTGATCTTTTCTATGTGAAGCAATAATGTTTAGCGTATTGAGTGTGGATATCAGTCCAGGGAGTCCAGTGTTGGTGCGGCGGCCGACGTATCCGTACACCAGGACCCTGAGCTCTGATTTCCGACTTAATGCACGAAAACATTGATTGCGTGTGTGTTTCAAAGTTTACTTTGTGATTACTTATATCAGCTCATCAGGTATACTATTCTAACCGTGGCGCACCTGTTCCTTTTCAGGATGGCCCCACGACGGCAGCCAACTAGGGTTCCGAGAGTCGAGCGAGACGACAGCCCACCGAGCGACGAGGCCTCGGTGCAGGGCCCTTTTCCAGTAGTGGCACCGGCGGTAGCTTTACCCGCCGATTCCCCGATGCTTCCAGCAGCAGCCGCTGAAGATGCACGTCGCCTCAGCGCACTGCATGAGTTTCAGCGCCAGCGACCGCCCAGGTTTCGCGGGGAGACGGATCCCCAGGCAGCAGAGGACTGGCTGGAGGCAGTAGTTCGAGTGTTTAGGCTAGTGAGGACACCAGCAGACCTCATGGTGATCCTCGCTGCGAGCCTACTACACGCAGCAGCAGGACGATGGTGGAGCTTGATGCTCCAGGTGCACGTTGAGGCATCTCTACTTTGGACGGACTTTGAGAGCCTCTTCCGCTCAGAGTTCGTCCCAGCCACCCTTCGTGCGGTGCGTATCCAGGAGCTTCTACAGCTGCGGCAGGGCAGCATGACGGTCGCTCAGTACTCGGCGAGATTTACCGATCTATCGCGCTACTCGACCGACATGGTACGGGACCCATTCTTCCGGGCCCGGACCTTCGAGCAGGGTTTGAGACACGAGATCAGAGCATCGCTGATCTCCCTCAGCATACCGACTCAGACAGGAGTACTGGAGCGGGCTCTTCTGATCGAGAGCTTCCTTGCTGAGTCTTCACCAGCACAGCGACCCACCGCAGGGCGGCACGTGGCAGAGTCATCCGCAGCAGGCAGTCGACGGATGACTCAGGGGTCCAGACAGACCAGACCTTCGGGCAGACGATCTCAGGGCACTGGCTCAGCAGTGCGGGGCACACAGCGCGGAGCCAGTCTTCCGAGAGGCAGACAGTGCTACTCGTGCGGCGGGCAGGGCCACATGGCTCGTGACTGCCCGACCCGTCGTGCCGAGGAGCAGCAGACAGTTGATGGACCACCGAGGCAGAGGCAGAGGATCGACCGTGGCAGTCCGCAGGGAGGAGGCGGACGAGGCAGAGGAGCTGGACGAGCAGATGGTGGTGGCCGACGCTTTGAGGCTCTACCACCACCACCACCAGGAGGTCCACCCCGACCACAGGGAGCTGGCGGGCAGCGACAGGCACAACTCCAGGCAGCAGAGGCCTACGACCACGGCGCACCCGAGATGATTCGAGGTACTATCTGTGTCTATTCCACCCTTGCTGCAGTTCTTATAGACACAGGAGCGAGTCATTCTTTCGTAGCCGCTGCCCTTGTTCGGAGCTCGGAGATTCCGACAGAGCCGTTGGCTCGATCCTTACGGCTAGAGACTCCTACGGGAGCAGACTCGACGATTACGCACTGGTGCCGGCAGTGTGAGCTTACTCTAGGAGGCGAGAGCTTCGGCTGGGATCTTCTTGTAGCAGCGTCGAGGCCTTACGACGTCATCTTGGGCATGGATTGGCTATCTACGGTCCATGCACAGATTGACTGTTTTAGGCGCAAGGTGCGATGTGTACGCACCGACGGGAGCAGGTTCACCTTCACCGGCGAGAAGGGAGCCTTAGCAGCACAGGATGGACTTTCGCAGAGGAGAGGACAGCCCATCACTCATCAGTTGGCTAGCCTTATCCTTGGAGCAGTTGACGTGCGGAGTCCTGGTTTTCCTGCTGTGGTGGATCAGTTTGCGGACGTTTTTCCCGACGACGTACCAGGGCTACCTCCTCGCAGAGAGGTAGACTTTTATATTGACTTGTACCCCGGGACAGCCCCGATATCCACTCCAGCATATCGGATGGCCCCCGCCGAGCTTCGAGAGCTACGGGTACAGTTGGAGGACTTGCAGGGCAAGGGGTTCATCCGACCCAGTGTTTCACCCTGGGCTTCACCGATATTGTTCGCCAAGAAGGCGGACGGGAGCTTGCGACTTTGTGTTGACTATCGTCGCTTGAACCAGGTGACAGTGAGGAACAAGTATCCTCTACCGAGGATTGATGACCTCTTTGATCAGCTCAAGGGAGCACGGTGGTTCTCGAAGATAGACCTCAGGTCAGGCTATCATCAGCTCAGAGTCAGAGACGAGGATGTGCAGAAGACGGCCTTCAGATGTCGGTATGGCCACTATGAGTTCTTGGTTATGACTTTCGGTGTAACCAATGCTCCAGCAGTGTTCATGGCTCTCATGAACAAGATCTTTTAGCCATACCTCGATCGGTTTGTCGTAGTCTTCATCGACGACATTCTGATTTACTCCACGACAGAGGAGGAGCACGCCTATCACTTGCGAGTTGTTCTTGACACACTCCGAGAACACCAGCTTTATGGTAAGCTCTCGAAGTGCCAGTTCTGGATACGTGAGGTCCACTTCTTGGGTCACGTTATCTCTGAGGCGGGAGTTGCAGTGGATCCTGCGAAGATTGAGGCTGTGTTAGCATGGGAGCCACCCAGGAGCGTGACTGATGTTCGGAGTTTCTTGGGACTAGCTGGATACTATCGGAGATTCGTTCCAGACTTCTCTAGAGTTGCAGCATCACTCACAGCTTTGACGAAGAAGGGGAAACCCTTCGTGTGGTCAGACAGTTGTCAGCAGAGCTTCCAGGAGCTGAGACAGAGATTGACTCGCGCACCTATCTTGAGGTTTCCTGAGGAGGGAGTAGGGTACGTAGTCTACTGCGATGCATCAGGGACCGGACTCGGATGTGTTATGATGTAGGAGCGGGCAGTGATCGCCTATGGATCACGACAGTTGAGGCCGCATGAGCAGAACTACGCTACCCATGACCTGGAGTTAGCAGCAGTGGTCTTCGCTCTGAAGACATGGCGACACTATCTGATGGGCGAGCGCTTTACAGTCTTTTCCGATCATCAGAGTCTCAGGTATATCTTCTCGCAGAAGGACCTGAACCTGAGACAACGACGATGGCTCGAGTTCCTCCAGGACTATGACTTTGAGATAGTCTATACTCCTGGGAAGGGGAACGTAGTAGCCGATGCCCTCAGCAGGAGGACGGGCATTCAGCTACTTGAGGAGGCGACGGAGCAGCTAGCCTCTTTGCAGATATCCTTCGTGGATAGAGATGGAGCATCCTTTCTTCAGTCTCTCACAGTCACTCCTCCACTACTGCAGCGGGTCAGGGAGGCACAGCATGGGGACGCTGACTGTGAGACACGGCGTGCACAGATATCCTCGGGACAGGCACCCGATGGTTTCTCCCTTGGAGCAGGGCACGACATCCTTTTCAGAGGACGTACCATGGTACCAGTCGCTTTGCGAGAGGAAGTGCTGAGGGAGTTTCACACTTCTCCTTTAGAGGTACATCCTGGAGTGGCGAAGATGTACCAGGACCTCAGACGACAGCACTGGTGGCCGGGCATGAAAAAGGCTGTAGCAGAGTTCGTTTCTCGATGCCTCACCTGTCAGCAGGTGAAGGCAGAGCATCAGGTACCAGCAGGCTTGGTACAGCCCTTGGAGGTTCCTGAGTGGAAGTGGGACGACATATCTATGGACTTCGTGACTGGACTTCCACGCACTTCCAGAGGTCACGACTCCATCTGGGTGATTGTTGACCGACTCACCAAGTTGGCACACTTCTTACCCATCAGAGAGCAGGGCTCAGTGGAGAGCTTGGGACGTCTCTACGTTCAGGAGATTGTGCGGCTCCACGGCGTGCCATCATCTATCGTTTCCGATCGAGATGCCCGCTTTACTTCCCAGCTTTGGAAGGGGTTACAGGAGACGTTCGGTACGCAGCTACATCTTAGCACAGCTTTTCACCCTCAGACGGATGGTCAGACGGAGAGGACCATTCAGACTCTCGAGGACATGCTCCGCGCATGTGTCCTCGACTTTGGTCGTAGCTAGGAGGACCACCTACCCTTGGTGGAGTTCGCGTACAACAACAGCTACCACTCCACCATCGGGATGGCACCGTACGAGGCGTTGTACGACCGACCATGTAGATCTCCTTTGTGCTGGACAGACCCTGGGGAGTCAGCACTGGTGGGACCGGAGATGGTCCAGGCCACGACAGAGAAGGTCCAGGTCATCCAGGAGCGGATGAGGACAACTCAGAGCCGGCAGAAGTCATATGCTGACAGGAGGCGGAGGCCACTGGAGTTCGAGGATGGCGACCACGTCTTCTTGCGGGTCTCACCTCGACGTGGTATTCGGAGATTTGGCCGAGGCGGCAAGTTATCTCCGCGCTTCATCGGACCCTTCCAGATTTTCAGCAGGATTGGCGAGGTGGCTTATCGCCTGGCTCTACCACCTCAGTTGCACCGGGTGCACGACGTCTTCCACGTATCTCAGTTGAGGAAATACGTGCACGACCCGACGCACATCATTGACCATGGGGAGTTTGACGTTGACGATGGGGCGACCTTTACGGAGGTCCCGGTGGAGATAGAGGATCGACAGGAGCGGGTCCTGCGTGGGCGATCGATTCCTCTTGTGCGCATCAGTTGGCAGCACGGGAATCTCCAGGAGAGCACATGGGAGCGGGAGGCTCAGATGCGTGCTCAGTACCCTCATTTGTTTCCCTAGTTTTTGATGTATCTTTACGGGGACGTAAAGCCCTGAGGTGGGAGTAATGTAAAGACCCGTAAAATTCAAGGGAAATTTTTTCTTAATTTTCTTTAGAATTTTACAAGAGCGCGGTTTTAGACGGCACCTGATTCCGAGGCCCGGAGTGCCCGGAATTAATTTCCGAAGTTTGGCTCGGGTACGTTCAGTGAACGAACGAGCGGAAATTCCTAACTTTTGATCCGGTGCTCGGAATTGAAATCCGAGGGCACCAATGAACTCGCAACGCCGATTTTCGCTTAAAGAGACCTTTTCGGGAGTTGCGTTTGTTGCGGGTTGAAAGTTAAGTTTTGGGGTTTTTAGTTTGAGTTAAATAAAATTGTGAAGAACAATTTTATTATAACTAGTTAAAACCTATCAAAGGAGGTTGGAAGTGGGACCCACACCCACTTAACCTCCCTTGGGAGGATTAAGTGTGGTGGGGCCCACACGAAACCCTAATCTTTTCAAATTCTCTCAACATACTTAACCCCTATTTAATTGACTTAAGTTACTTAATTAATTTTGGGAGTTAAGCCTTTTTGAATTTCAACTTTTGAAATTCTTGTGTGTTTTGTAATAATAAAATAAGATGTTATCTTATTTTATTATGGGTTGTTTGTTTGTCTCCTTGAGAGCTTTTGGAGAGCTTCTTCTTCATCTTCAAGCTCTGACGAAGAACGAAGAACGCCCAAACTCCGACGAAGAACGACACCTCTCTTCTTCGTCCTCGGTGTCAACAAGAGGGAACGCCGCACCCTCCTCGGACCTACTTCGTCGGCATACGAAGATTCGCCAACGACGTATCTCTTCGGGCATAACTCTTCGTCAACGGATTTGACGAACGACGACCGCGACACCCGACCTCCGCGACGCCGTCTTCTGCGGAGCGTAGACGAATCTTCGAACCTTATACCAAGGTAGGGGTTGTTGTTTAATTCTTTAATTATTCCATTTCTTGCTCGTGGATCGCATGTCTACGTGAGGCTTTGAAATACTTTATTTAAGTGTTATAGTTAACGCGAGGGGGGGGGGGACCGCACGAACACGGCCGAACCCCCCCTCCATCGTTCTTGTTTAATTCTTGCGGTGGAAGCAAAGTGGCGTGGTGCCGTCGCACCACGCGAATTACCGTACGTTTATTTCATGCGGCGCCGTCGCGGCACGCCGAGGTAGAAACTTCAAGAACGCGACGCCGTCGCGCCGCGTTGAAAAGAATCAAAGCACGGCGAAGGGGCGCGGTGCCGTCGCACCGCGCCGGATGACGAACGCCACGGCCAGTTCCGGGCCGCGGCGGGACGAGGAGACCGCGGCCGGTTCCGGGCCGCGGCGGAAGAGAAGACCGGCGGCCGGGCCGCCGGCGTCGGAAGCTGAAGGGGGACCGGAATTTCCGGTCCCGTTAGAGAAAACCGGCCGGCCAGCTGGCCGGCCGGATACCATTAAAACCGGGGAATTAAATTCCCCGGCCACCTCACAAAACCCCCCCTCTTTATGAGGGGGGGGGGGTTCTTTGAAGGAGGGGGCAGCCGACCCCCTCGGATCCGCACCAGCAGGCCCCCCACGTGGGGGGGGGGGGCTTCTTTAAAAAAAAGGGGCGCGGCCCTTTGTGCCGCGCCGCCCCTCAAAAACCGCGGGGCTTAGCCCCCGCGTGCGTGCGGCCTCCCCGCAGGCGACAGCCGCCGTGGTTCCCCGCGGCTCCCCGCGCCGTCGCGCCGCCGCGCCGCCGCCCGCCGCCGCCGCCCGCCGCCGCCGGCCGCCGCCGCCGGCCGCCGTGCCGCCCCAGGGGGGGGGGGGGTCGGGCCGGGTCGGCCCGGACCCGGACCCCCCCATTTCGAACCAGAATTGGTTTTTGGCCCATAACTTGAGCCTCAGACGTCCGAATGACGAAACGTCTGCGGCAACGCGATCCTTGGATCCAGACGGTCGTTTCGGTATATCGCACTCAAGGTTTCGGTTTACTTTGAGTTCGGCCGGGTTGGTTCGTTCACGAAACCAACCGGGCCTTCGGAGCGGAAACGCTAATATCTTGAGCTACGGACATCCGAATGACGTGCCGTCAGCTGCGTTGTGTTCCTCTTAGTGAGACGGATCTTTTGACATACTCCGCCCGAGGTTTGGACGCAGGTGGAGTACGGTCGGGTTGGTTTTGCCTTAAAAACCAACCGGGCCCCGGAGACGAAAATGCCAATAACTCTCAGACCGGGCGTCCGATCGACGCGCCGTCTGTTGCGTTGAGTTCCTGTTGACGATACGGAACTTTTGGATACATCAACTCTGGTCTTCGTGACAGTTGATGTATCAGCCTCTCGGCTCGTGGAGCGGACCCTCCGAACGAGCTTGCTGTGTGCGGGAACCCTAGTGCTGGCTGCGACTGTTCTACTGCTACTACTGCTACTGTGACTGCGACGACGACAGAACAGAGATCCTGTGTGGATTCGACGACGACGACTACAGCACTCAGCGATCCTACGTGGATCAGTGCTACAGGTCCTGTGTGGGCCCGATCCTGTGTGGGTCCTTGCGCTCAGCGGTTCTGTGTGAGCCAGCGCCTACAGGTTCTGTGTGAGCCCGATCCTGTGTGGGTCTTTGCGGGGGTTAGTTACCTATCGATCCTTCGTGGGTCTGACGACTTAGATGGATCAGTGATCATCTTTATCGTTCTTGAAGAAGTATACCTGTGTGAGCTGAATCCTATTGCTTTCCTGTGTGGATTGTGTTGTGCAATCCTGTATGGTTTACGTTTTGCTTTCCTGTGTGGAATACGTTTACTATCCTGTGTGGACTGAGTTGTACTTGGGCTCGGAGGTTGGAGCGTATTTGAATTGATGACTTAGGTATATGTATGGGCATATACCTAAGCAGAGTCAGTTGTTACTTCGTGATTGTACATTTCTTCGTGGTTTATCCTTTGTGGATTTGAGAGACCTTCAGGGGTCTCGGGGTCCCTACTGAGTAGCTTATACTCACCCCTGCACGGGCTTTGCCCGCACTACGTTGTGTTGGTTGCAGACGACGGACAGCGTTGACCTTGGCTGAGGCTTTCAGAGCGGGACGGTACCCGGAGGTGGACCACTGGGCGGGACGTGCACGGAGCGGACGGCGGGACCCGTGGAGCAGAGGAGCTATCTGTAACCACCCTTCAGGTGGGATTTCCAGTGGACAGCTCGGAGTAGCGGCTTTTACTTTTCAGTTGCTGTTTTTCCCTTTTTGAGTTGTACTTTACTTTCAGTTTGGGTTTGTATACTGGCCCATTTACTTTTCCGCACTTTCAGTTGTACTCTGCTTTTGTTTAGTGTTTACTTTCCGCTTGCTTACTCTGTGGTGATGTTTACTTTTCAAAGGCAATGCCTTCCCATTTTTACTGGGATTTACGCCTTGGTGCTAGTCGCCAGCCCCTGGCCTATGGAAGGCGGGCTTGGGGTAGTCACAGCACGGACCCCGAGGGCGGGTCGTGACACTCATACTGGGAATTGTAGACCTTCATCCCAAAAGTATGAAATTATAAATAAATTGACCCTGGTTCTAACAACGTTTTTGATCCTAGATACACTTAGTTTATCAATAGACCTCAAGGAAGTACTCATAGAGGCTTTGTTGAGCCCTTAGGAGTTTAAAGATAATGTTTCTAATGCTAAAATATATCGTGCAGATATTGATCTGGAAAAATTCCACACGATCATCTCTTCCATGGAGTAAGAAAAAGGTGTTTTCATAAATGGACATATTAGACCCCTGTATGTGTCTGGCATGATAAATGATGTTTATGTTTGATGGGATTTCATTAATAATGGATCAGAATTAAACCTCATTCTAGTCTGAACACTTCATCAACTATGTTAGAATAAGACCCACTTGTCCCCTTATTATCTATTGCTATAGGGTTATGACAAGATTATGAAAAATACCCTCATTATAATTAAAATTAAAACTCCGTTCAGGTACCTCATATCTGACTTCAAAATTCTAGTTTTCCATCAAGACACAGCCTTCAACATTCTTATAAGAAGGCCCTGGTTGCATTAGAATTCAGAAATACCTTCATCATACTTCCAATGCCTCAAATATTGAATTAATTTTTACCTTGGGATGTTTTATTCTGATAAATACCCATTTGAATCTTTTTAAACACAATAAATTGATGTGGGATTCTACCATAGAAAAGGAAAGAATACCATGATCTACAACATCACTCAATTCACTACCATGAACTGTCTAAAAATGATCATGGCCAACCCCTTAAAAATGATCAGTGAAGAATATGTGTTTCCCATCAATAAGGTCAAATTCATGGGCCAAAATTCAGGAACATATTTAATGACCTTAATGGTATCAATCATATTGAATGATCCAGACAACACTGAGAAGGTCACTAATTATCTAGGAAGTGGTAAAATATCAGATGAAAATACCTTCATTCCATCCCCTGGCCTTCAAAAAATCCCTAAATTATAAGATAAGTCATATGAGGTTTCCATTTAACCAATAAAGGATGAAGATACTCCTATTATATCCCTCACTCCATCCCCTTCCTAACTTCAAAGATACACCACATTGTTAGTTGGGTCATATGAAGCTAATTTATCTTTCGGAAGTCAAAAAATTGACTCCTCGCCTAACTCCAAGAAGATTCCTTAATTTACTACCTCCCCAAATATTAAGGGAAAAGAGGAATAGGAAGAAGAAGGAGAGGAAGAGGAATAGGATAGAGAAATCAGGGATGCCCCTCTAGAATTTGAATAAGGTGTCTCTACCACCATTGGTGAACTCAAGAAAATAAACCTGGGCATATAAGAGGATCTAAAAACCACATTGATTAGTGTGTAGATGTCTTTAGAAGAACATAAGGTATATATCTCCACTCTAAAGAAACATCGATATGTGATTTCCTATAATTACATGGAAATGTTAAGACTCGATCCTGAGCTGGCCACTCACCATGCGAGCTTTCCAGAAAACCACTAGGGATACAAAAATTCATCCAAAAGGACACACTTGACTCATGAATCCAAAATTGAGTCTGAGATTGAAAATATTATGAAAAACAATTTTATTTAGTAATTATAGTATACAATATGGTTAGAAAACATATTTTTGTTAAAGAAGAAGAACAAGAAAATCAGGGTCTTCATTGAGTTCATTTCAACGACCATTGTCCGTAAGATAATTTCTCAGTCCCAGTCACAGAGCTACTGATTGACACTATATCTAGATATCAAAACCTATCCTTAATTTATGTCTATTTAGGGTATAATCAAATATGAACATCCCTATAATATGAATAATACACTTCCTTCAGGGCCCACTAGGGATTATTTTTCTATCAGGTAAATCCCTTTGTCTTGAATAATGTTGGTTCTACATACCAACCTTCCATGCAACACATCTTCAAAACTCTTTTAGGGGAATTTTTATAAAGTTACATTAATGATCTGGTGGTTAAGTACTAATAGTTTTCTGACCACCTCAATGATCTAGATATCATATTTAATAAACTACTACTGCATAGCCTAAATTTGAACCCATTAAAATGTGCCTTTTGAGCCACCTCATGGAAATTTCTCAGATTATTCATACGGCATTATGGAATCAATTTCGATCCTAAAAATAAAAATGATATCCTAAATATGTCACCACCTTAGAAACTTAAATAATAGAGAGGAATTCATAGAAACCCTTCCTTCATTTGGAGATTTATAGAACACCTATAAGGAATGTGTTTTCCCTTTACTATGATAATCAAGAAAGGGGTCACTTATAAGTGGATTGATGACTATAGGGAAGAATTATACATACTTAAGAAATATATCTTGAGTTCATCAGTGTTAATGCCACTTGCTGAGGGGAAACTGCTCATTTTTTACATGATGTCCCTGAAATGATCATTGGATTCTTTCCTCACATAAAAGATGAATCTGAGTATGAAAACATCCTCAATTATCATTGTCAAACCATGCTCGACACTGAGACTCATTATTTAGTTATCGGTAAGATATGCATGGCATTAATAATCATAGTTAAGAATATGAGGCACAATATTTAGCACCATGAGTTCCATTTGGAATCTCACAATAACCCGCTCAAATAAATCCTTGTACATACTATTTTAAACAGACTTTTGGAATGAAGGGAAGTTATCTTATAGCATTTTTTCATTCATTTTGTTCCCTAGAAAGCAGTTAAAGGTCAAATTTTGGTAGACTTCCTTGCAGATCATCTATTTATAAAAGAAACATCATTGAATACTTAATTTTATGATGAATATATATTCTATGTTCAAGAGGTCCCCAGGATATGGGAGATTTATTTTTATGGTGCATCAAGAATCCATATTGGGAAGATAATGTAAGACCCTATTCTCAACAAAATCGGGTTGGGGGTCATGCTTATCTACCTATAAAATGAATTATTATCTTACTTATTTTTATTTTCAAAAGGATTCACAAAGAATGAGGAATAATATAAATCCCTCATCGCAGAGTTATAATTGAGACTTCAAATATGACTATACTACTTGAAATAGAAATGTGATTCAGAGTTTGTAATCAAGAAGATCAATGGTGATTATTCCATTAGAAAGGAAGATCTATTACCCCTATATGACTATGTATGAGGGGTAGTGGAAGAAATACCCTAGGATGTAGTATTGAATCACATTCCATGGTCACAAAATTCCCAGTCTGATGCATTGGAGAATGCAACCCATGAATTTGGTAGGTCTAGATTGGGATGAAACAGTCATCAACATTTCTCATCACTGAATGGTCTTTCCTTTTTTTCATGTGAGTATGTAAGAAATCAATGATTATAATTCTATCCCCAATATAGATGGTACCATGATCAGTTGGATGATACCCATTGTATACTACCTCTAAAATAGATTTCTCTCATCAAAAAAATCCAGAAAAGATAAAATATGATGATGGGAGACCAACTTTACACTTTATGATAGCCCAAATCACAAGAAATCCCTCTATAAATGAGGATTTGGTGGTGCATTTATCAGGTAAATTAATGGAGAAGAGACTACAACCATCATGAAAGAAGTGAATATGGGATCCTATGGTTACCATCAGTCAAGGTTTAGGCTTTCCAATCAAATCTAAAGTATTGGATTCTTATAAAATTCAATGACATAGGATTCAACAAAAATCACCAAGAAGTATCATTCCTGAAAATTTCATGCCCACTTTATCCATCAACCCCCATAGTTTCTAGATATAGAAAAATACTCAGGAAATTTTCTATATAGGCAATGGATGTTGTAGGACCATATCCTCCAGCTACATCCAAGCAGTTGAAATACATCCTAACTAATACCAACTTCTTCTACAAATGGGCTAAAGCAATACCCCTCAAAGAAGTTGGGTCCAAAAGCATTTTCAGCTTCATGAAATCCTAAATTATTACCAAATTTGGAATCCCTCATATAATATTGATAGGTAATGGCATCATTTTTTGTTCTTTTTAGTTAGAGAAGATATATTAGAAGTATAATATCAGGTCCAACCATTCATCTCACTACCATGTGGTGACTAATAGATAGATAAAGGCCTTCAACAAGAACCAATAAAACATACTCCAGAAAATGGTGGATAAATATATAAATTCATGGCCTAAAAGTATATTTCATTCCTTGTGGGACAACTTGATTATAGCTTGAACTTCGACATGGGTAACCTCGTACTCCCTTGAATATGATACTAAACAATTCATGTCAATTGAGGTCTAGTCTTCCTTGATATTTATTTCCATTTTCTATCAAATATCAATAGATGGGAAATCCAAAAATGATTGGATGGATTTGAGTGACTTGATGAGAAAATAATTCATGCTTTTCATCACTTGGAGGTCCATCAAAATCTGATAGCATGGGCCTTTAACAAGAAATTCCTCCTCCACTCATTTCTTTAAGGATAAATGGTACTGGTCCTGAAAACCCCAATGATACTAGGGAAGAAACAATCAAATCTTGAGTTGAAATGGGAGGGACCATATTCCATACACAAGGTCCACAATAATGCATCTTATTCTTTCATCTCAATGGATGGAGAGATCATTACAACCCCTACCAATGAAATATTTCTCAAGAAATACTTTATGTGATAAGGTTAACATTTTCCATGTTGCAAGATGATAAACTACATGACACCTTTATCCTGGACATATGATGTTAAATTTCATGGTTTCCTCATCATTGATTCATGACATTAAACCTTATAGCATCATGGTCATACATGCATGACCTTAAATGAAACAACATATGGTCATAGTATCATGACCTAAAACTACATGGCACCATAGTCCAAGTTACAAGACTCTATACTACATAGACGAATGACCTAGTCACAAGACGTTAAATTATATGACAATATCCTCATTATACGATGTAAAATTTTATAACATTTTAATATCCTGGTCTATACAAAATATAAAAATTCCCCCACTCTATTATGTATGATCTAGATCTACAAATGAGGGTATAACATGGGTTCTCACCCTGCTCATGAGCCCATACTCACAAAAAACATGTGTCCCCCTTCTCCACACTAGAATTAAATTAGTGTGAGGAATATTTTCCATAAATACATGTGGATTGATCCTTGATTTGACAAGATATGTAGCGATGCCTAGATTCTACATCTTGGTCTATCCACAATAAAAGAAAAATCCCACTTTCCTGTATGTGGTTCAAACCTACGTGGGGAAAATTCTCCCCCATTCTCATATAATTTTGATATAAAATTATCCTTCTATATTCAAGAACTTTCTTTCCAAAAACCAAACTGTGTGTATTGAAAAATTTGAATCTCCATAATCTTTCTTTGTCTATTTTTAATGGAATTTTAGATTCCTAACTAAACATTTGTCTGACTATATAGTAATATGACCCATATGGATTTGAATAAGTTTTCCATCAAAAGGGAATGCCATCCATAGAATTCCATTTTTTGACTATGAATTGATATACCCACACTTGACATTGCATAAATTTTCCACTAAAAGGGAATGTCAATCACAGGCACATTCGTCCCCAGGAGAGACCTCTTATATCTTCGTAAGACTCAAAAACATTATATCGGAAACCTATTTTGAATGTAGTTCACAATAATTCCTTGCATAATTTTCCCATTTCACCTTTTAGATCTAAAAACCATCCTATTACAACTTATAACCTTCCCATTCATGATTAAAGATGATTGAACATTCATGGACATATTACAATGAAAGGGAAATAACTTATCTTTCAGTCAAATCTAAATGACCATAAACCATATCCCTCAACTTCTTTACCATAAGATGTTAAACCACATGCTCAATGTCTTGGTTTCATAACATTAAACTATACAATGCTTCAACCCTTTTCATGTAGGATATTTCGTCTTGATATTGGTCACCCACAGAATCACCCCAAAGAACCACATAAAACATGATGATCATTACATAAAGACACTTTGTGATGCCTAGATTACCCATTATAGGAACAACTTCCATAGAATCTAAGACATGTGTTCCTCCATTCATGTAAATAACCCAAATCTAGATTAAAGGTTCAAGAATTCTCCCAAGACCCCTCCTTTATAAGAATATGATTGAGAAAAAAATGCCCCCTCCTTTACACAATCTATATTTTTATAGGGGCAGTTTCTCATTCATGGATGGTGAAAATAAAAAATGATTCCTTCATTATTAGACATATTCCCTTCACCAACCACATTTTGTGGTCTTGAGAAATTTGGATATTCATAAACTCTCAAACCATTAATAAAAGAATGTCAGATTCCTAAAAACACCTTTGTCTGGGTAAGAACCCATTTCTTCGTTGAGGTAAAGATCTTTATTTTTCCATCAATTATCAGTTTAATTGCTTAAATATGGCCTAATGTGAGTGCCTGTTGAGGTCACAGAGGTCTCGGGGGGGGGGGTGAGGCTATTTCGGATCCCAAAACCAAAATATTGGGTGAAAAGGGGAGGCCGCAAAATTTTATAAATCGTGAGGGGTGGAGTCGCACAACTGTGTGGGTTGGCCTACATTTTTAGAAGACTTTGACAGAGGGTTTTTTCATGGTTTATAAACTAAGACCCTATAATTTTAAGAATTTTAAGAATTTTTAATTAAATTAAAATCTCTTTAAAAACCTAAATGTGGTTTCCTCCCATCGCACAGTAGCTTAAATCCATTGTAAAAATCTATCCTTTGATCCTAAAGTAGGATTTAATATCTACTCTTCAATTAGGCTTTGATTCAAACATGGTTCATCTCCTTGGATCTGCAATGGTAAGACCTTAATTCCTTTTTACCCTTTCTCAATTCTTCTAGATATCAACTGTGCTATTTGGATTTTGGCTCATATGAACTAATTTCCCATTCTTCATCCATTATTCAGATTTATTCCCAATCGGGATGAATATTATATTGATACTGGATGTGCTATCTAGTATGGACCTAAGGTAGGTGGTACCATGAATTTCACAGAATTTCAAGTTGTTTATATATGTCAGTATGTCGTATGTCAATTTTTGGGGTGTCGCCTTAAGTTGAAATTGATCAATGTTATTTCCTATCATGGTTTAGGTAATTGAATAGTTTTTTTATGAATATTATAGGTTTTATACCTTGAATAAGGATCACACTATGGGTGAGTTTCCTTGAATGAACCTTTATGGCTTTTAGCCTTGGATGCCTATGAGGAATGACTTTTACCCCATGTCATGGGATGTCAAAATGTGAGTTTCCCTATGAATTAAATTAAAATGTTGTAAATTGTAATAGAAAAGAATTAAGGTTACGAGAGGGTTGATTTTCCCTTTGACCCATGTATGGATTTATTTTTTAAATCATGTTTTCCTTTCCCATGCGAGTAAGAAAAGGCTATGACTTGAATTTTTGGAATTGGATTGAATTTCACTAACTATGGATTTTCCCATGTGATTTATATTATACTAAGTCATTTGATAGATTTATAGGCTTCTTAGTCTTGTTATATTGAAAATGGTCATGTGATCATTTGATTGTCCCATGAACTTCTTTCCCATGTGAGTTGTGTTGGGACCATGCTATGTAATGAATTGATTCGGCATGGGAATCTCATCATCATGATACTCACACCTGAGTTGAATGATGTAAAATCTATGTATTGGTTTTTTATGAATGTGATGCTTTCTATATAAACTATTCCCACATGAGTAATTGGAAGGCCAAGCCCTTTGGGGTTGTCCAAGGCTTGATGAACCCTTCTAGGTGAGCTTGTTAGATGCTCTTGGTTTTGACCTTGGAATGTTAAATGAAATGATAAATGGGATTGAATTGGTTAGATTATAAATAGACTTGGGTGATACATTGATTAAAATTAGAATTACATGGAAAAAATCAGGTGACTATTGACCCTTATACCTTGGGTGACACACAGATCCATCTTAGGAAGCTGTGGAAGGAGTTAATGGTTAATATGATATTTTCATGAGTGATACGTGGATCCAAATGATAGATTTCATGGAAGGACTCATTGAGACTTGACTTATATGTTGAGTGATACATTGATTATTATGATAATTCCATGTACATACTCAAAGGGAATTTGACTCTTATGCCAAGGGTGATAGTTGGTCTTATGTTGAGGAGTGCTGAGGACAGAATCATTTGGCTAAGATGTCATATATCACCTAAAGTGATATCAGGTTCCTGAGTGGTTTTCCAGGGACGGTTTTGTAGGGTGTTGGTTGATATTTCACCTAGAGTGATAATTGAATTTCAAAATTAGGAATGTCAAGGATGGGCTCAGGTTATGAATTTAATTATAAATGGAATTAATTATGACATGTCTACCATGAAAAATAACCATCTTGGATTCAGTCTTCCCTTATATTTTTTAGACAACCTTCTAAGGCATCTCTTATGCTTACAGTTACATGGGGGATGATGGGCTTTAGTTGGATCTTGATACTTATAAATTAAATGTAATTGAATTGTTAAATTAATATTAAATTAATGTAAATGGAAACCAATGCATGTAGGTTGTTTACTTTTGAGTATTTCTTTTCTTACTGCTTTTCTTTTGCACACTGTTTGTCATATATTTTCATTAACTATCCGGAACTGGTACGTTACAATGTGGTATAAGAGTAGTGTTTTTGGTTTTATTTAATATTTGGAATCAATTTAAAGGGATAGAAATGAAATGGAATTTTGTAATGAGCTATGCTCGGGCTTAGCTAACCCGTGTATAGGGAAAATCCAAATTGCCTCAAAATGAATTATTGATTTCTGGATTTTGAGCAATTATAGTTGATTTAATTCCACCATTGGGTGGTGCACTTGACTTAGGCTATTATTATGGATATTATTATGGGTTATATTGTGTTTAAAACCAATGAGATGAGGATATTACATCTCATGCATCATGTTGGAACTTGCTAAAAATCGCATTCCATGCATTTTTTTCATGCAATTTAGATAGAATTACTGATTGAGTGTTGTTGTGATAGATTTCTTGATTTATATGTCTGCTGTTGTGATAGGTATATTGAGATATGTTATGGAATTTATTGTATGGACTCCATGCTTTGGTCCTTGATGTGTATGGTTCCTCTTGGATCAGAATTTAGCATATCATGGTTAATTATTAATGTGAATTGTGTTATGATGTTCCATAGGTGGACACCAAGATGTTCATCATTGGGACTATGGTCCCCCACAGATCAGAATTTGGTGTACCATTGATTTAATTTTATAAAAGGGAATGTGATAAATATGAAATGAGTATCAATTCTGAATGTGAATTTGAACTCAGTTTTAAATGAATTTAATACAGAAGCAAGTGGAACTGAAATGGCTTATGATAGAGAACTTGATCAAACCCAACCTTAGTAGTGGTATTTTGGTAGTATCTACTGCTCATTTACACATATACCTGACAAGTGGGGTAGGAAGAGGGGTTATTTTTTATAGAGTAAGGTTTTGAACTATACTATTTTGATATCTTCACTTTTGAGCTATGAACTGTGATAATGATCTTGAAATGAGGCATGTGTTTGGAATTATATATTCATTTGACCAATATTCCCTCCATTGTTATGCTAGAAGGGTGGTGATGATCATACCCTGGAGGTGGTAGGCCTTGGGATACCCAAGGATTCTCTAGTCGTGCGAGTTATGGAACCAGGAGTTGTATCAGACATATGTTTTGAGGTGAAGTTCCATGATGGGTTCATGTGATTCATGCAGACCACTCAGGGAGCACCACGACTTGCCCCGACTATGAAAAAGTTGACACATGAGTTTTAGCAGTAGTATCTGCCCATGTTTTTGGGGGATGGTAGACCACAGGCTACAAAGTCATGGATAGAGGTCATGATGTCTATATTCGAGCCTTTAGAGATGCCTCCTGAGTGGAGGGTAAATCTCTCTACGTATATGTTGCATGATTCCTCCAAGATATGGTGGTATGTTATCACTCAGATGGATATTCATTGGAAGATCGCCTGGATGGATTTCATACGGCCTTCTACAATTACTTCTATCCTGATACTTTGAGGGTGGATAGAAATCAGGAGTTCTTACATCTAGAGCAGGGTGTGTTATCAGTTATGTAATATTCAACATATTTTACTAAGTTCCAGTGTTTCACACCAATTTTTATGGGTTAAGAGTTATCAAAAGATAGGAGATTCAAGGATGGTCTCAGGTATGACATCGAATCATAGGTAAATGTATTCCGAATGGATATTGTATCTTGGATAGTGAATCAGGCATTGATCACATAGTGTAACCTAAGGGAATATGAAGGTGTGATCTAGGATGGTTCAGTGCCTAGGTCATGTACTACATCGATCGGTAGTAGGATGTATCATCTAGAGCTTCCACACAGTGATATTAGTTGTCAAAAGATATCTTCAAGTTTCCAGGTGAGGTGCTACCAATGCGGTAGGCTGGGGAATATGAGGAAATAGTGTATGAAGGATCCAGTCGAGTGTCGATCTTGTGGAAAGATGGGATATATACAGTGTTTCTTCTGAACATTTCCACTAGAATCCAGTGAGAGATGGTATGTACTGACTCCATGTTTAGGAGTAGGGTCAACACCATCTCACCAGACAGGGAGATGGGGTACAGTAGGTCGTTCAGTCTGAGGTGGTGGTCATGGATGTGGTAGCCAAACCCCCAGTTCACAGTGACAGTAGGGTGGATCAGCTCAGGATAGCCAAGCAGTGTCATAGGGTTGTGGTACATGATAGGCATATGAAGTACAAAAGGACCATCACGAGAAGGATCCAAGACCTTCTACTATCAAAGTACTGTTCTAGTAGCCTCCACTTTGTATTTTTCACTTTTTAATACATGGGATTCACATAGTTTCATATTGGTATCTATGGTAGAAAGCCTTCGGATTATTATACAGTCTTCTGATTAAATTTTGAATCAAGAAACTCTATTGGGGATTAGAATGGAAGGTCTGCATTAATGCATGGAGTGCCTTTTTAAGGTTTATGGGTGTCACTTCTCATGGGACCTATACATCTTAAAGATGATAGGATTTGGAATCATTCTCATGATAGACTAGTTGATTCCCTTTAAAGCCTTTTTTGATTGATATCTTCATAGGGTGATATTAGTGTTTCCATAGGGGGGAGTGTTTCTTCACAAATTTGAATGGGATGTCCAAGCTAGCTGACCTGGACTTGAGCATCATGGGTTTTGCAGGATGACAACCCAGGTTGTGAGTTATATCTGGATGATCATGGAACATGTCAGGCTAATTTCCCTCCAGTATTTGATCATTTCAAGGAAAATTTCCTAGATGAATTTTACGGATTACCTCTAGTGATATAAGTATAGTTCTATATTAATATAGGTCCATGAGATTAAATTGTATCCATTCCTCCATATAGGATGGATAGGAATGAGCTTTATGAGATCAAGAGGCAGTTAGAGGATTTAGAGGAAAATGGTTTAATCTGACCCAGTACTTCTCTATGGGGATCACTGGTTATTTTTGAGAAAAATGTGGATGGTACCCTCAGGATATGAAGGGATTATAAAAAATTGAACCATCTTACAGTTAAGAACTAGGTTCCTCTATCATGGATAGATGATCTCTTCGAACATCTTTGTGGAACTTGGGTATTCTCAAATATTGATTTGAGATCCAGTTATCATTAGGTGCATGTTAGAACGTCAGACATAACTCGAACAACATATCAGAGAATTTATGGTATGTATGAGTATTTAGTAATGTTGTTCGGTATCACAAACACGCCAGCGGTCTTCATGGAACTGATGAACTGAGAGTTCCATCCTTATATTGACTTGTTTGTGGTGGTTTTGTGGATGATATCTTGGTGTATTTTCACAATCAACATGACCATTCCACAAATCTTGAGATCATTTTGAATACACTGAGAGAGCATCAGTTATATGCTAAGCTCATGAAGTGCCACTTCTGGATGGATCAAATTCAATGCATGGGTCACATCATCTTAGAGACAGGAGTTTCAGTGGACCCAGAGAAGGTGAGAGCAGTAGTTTCCTGGAAGCATCCCAAGAATGTATTTGAGTTACAGAGTTTCTTAGGTATGGATGGTTACTATAGGTGTTTTATATAGGGATTCTCATTCTTAGTATCACCCTTTATGGGCTTGAATAAGAAGGGTGTGAAGTATGTATGGAGAGATTCATGCGAGATGGCCTTTCAAGAGATGAAAGGGAGATTAACTTCAGTGTTGATACTGATATTTCCATATCTAGGAAGGAGTTACACTATATACTACGACACATCAGGTATCGAGAAAGGATCATTTCTTATGGTGGGGATTGATTCATTGCGTATAGATCTCAGAAGATGAAGCCACATGAGAGGAACTACCCAACGCATGATCTCGAGTTTATCTTTGGTTGTTCACGCATTGTGTTGTTATTGACATTACATACTAGGAGAGTGTTTTTTGGTGTTCACAGACTACAAAAAGCCTCATGTACATATTTACACAGCATAATCTGAATCTGTGGAAACAAAGGTGGGTGGAATACCTTCAGTATTTTTTACTTCTAGATATCCAACATGCCTTTTAAGGATAATGCAGTTGTCGATGAACTCAGAAGGGGGACTCAGATATAGGTATTTTAGCAGGCCATTAGAGAGTGGCAGCGCATGGATTTTTTCTCTAAGATGCACTTGGAGGTGCACAAAAGTCAGGGGCACACATTTCCACCATCCTTAGCTATTACCTCTACCATACTGGATAGAGTAAGGATGATGCAACTTTCAGATTTTGAAGGCCTGTTTGTATGGGATAGTGTGTCAGGTGAGGAACCTCCTCCTGGTTGGATCGTAGGTGAGGATGAAGTTTTGTGTTTACATGTTCTCATATTGTAACACCCAAAGATCTCATAGTATGTTATTTTCTTTAAATTCAATAGCTTGCGCTACACGCAACACCGAGTTCAAGCACACCATGACTTACCAAACTAGCTGTTCAAAAGAGGTTATGAATAGTATTAACTTGATTTTGAATTTTATATACTCAATATAATTTTAACTTATGTATTATGTTTTTATTAGACATATTATAAGAACAAACTCAATTTTTTAGATAAAAAATGTATTTAAAAGAAAAAAAATTTACCAACTTTTAATGGTGAACCCTTTTTAAATCCTATATTTGACCCTTTTACATATTAATTTTTACAAAATAAGTTTCTTCTTTAGAATCGGGACATCAAAATTTAATTTGGATGAAATTTTGGTATTTTTCAAATAATATTCATTTTTTTTATGAATAGTGAGAAATAATGTATTTTAATTCAAAACTTCCGTTTAATGTAATCTATTTGTATGGTTAGATTATATTTTAAATTTATTTTTAAGTGTAACTAGATTATATTTTTACCCTTTAATCCAATTTTGGTCATTGGAATTAATTTCACTTTGAAATTAAACATAAAAAAGCGTCAATATTTTGATAGTTACTGTTTCTTAAAAACACGCTATTTGTTTTGACAATGAGAATTAATTTTAAATTAATTCATCCAACTTCTATGTTTTTAATTTGGTAAAATAGACATCATTTTTGAATTCGGAATATCAAATATATCTTAGGCTGAATTTTTGGTATTTTTCTGAAAAACTTCAATTTTTGATGAATAGTGAAACCACTAAGTAGTAGTTAAAAATACGACTTTTTCATTTAAATGAAATTTTACCACATCTGTGAATTGAATTTCAAAAATCCGAGATACATGGTTGTTTTTAGTAAGTAAAATTTGGTTCAATAAGATGAAAATAATTTTTAGTGAATAGTAACTTTTGACTTTTATTTACCGCGGTTAAAGGTAAATAGGGTAATTCAAGGTAAAAAAGAATATTATAATAATTCAAAATTACCTTAACACTTGTCCTAAACTTATTATATGAGTCATGGCCGACCATGGGCATCCTTGGGTCTATTTTGGGACCCTATGGAGCCACCTAAGAATGATAATGCCACTTTATTTTAATTAACTTAAAATAAAGACAAAAATGACATTAAAAAATATCTTTTAGTATATCAATTTTTACATGGGGTTATATAAGTCATATTTTCGGCTATAAATATTAATTGGAAATCTAAAAATATTTCCTACATTATGGTAATTTTTTTTATAATTTTTAGACATCAAATAAAGCAAATTATTTATGACACAATAATGATGTAGTATTTACCTCATTAATAAATGATTTAAATAAATAAAATTATTAATATTAAACTAATATCCAAAACCTGTCCAATTCCCATTGGATGATTTTATTTCGACCATGAGTCATCTTATCTTTGACTTTAATTAGTTTTGGACCATTATAAACCGAATATCACTATATAATAAAATAATATTTTGACACATTCTTAAAGAGCCCCTCCTCCCCTTATAAAAGGACACCACTTATAACCCATTCCACACACCTCTCAAGCCCCTTGTCTCATCCAAAACATACCAAAATAATCTATAATTATCCCCCTCTTCATCCAAGAAGCCTTACCTTAGGCAGAAGGCACTTCAAGAAGTCCTTTTGGTTCAAACCAAAGGAAGTTACCCAAATTAAATGTAACGCTTTCTCTTAAATTATTTTGTTCTATTTTGTTTTATTTTACTTCTCCAACACCATAAACACTTTTTATTACTTTATTTTATAACAACATAATTATCCTCAATATACTAGGATGCTATTATGAGAAGTATTCAAACTACACTTACACACACCTCCATCTAAGGGGTGAAAAACATACTGTTTCTCTGGATGGAAAACTAACACCTCACGAAACGATGATTGTTCGATTATCTCCTACCTCTTCTAATGGTGGCCCTTAAGATGGACCCATATTTATATATGATATATATATTATGTTTATGTTTTCTTTATGATTCTATATTTTCCATTTATATCATTATTTTATGGTTTCCATTATGGGTAAAATGCGATAATTTCATTTGAGGAAGTGTGGACTACCGCCCCCTCAAAATGATATGACTCATTAATGAATTATGTGGGACGTATAAAGGATGGAATTATTGATATTATATATTATATTATACTGGAATTATAATATAATTATGTATCATTATGTTTTAATTCCATTAAAATACAAAATTGAAATGAAAGTAGTGTTCATGCGTACGTACCGCTTACCATATCCATGAACGGTACATTTCATTTCTTATCTCCAAATGTTATGTGCTATTATAAATAGATATATATACTGGATATATAATATATATATATATATATATGATATCTAAATCATGTATATCATTCTGGAGATAATGGACTTTGGACCACATGGAAAAATTATAATTAATACAAGTTCATTTTTGACTCAAGTTCCGAACATCGATAAAATATCCAATATGAACTCAAATAATTAACTAATTGTTATAGAAATGTAATAAGTGATATAAAAGGGATAATAAAATTTAAATATTTTATTAATCAAGTAGAAATTAACTTATGTTTATTATTCAAGAAGAACAATGAACATACAAGACAAGTCGGACTTGAGGTAAGAGGTTTCTTATCTCACTCTTAAATTCGTGATATTTCCATTGTTCGCCACTTATTTATTGAATTTGGTGTATTATGTACTGCCCATGATTGTATTCTTGTTTTAATATACTTTAATGTATGTGTATTTACATATTAATTGTATGATCTATCTTTCATGGGGTGTATGTTTCGTGAGTTACCAAATCAGTAAGAGAATTTCAAATTTCAATTTCCACTCATTGGGCTTTACGCATACTTAATTGATTATTTTACTCCAAAATTATGTGTGGAATCACTATTTATTATTTATGTAGTAATTTAAACTCCACTTTGTGTGGATATACTTTTGATACACATAATCACTCCATTGA
This sequence comes from Viscum album, assembly GCA_963277665.1. Lineage (NCBI taxonomy): Eukaryota > Viridiplantae > Streptophyta > Magnoliopsida > Santalales > Viscaceae > Viscum > Viscum album. The sequence goes on along the minus strand of CAUJRU010000378.1, from coordinate 621,048 downwards.
TAATTTCTCAAGTCATTGATATGAACTCGATAAGAGTAATCTTAACTCAATTTCCATTCATTGAGTTTAATATCCAAGTCATTGGTCCTGTTTTTACAATAATATGTGTGGATATTCTATGATTTATTTACACTGAATATCTAATCATATTGAGTGTATTTATATTTTTCACACATAATTATGTCATTGATTTATTTTTATCCTAAGGATATAGTCTTTATAAGGGATTTCATCTCAATTGACATTCCATTGAGACTTCTTTGTTATTATATGCCAATTCACTTTTATATGGTGTATATAATGTACTTTGACATAGTATATCATGAATCCATTTATTCTCAAGATATTATAAAGTTTTTATAACCTTAAATATTTGTATTCAGGTGTCTCTCTTTTGGTTAGGAGCTCTCACTAAAATACCATTTTAAATGTTTTAAAGATTTATTATTCTAAGCCTTTGTCATTAATGTCCAGGTTTAAAAAATGGTTTTAAAGATTTATTTATATGGAAATTAAAGGTTTAAAATTAATATTACTTTTAAAAGTTTCAAAGTGGTATGAGACACTTTTATTCAAAAATCTATTTTTAAACTTCTTCTTGACAAATAGTGCGACTTTTAAATGTTTTCAAGAAAAAGGAGGATATTTCTCTCAAATAGTTTTGATGATTATTTTCATCTATGTAAATATCATTCATTATTCTCGATTGATGTTAATATGTAACAATACAATATTCCACATTTTATTCAATGAGTTATGTTTGACTGTCGATGTGTTATTTTTATACCATTCATGGTTTGTGGATAAATTATTGACATTTCAAATGCTAGTTTTAATACAATTATTAATGTTATGTTTCAAAAGTTTCATATGAGGAATGAATTATACATAGTAAGTGACTTGTGGAGCATGTTATAGCTCCTCGATTCATCAGTAGTCTCATGAGACAAACTATTGTCTTGGCACAAGTCCTTGACAAAATCTTATTTGTAGTCTTGGCATAATGCCTTGACTATGTGGTTATGATGTCTGGAATTATACATTCCATCATTATGAGATTAGATATTGATAATTCAAGTGGTTATTCGACTAGTAGAATACCCATGACTATGTTTTATTATGGAATTATTTACTCAGCTCATATTATTTCCGTAAAGTGTTCATGTTTATTATTTGTAAAGTCATGTGTTTTCAATTATTCACCATGCCTAATATTTATGTTATCTTTTGTTGTATTACTTACTCTTACTGAGGGTTTAAACTCACCCATTTCTCATGTTTCATTTTTCTATGATATGAAGAAGTTAGTTATGAGTGACTTGCAGGAATAATCTTGGAGTCTTGGATGTTTCTAATGGAATAAATTAGTGTTGTTTTACTTTTCTAGTTGTAGTGTTGAACTTATGTATGTATCTTATTTCCAAGACTACTAAACTGATTGGTCCTTTGGGACTTGATTCCTTGTAATCATGCCAATGTATTAAAATAATGCACCGGCTCCTAGATTCTGGGGTCGAGGTGTTACAGTTGGTATCAGAGGAAGTTTAGTACAAACCTTGAAAACTATATTTAGATAAACTCTGATTAGAGCACATTACCCAAAGTTAGACTTTGAGGATTAGTATAGAAGAACTTCCTAGAATCTTGGTAATGTAGATATTTTGTGTATTTTCCAAGTAGTACATCCTTGTATGGATACGAGTAGGTAGAGGTGGCTCTGGCACAGATGTACCTAGGAGTGAAAACTCCGACAAGGAGTTTCAGTCTCGACCCAGGGTATCCTGGTACACGACAATGGGCCTTGCTGAACTCTTGGTTACGAAACTCCTAGGGGGTATGATTAGGATAATTTACATTATCTTTACAAAAATATTTGAATTATTTTAATATAATATGAGAATAAATGACCTTGGTTAATCCTAAGGAGTTTTAAATTGAAAATAAGCTGTCACGATATTCTCCAAATGATTCTATGAATATTATTACTCACACAATGCTTTTTGGTTTTAGTCAATGGATGGATTCCAAGGAAGTCATAGTAACTTTGATCATGATGTACAAGGTTTGAACGGTGGTGGAAATGAGAACAAAATGGAATGTTTACATGCGTAAAAGATATTGTGTTCATTCTGAATCAGTTTTCAAAAAATATGATCAACAACATATATATTAACCAACTCCCAGACTCAACAAGGAAGAAAAAAGTGGTGAATGATAAGAGCTCTAGCAGTGAAGACCATGGAGAAAAGAAATATCATTTTCCATCATGCAGGAAATGTGGAAGGAGACACCTAGGAATTTTTCTTAATGGAATAAAGAAATAATTTATGTGTGGTAAGGAAGGACATAAAGTAAAGAATTGATGAGGAAAAATGAAGAGTACTATGGAAGAAAATAAAAATGGTCCTAAGAATCCATTTATAGTCATTTTCCGTAAATGTAGGGAACCTGGGAATTACCTGAGTGAATTCCCTATTTTATAGGATATCCTCTTGGTCAAGGAATAAGCTATGTTGAAATAAATGGATGGAGAAATGTTTAAAAAGTATTAGTGTTCTTTGTTCATGGGATTATTTGGAAGAATTTTCTCTTGTATTTGTAACCATATAGTTCGTAATGTGAAAATGATATTTGAGGAAGAATTATATTTTCTCTTGTGGATATAGTTATAAATAATCATTTGGTTTTATATGATCATTGAGTTTGAGGAAATTACAAGTAATTAAATTTTGGAATGAAAATGCGAGGTATGAGATAACATTTTTGATGAAATTATGTTATAGTTATTTTGAGGAATCTGTCTCATTTTTTGGAATATTATAAAATAATACAGTTTTTGAAAAAGGACAACACGTAGACCATGTGACAACCCGTCATGTCGGACAAAGCTATGGGAATCGAACCCACAACCATAGTGTGATTGGGATTTATCACCTACCACTAGACTACGTGAAGTCTCTAGTTAGTGTGACTAATTATTTTTAGTTAAATGATTTTATTGATAAATAATTAGCTGATTTGGGATCTTATAAAATGGATATCCTTAGTATAGGAAAATGATTTAGTGATTAAGTGATAAATGTAATTTTTGAAGAAGTTCTCTCTATTGCGAATACTATGTGCCTAAGGAAAATAGAATACTATGAGATTTCATTTGAAGAGTAAAGGTGTTTTTACCTATATTTTTATTGTGTATTTATAGTGATTTAGGTTTTTTATGGAAATAATTAACCTATCATAGAGAATATGTGATTAGGTTAATTACTTTTAAGTATGTGACTTTAAGAGTAGTCAATATTATTTGGATATACAATTTAATGTGGAAAACTACGTAAGGAAATTCTTATGAGTTTTGGGTTTCAATATTAGTTTGGATTATATTAAAATATTTTAGGGATAATTTTTTATTGAATGGTATTTATTGAACTTTGTGTATTATTGGTTTAATTTTTGAAATTAAGATTAGTATTTCTTTCTCTAAAGTATTGTCCTTTTTTCAGATCATATGATATTTTACTAACCATTTTGGTTTTGGTTAATCTCTAAAGAAAAGGAAAATATATAGTTCATCCATTTTGGATTATGTGATTCTCTGTAAGTTGATTCTAGCACTTCAGGTGTGACCAAGTCATCTTTAATACTCATCATTTGGAGTGAAAGATGAGTTTGTGGTAAGAATTAGATAAAGGATGAAACTCTACTTGTCAAGTATATTTTTGTTTTCTTATTCTACGAATTAATTAATTATTAAACTTTAGGTAAGGGATCTTAAAACCAAAAATGGGTTATCTTAATGCTTTATGTTTTGTTGAACCGAAGATATTTTAAATCGTTATAGATTGATGGCTTTGAGGCCCTCAATTTTACACTTGTTTGTGATTGATGACCTCAATCACTCCCTATATATATTTATGTTTTTCCTCCAATTATGTGTCTCTAATTTCCACCAAATTTCTCCTAATCGAGATCACAATTTAGTGGTTAATTTTTCATCTCCTTTTCCCTCTTATTAAGACTAAATTTTATTAACCCAATTTCCAATGTGGGTTGTCCACAAAGGTATTTTTATATTTTTAACCTTTCATTTTCAAAGAATAATTTCAAATTGAGAGGATGAAATTTATTAAAATATGGGAGAATGTAACACCCCAATATCTCATAGTAAGTTATTTTCTTTAAAATCAATAACTTGCACTACATGCAACACCGAGTTCGAGCACACCACGACTTACCAAACTAGCTGTTCAAAATCAGTTATGAATAGTATTAACTGGATTTTGAATTTTATATATTCCATATAATTTTAACTTGTGTATTATGGTTTTCTTATATATATTATAAGAACAAATTCAAATTTTCAGATAAAAAATGTATTTAAAAAAAAAGCAATTTTACCACCTTTTAATGGCGAACCCTTTTTAAATCCAATATTTGACCCTTTTACATATTCATTTTGAAAAAATAAAATTCTTATTTAGAATCGAGACATCAAAATTTACTTTATATGAAATTTTGGTATTTTTCTAAAAATATTCATTTTTTTGAATAGTGAGAAATAAAGTATTTTAATTCAAAACTGCCTTTTAATCTAATATATTTATATGGTTAGATTATATTTTAAATTTGTTTTGAAGTGTAATTAGATTATATTTTTACCATTTAATCCAATTTTTGTCATTTTAATTAATTTCACTTTGAAATTATACATAAACAAGCGTCAATCTTTTTATAGTTATTGTTTCTTAAAAAAACTCTATTTGTTTTGACAACGGGAATTAATTTTAAATTAATGAATCCAAATTATATGTTTTTAATTTGGTAAAATAGACATCATTTTTTAATTCGGAATATCAAATATATATTAGAGAGAAATTTTGGTATTTTTTTGAAAAACATCAATTTTTGATGAATAGTGAAACAACTAAGTAGTAGTTAAAAATCAAACTTTTTCATTTAAATGAAATTTTACCGCTTCTGTGAATTGAATTTTGAAAATCTGAGATACATGGTTGTTATTAGTAAGTAAAATTTTGTTTAATAAGATGAAAATAATTTTTGATGAATAGTAACTTTTGACTTTTATTTACCACGGTTATAGGTAAATAGGGTAATTCAAGGTAAAAAAAATATTATAATAATACACAATTACCTTAAAACTTGTCCTAACTATTTTGGATGATTCATGGATGACCATGGTCATCCTTGGGTCGATTTTTGGGACCCCATGGAGCCACTTAAGAAAGATAATGGCACTTTATTTTAGTCAACTTAAAGTAAAGACACAAATGACATCAACAAATATATTATAGTATATCAATTTTTACATGGGGTTATATAAGTCGTATTTTCGGCTATAAATAATAATTGGAAATCAAAAAATATTTCCTATATTATGGTAGTTTTTTATAATTTTTAGACATCAAATAAATTAAATTATTTATGACAGAATAATGATGTAGTATTTACATCATTAATAAATGATTTAAATAAATATGATTATTAATATTAAACTAATATCCAAAACCTGTACAATTATTATTGGATAATTTTATTTCGACCACGATTCATCTTATGTTCTACTTTAATTATTTTTGGACCTTTAGAAACCTAATATCACTATATGATAAAATAATATTTTTAGACTTTCCTAAAGAGCCTCTCCTCCCCCTTATAAAATGAAACCACTTCTAACCCATTCCACACAACTCTAGAGCCCCTTGGATCGTCCAAACCCTACCAAAATAATCTCTCAAGATCCCCCTATTCCTCATATAAGACTTAACTTAGGCATAAGGCACTTCAAGAAGTCATTTCTGTTCAAACCAAAGGAAGTTACCCAAATTAAGGGTAACACTTTCTCTTAAATTCTTTTGTATTGTTTTGTTTTATTTTACTTATTCAACCCCCTAAACACTTTTTATTAATTTATTTTATAACAAAAACAGTATCCTAAATATACTAGGATGTTGTTATGATAAGGATTCGAATTACACTTACACACACCTCCATCTAATGGGTGAAGAACATATTGTTTCTGTGGATGGAAAACTAACGCCTCACGAAACGATGATTGTTCGATTATCTCCTACCACCTCTCATGGTGGCCATTAAGATGACACTGTATTTATATATGATATATATATTATGTTTATGTTTTTTTATGCTTCTGTATTTTCCATTTATATCATTATTTTTTGGTTTCCATTATGGGTAAAACAAGATAATTTCATTTGAGGAAGTGCGGACTACCGCCCCCTAAAAATGATATAACTCGTTAATGAATGATGTGGGATGTATAAAGGATGGAATTAATGATATTATATATTATATTATACTGTAATTATAATATACCTATGTATCATTATGTTTTAATTCTATTAAAATAAAAAATAAAAATGAAAGTAGCGTTCATGCGTACGTACGGCTTACTGTCTCCATGAACAGTACATTTCATTTCTTATCTCAGAATGTTATGTATTGTTATAAATAGATATTTATACTAGATATATAATATATATATGATATCAAAATCATGTATATCATTCTGGAAATTATGGACTTTTGACCACATTGAAAAATTGTAATTATAACAAGTTCATTTTTGACTCAAGTTCCGAACATCGATAAAATATCCAATATGAACTCAAATAATTAACTAATTGTTATAGAAAGGTAATAAGTGATATAAAAGGAATAATAAACATGAAAAATGTTTTTAATCAAGTAGAAATTAACTTAAGTTTATTATTCAGTAAGAACAAGGAACATACAAGACAAGTCAAACTTGAGGTAAGGGGTTTCTTATCTCACTCTTAAATTCGTGAGATTTCCATTGTTCTCCACTTATTTATTGAATGTGGAGTATTATGTACTGCCCATGATTGTATTATTGGTGTAATATACTTTAATTTATGGGTATTTACATCTTAATTGTATGATCCTTCTTCCATGGGGTGTATGTTTCATGAGTTACCAAATTGGTAAGAAAATTTCAATTTTCAATTTCCACTCATTGGGATTTATGCATACTTAATTGATTATTTTACTCCAAGATTATGTGTGGAATCACTATTTATTATTTATGTAGTAATTTACGCTCCCCTTTGTGTGTATATACTTTTGATACACATAATCACTCCCATTACAATTTCTCAAGTCATTAATATGAACTTGATAAGAGTAATCTTAACTCAATTTCAATTCATTGAGTTAAATATCCAAACCATTGGTCTTGTTTTTATAAGAATATGTGTGAAAGGTCTCTGATTTATTTACACTGAATATCTAATAATATTGAGTGTATTTATATTTTTCACACATAATTATGTCATTGATTTATCCTTATCCTAAGGATACAGTCTTTATAAGGGATTTCATATCAATTGACATTCCATTGAGATTTATTTGTTATTATATGCCAATTAACTTTTATAAGGTGTACATAATGTAATTTGACATAGTATATCATGAATCCCTTTATTCTTATGATATTATAAAGTTTTTATTACCTCAATTGTTTTTATTCAAGTTTCTCTCTTTTGGTTAGGAACTCTAACTAAAATATCATTTTAAATATTTTAAAGATTTGTTATTCTAAATATTTCTCATTAATTTCCATGTTTTAAATTTTTTTAAGGATTTATTTATATGGACATTAAAGTTTTAAAATTAAAATTCATTTTAAAAGTTTCAAAAGTGGTATTGGACACATTGATTCAAAAAACTATTTTTAAAAGGCTTCTTGACAAATAGTGTGTCTTTTAAATGTTTTCAAGGAAAAGGGGGTTATTTCTCTCAAATAGTTTTGATGATTATTTTCATCTATGTCAATATCCTTCATTATTCTCGATTGAGGTTAATCTGTTACAATAAAATATTCCATATTGTATTGAATTAGTTATGTTTGACTGTGGATGTGTTATTTTTATACCATTCATGGTTTGTAGATAAAATATTGAAATTTCATATTCTAGTTTTAATGTGAATGTTTATGTTATGTTGTAGAAGTTTCATGTGAGGAATGCATTGGACTTATTAAGTGATGGGTGGAGCTCTTTACAGATCCTCGATGCATCAGTAGGTCTCATGAGACAAACAAGTGTCTTGGCACAAGGCCTTGAAAAAATATTATTTGTAGTCTTGGTACAAGTCCTTGACTATATTGTTATGATGTCTGACATTATGCATTCCATCATTATGATATTAGATATTGAAATTTCATGTGGTTATTCGACTAGTAGAATACACATGACTATGTTCTATTACGACATTATTTACTCATCTTGTATTCCTTCCATAAAGTGTTCATGTTTATTATTTGTAAAGTGATGTGTTTTAAATTATTCACCATGCCTAATGTTTATGTTATCTTCCACTATATTTATTACTCTTACTGAGCTTTTGAGCTCACCCCTTTCTCATGTTTCATTTTCCTAGGATATGAAGAAGTTAGTTATGAGTGACTTGCAAGAATAATCTTGGAAGCTTGGATGTTTCTGATGGAATAAATTATTGTTGTTTTACTTTTCTATTTGTAGTGTTGAAATTATGTATGTATCTTGTTTCCAAGACTACTACAATGATCAGTACTTCGGGACTTGATTCTTTGTAATCATTCCAGTGTATTAAAATAATGCACAGGCTCCTGGATTCTAGGGTCGGGGCATTACACATATGGGTTTTAACGGACATGCACAAGTAGTAGATGTGAGACTTTCATGCCTATGTATGGGTAGTGCATTCGGGCATCACAAATATGTATTGGGATTTACATCATTAGTATTGGTGGATAGTTATGAAAAGATATGTATCTGGTTTTGTCATGTGGTGTTCTACCTATCATCAGGTGAAGGAGGAACACCAGTGACCATCTGGACTTTTACAGCAGTTACCCATTCCAGAGTGGAAATGGAATGACTTCGCGATGTATTTCATGAAAGTTTTACTGAGGTTGCGTTAAGGTAATGATGTTTTATGGTTTTTTGTGGACGGGATCATGAAGTTTTCACATTTCCTTCTTATCAAGGAAACCATCAGTGTTGATGAGATTTGGAGGTTGTACGTATGTGGGATTATACAACTCAATGGGGTCCCACATAATATTGTTTCAGATAGGGACACCTAGTTTACTTGTCATTTCTAAAAGGATGCATTGGACTTTAGGTGCACTAATGCTTCTGGGAACAACTTACCACCCCCAGATAGATGTAAAGTTAGATCACACAATTCATGTGATTGAGGAAATGATGCGAGCATACGTATTAGATTTTGGGGGATCTTGGGAGATGAAAATACCCTTGGTTGAGTTTTCCTACAACAACCAATTTCAGGCTGCTATTCAGATGGCTCCATATGAGGCTTTGTATGGTAGGTCATATTGATTACCCCTGTGTTGGATAGAGGCATAAGAGGCAGCTTTACTGGGACCTCATCTTTCCCAGGAGACCACTGAGTCAGTGGAGTTGATTCGAAAGTGGATGGATACTCTGCAATATCATCAGAAATCATATGCCAATTTTTGTAGATGAATTCTAGAGTTTGATATTTGGGATTAGGATTTCTATGTGTTTCACCGAGGTTGGGACACAATTGGATCATGAGACAGTGAATACTTTTTCTGAGGTATGTTGGGTCCTTCTAGATTCTAGAGAGGGTAAGGCCAGTAGCCTATCAGTTGTAGTTACGTAAGAGGTATCATGCTATATATGATGTATTCCATGTTACTCAGTTTTTTCGTTACTATTCAGACCTATCTCTTGCTTTTCAACCTGATGTGGTTGAGTTACAGGTTGATTCATCCATTTAAGGGAATATTATATGTGTTTTAGATCATAGAACGAAGGTTATATGAGTCCAGTTTATTACTTTAGTATGGTTTTTACGGTATCATGGATGAGTACAAGATAAGACTTGGGAGAGGGAGGTCGATGTACAATCTTAGTTGATAGAGTTGTTCTCAGATCATGCTTCACCACACTTGTAAGTGAAATTTAGGGACTAATTACTTTAAGGGGGGAAGTCTCTAATAGCTCGGTTCTTTTTTGAGGTATGGATATTGATTTTTCCATGAATTATAAGTTCAATTGATTAAATATATCCTAATGTGAGTTCTTATTGATTTCATGGATGTCTCAAGGGTTTCCAGGGCAGTTTCAAAGCCCTGAACCCAAATTTTGGGTGAAAAGGGGAGGCCACACAGTTTGATAAACCATATGGGTTGAGCCACACATCTGCACAACCAGTTCTTCATTTTTGGAAGACATTGATAAAGGGTTTTAGCAAGGTTTGAGAAAAAAATCTAAATTGTGCTGGGTAACCATGTGCTATGACCCAAGGCTGCAAGAAATCGTGTATGGTTTCTGTACAGTTTGATAAACCATGTAGATAAATCATGATGAGCTGTAATTTTAAGAATTTTTATAATTTAAAATTTAATTAAAATTATTTAAAACCTAAACGAGGTTTCCTTCCATCACATAGTAGCCTCACACCATTGGAAAATCTCTCCTTAGAGCCTAAAGTTGAATTTAAGATCTACTCTCTATTCAGACTCTAATTTGAACATGTTTCATCTCATTGGATCTGAAACAGTAAGGCCTTAATTCCTATTTAGCCTTTCTCGATTCCTCTAGATATTGAATGCGCCATTTGGATTTAGGCTCATATGGCCAAATTTCCGATTCTTTTTCTTTTATTCATATTTCATCCAAACTGGGATGAATTAGAGCTTGATATTGGAAAAGATATCTAGCATATACCTAAGGTAGGTGGTCTCATGTATTTCACTAAATGTCAAGATGTTTATATATATCGGGGTGCCACGCACCCATTTTTGGGGTGTCTCGTTAAGTTGAAATTGAACACTATTATTTCCTATCGTTATTTAGGTAATTGAATAGGTTTTTTTATGCATATTATAGGTTTTATACCTTGAATAAAGACCACCCCATGGGTGAGTTTCCTTGAATGACCCTTTATGGCTTTTAGACTTTGATGCCTATAAGGAATGCCTCTTGCCCCATGTCATGGGATTTAAAAATGTGAGTTGGTCTATGAATTAAATTGAAATTATATAAATTGAAATCAAAATGAATTAAGGGTATTGGATGGTTGATTTTACTCTTAAATGATGTATGCCTTTATAGTATAAAGCACATTTTCCATGCCCAGGTGAGTAAGTAAAGGCTATGTCTTGAATTGATGCAATTGGATTAAATTTATCTAATTATTAATTTTCCCATGTGAGTTATATTATACTTAATTCATGTGAAATATTTTTAGGATTCCTAGACTTGTTATACTGAAAATGGACATATGATTATTTTAATGGACCTAGAACTACTAGCCCATGTGAGTTATGTTGAGACCATGCTATGTAATGAATTTATTAGCCATGGGAAGCTCATCATCATGATATGACCACATGAGTTAGATGATGTTAAATTCAGGTATTGGTTTTTTATGCATATGATTATTTCTATATAAATTATTCCCCTGTGAGTAACTGGGAGGCCAAGCCCTTTGGGGTTGTCCAAGGCTTGATGCACCCTTCGAGATGAGATTGTTAGATGCTCTTGGTTTTGACCATGGATTGTTAAATGAAATGATAAATGGGATTGAAGTGTTTAGATGATAAATAGACTTGGGTGATTCATGGATTCAAATTAAAATTCCTTGGATGGAATCATGTTACTATTGACCTTTATACCTCGGTTGACACATGGATCCACCTTAGGAAGCCATGGATAGACTCAATGGTTAATATGATATTGTCAGGAGTGATACATGGATCCAAATGAGAGATGCCATGGATGGACTCATTGAGACTTGACTTATATGTCGATTTATGCATGGATTATTATGATAATTACATGGATGGACTCAAAGGTAATTCAACTATTATGCCAAGGGTGATACTCAGGATTACGTTGAGGAGTGTCTATGATGGACTTGTTTGGATGGGATGTTATACCTCGCCTAGAGAGATATCGATTTCCTAATAGGTTCGACAGGGATGGGATTTTAGGGTGTTGCTTGATATTTCACCTAGAGTGATACTTGAATTTCCAAATTAAGAATGCCAAGGACGGGATTAGGTTATGAATTGAATTATAAATGGAATCACTTATGACATTTCTGATAAGACAAAGTACAAGATTGGATATGATCTTCACTTATATCATTTATATGGCCTTCTAAGGCATTTTTGTTCTTCAAGTTACATGGGAGATTCCGGACTTGAGCTGGATATAAAGACTTTAAAATTAAGTGCAATTGAATTATTAAATGAATATGAAAATAATGTAAATGGAAACTAGTGCATGTAGGTTATTTACTTTTGAGTACTTCCTTGTTAACTGCTTTTATTTTTCACACTGTCTTTCATATATATTCACTGACTTTTGGGAATAAAACATGGGTGGTAGCCTACTGGGATTTTATCTCAAACCTCGTTTGGTACACTTTTGGGACCCAAATAGATTTAATGATTGTAGGTTTCAAAAAGGGAAAGAACCCTCCTATAGGTACTTGATTAGATGCTTAGGAGTAGGGGAGCATGAGACTAAGCCAGGGATTGCGATGATTTTGGGATTCATTAGCCTTTTTTTCTTTTGGGACATGTATTTTATATGACTAGAGTTTACCAATTTTTGTTGTTTTATTAGAACATGTTACATGTATCATAATCTTGTGTATGATATGACTTCTGGTTTTATTTATACTATCAGTCTTATACTGCTTATTTCTATTTTATGATTTTCCACTTCCTCTATTTAACTATTATTGCATTCCACTATGTTACAATCTGTAATGAGGGTATAGTCTCCCCACAGAAACACCTAGGCCCTCACTTCTAGTCAGTAGCCTCTGGAATTGGGGGAGATGAGCTTGAGGCCATGTGTCCAACCTGGTATGGAGCACCTTTAGTGGAATCTAGAACCATTACATTACATTCTTACTATGCAGTAATACACCCTAGTTGTCTTTTCATAAGCCACCCCCAAAAACAGACTGTCATTCAGAGAAGTATATTTTTTGACTATGCATTGATACACCACATTAAGATTTGCATAGGTCAACCAAAAAAGGGATTGTAAACTAGAGGTGCATTCATTTCCAAGAGAGACCTCTTATATCTCTGGAATCTCCAATGAAAAAATCATACTAGAAAACACTTTTCAAATATGATCTATGGTCATTCCTTATATGCTTATCTCATGTTATGTTTAAGATACGGAAATCAAAAAAATTATAACTCCAAAATTCACCTTATGTGTCTCTGAAGAATTTTAGAACATTTACTACCATCAATCTCTTCTTGGGACATCATTCCATAACTCACTGTCAAAGTTTTTAAACCTAAAACATCAGCCGCATTAGTTATATTTATAATAAAATAATCATCCCACAAAAAGAGTGCTAGTAATGGACATGCTAAAAACCCATAAAAGGTCACCATGGAAAGAATTTGATTATGAGCTCAATAGAACAACAATCTTCATGGTTTAGGAAAAAATGACCAATGAAAATAAAAAGGAACAAAACTTGTTAGATTGAAAGCCCGTAAAGGGAGGCCTAAGAAAAAGTTAAGTCTTGATCTCTAATTATTCTTTGTATTTTACATAGGGAAAAAATTGAGTGATAATACAAAAGACACAAATTTCTTGGGGTATGTCATATAACTCTAGAAATAGTAGAACTATCCTCTCTAGGTCCAAAAACCTATGCAAAAATTAGTGTGTCTTCCCATCCCAATTATTGTGATTGCAACTCATTTACAGATGGATGTTTTTCTATAAAAACTAGTTTTAGTGTTATGTTATAATTACAAAGTAAAAGGGTATAAAGATATAGATGTTTGTAAATAAGATTCTTTTCATTTATGTATAAAAAACAAAGTAACATCCACAAATTTGAGTCTCTCTCTCTCTCATAAAAATGGTTGTAAACATAACTCTTTAGTTTTTGGAGGGTCTTACAAGATCCATCAATGGAATGTTGAAGCTTAGCTAGCTGAATAGCTTCATCCTCCTCATTTAGGCAGAGATCCTCTACTACAATTTCAATGATAGTCACCCCCTAAGCTTTAACCCCTTCCAATACATAATGAATTTGTACAAGATCCCCTTAGGTAGCAATCATCTATCATTGGAGGCGTAATATTTGAGCGGCATTCTCATCAACCCTCTACATACACTCCATTAATTTATTGGCATGATCGAGTTATGATTGGGATAGTACATCTCAGATTCTATTGGTTTAAATGAGAATTCTTACCTTGATTAGACTCTGATGCGACTCATGTTGTTGCTCCTGCTAACGAATGATCTCCTTCATGGTGGCATGGACCATGCAGTAGTCAAATATATTGTACCCCATTTTTCCAAACATGTTCTAGGGTTTATGGATTATTAAACTTAAATTTTATATGGGAGTCTATGAGACTAACTCCCAGATGTATTTACATACGAATCGGAAAATTTCCCAGAATGTATCTTGAGCTTCTTTACTCACCATGGAGATAGTCATAAAGTTATAAGTGTACTCCGGAATGATTAAACTAATGGAAGTTAATTGAATTATCCATATTAAAGTGACGTCATCCTCTCCTTGTGTAGTTTACTGATTTGGGGTGGAGGCCTCCCCTTTGGATTCAACTGCTGTTACAACCATCACTAAAAGATGAATGAAATTAGTTATCAACATTACAAGATGGCATGGAGAAAGGAAAAATATCTTAAAGGAAGTTGATGGAACTCTCCAATTGATGGATCATTTACTTTTTAATATTTCTCCCAAGAATACTTGGTATTATCAATAAGAATTGGAGTTTCTTATGGGAGAACAATCCCATGAGTTTTCTTAGGGCCTGTGATAAAAGACATATGAGAATCCTCTACTTTGAGGCCCTTGATTGTCATTCCAAAAGTAGAATGGGATGGAGGGACCTCAGTGTACTGGTTGTAGATTTCCTAGGTGATATTTTCTACAAACAAGGATATACTAATCAAGATCATTAATTTAATACATCATAGTTAAGGTTGACCATGAGAGAAAACATTTAAAAAGGGGGGTAATCACATCCATACAACTCCTTATTGAATTCCTTGAACTCCTACATCTATCCAAAGATATCAATATCTGGATTAATTTTGTTCATTATTTCATTATATATTGGATTAAGTGTCATAGAATCCTCTCTACTATGGGTGTCCAAGATGTTAGGCTCAATAGCCAAATTGTATCTTCCATTAGTAGTATCCATAATCCTTTTAGGGGGAACAAATATTTCAGACCCTTCCATATCAATATCAGTACCAAAAACTTCATCAGATTTTTTGAGGTCCATGTCATCTTCTTCTTGAGTGGTGATAGGATCGGCAGGGTTGATCGCAGGGTCCTCCAGTGTATGCAGTGGATCTAAAATATCGTAAGCAGTAGAAGTCATTAATTGGTACATGAAACCTTATAATGTGCATTTGACATTACCAGGATCTTTCTCCCTCTCTATAGTTTTAGTAATAGATGTGGCCTCATCCCTTGTTGCTTATCCTATTGAGGGAACAAACATCCCAACAAGAATCTGCGCCTCATCTAGGATGTCCTCCTCAATTATCAGGAGATAAAATTCAATCCAATTGAGGGAGGATAATGGATTGGATTCTATATCCAATAGGCATGATTAAGTATTTATTCTTAGAAAAAAAGAATAAATAATTCCATGAAAACTCACCTTGACTAGCGACACATTGGGCCAAACGCTCCACCCTCCATTGTTCCTTCACACTCGAAAGAGGAAGGATATCACTTTCCTACAAAAATATAGGTATTAGAGGTGGAAGTTGAGAAGAATCTACCACCATCTCTTACTACATCATCCCTTGTCTTGAAGATATCCCCCTTGATTCAGGAGTTGATTCATAATTCCCGCCATAGGATCCTGTTAGGCCATATTTCAACGATGGGATCTTGGTCGATTCTCCCTCAACCCACTGAAGATTAGGGTCACCCATTCCTAAATAATTATATTTTGTTCAAAAAAATAAGAAAAATTTGAGAGAGGGAAGAGGGAGAATAAAAAACATACATCCTGAGGACCAAAGAAGTCGTAAAATTCATCAACATGTGGTTCTTAAATCCCATAAGTGGCCCCACATTTCATCATGTTGTGGGGAAAATCCCTCAATGAATCCACTTTGTGTTTTGGTTATTTTTTTGTGTTTTTTGAAAAATAAAAATGACCGTGAATGAGTATGGTTGGTATTTTCTGAATCAAGTGTTTAAGATGGCGCAATTTTCCAGTGTTTGCCAAATTTGTTGGCCTCAAAATTGGGAGATTTTTTTTGTAAAGGAATATTTTCTGCATAGGAGTAAATAGTGCATAGACTGTGAAGGATAGTTTTTAGACTACATATTAGGTACATATAACAATGTTGAATATCAAAAAAGGGAATATTTCCGCATAACAGTGCTATATAGACCGCGAAGCGTGGTATGCATAAGGAAAATAGTTTGCAGGATGACTTACTGTTCGCGAGATGAAAGTAGTTCATGGAAGGTTAGAAATACATGGGATGGATCATCATTTAAAAAGAGGGAAATTATTTATGGAGCCTTAATGGGTTTCATTCATGGAAGATATTGACCACCGCAAAGGAAGAGTGGTGGTACATGGACCGCGTAATAAAAATGGTTCACAGGAGAAACAGTCTACGGTGATGGTTGTACCTTATCAAATGTTTAAGTAAAAAAAATTAGCAAGATTTTTGTATTTATTTTTCTATATATGGATCACTAATCCCATCAATAATAAACAAAATTTTCATCATAAAACATATTCACTCCGGGAATTAATTTAGCTAATTCTGAAAGAGGTTCGCTAGGAAGAATTTTGTGAAGGACAACGGGTTTGTGAGGAGGATACCGTGAAAAGAGATGAGTTAAATGGAGATAGTAAATGGAAGGGGTTTTGTGGGAAAGTTTTCTCACAAATTAAAATGGTATTTGGGGTTAAAGACAATCTAATGTGGAAGTTAGTCCACGGGAGAATATGATGTCTGTGGAAGGAGATGGTTTGCGAAAGAGGAGGCAGTCTATGGAAGTTCAGGTGGTGCACAGAGGGGAGGCGGTCCTTGGAGGAAGAATCCATCCATGAAGTAGGGATTTTCCACAGAGAATAATTGATATATGGAGGAGATTTGGTCCGAAAATTAGAAGTGGTCCATGAATCACTTGTGCTATGTGGTGCAGCGCAGTTCTTGGAGGACTTAAGGCAGTTCATGGAGGAACAGTTTATGAATGTAATTTCTGCAAAATAATAGTGTGTGGAATAGTGAATTTTATCTATGTGTGAAAAAGTGAATTCAAGAGATAATCTATATATGGTTGAGGATGTTTTATTTCATGAAAATTAAGGGACCTCAAGTCCATAAACCGTGAGTGGATCCCTTCAAATAGTAGTGAGCAAAGGAAGAAGAGGATGGTGATCCTTTCCACCGGAAGTGAACTACAGAAAGAAGCATAGGGAGTGACCCTTGGGAATGCATTTAGAAGACCCTAAAACTTATAAAGGCGGTGATCCTAGGTATATATTATATCTATCTTGAACCATAATTAATTTCATTGAGCCTTTTTGAATTTGGTACAATTGTCACATCGTTGTAGTATGCTTGATGTATCCCAGTGAGGGTGAACCAAGTAAAAATTATTTTGTCCTTATGATTTCTTTCCTAAATTACATTCAAAGCATCATCATCAGATAAATAAGGAAGATATAATAACAACATTAAAACTTAAGTGCAAATAAAACGACCCTTATAATAAATATTTCAAGATCTATTGGGGTCGAAAGAATTTACAAAAGAATATATATACTCTAATTCACCCCCCTCCCCCTCAGGGTTTGTAGGCCCATTTTGGACCTAACACATGTCATTAACTCTCCTCATAGTGTGTACCTAATTAATGATGGAGTAAATGAGAATATCAAGATATCGAATAAATATTCCCACCTTGATAGGGTCAACATCAAAGAGGAGGTCAAGTGGGGCTTGAACAACCCTAATATTTGGAATCTATAACCCAACGCATAGAAGTAACCATATGTCCCTAGAATTTGAATTCCTACCCTACCATGTTTAGACCGACTCTGATTACATGAAGTCTGAGGCTATTTCGACCTGCTATGAAATAGACCTGACACTCATTTATTCCATGGGCCTCTTGTCTCTCTCGGTTACAGTTGAAGAGAGGGAAAATAGAGCCTAGTTTTTCTATTAGCGATGGAATCCAGACCTCCTAGGCTCAAACTAATCTATAATATCCATTTTGACCATATATGGTGGACTAAAATGTGAATGGGGTCATTTTGGTGAGATTAGGGCCTCGTCGATGTCTCCCTTTAGAGCAGGTGGAGTCTTTCTACCACACTTCCCCCATATATAAATATTTACATCACTAACTTTGGGGGATGCTCACTATCAATTATCATTGGGTATATGATGAAATGCAAGCTTTTTTATACTAATATGTCAACCCAGGGGATGCATTAGCAAGAGGAAGATTAATTACCACTTGAGTCACCTCCATAGCTATGATAAAATAGATTTTTTAGGCTACCATTAGGTTCCACTTTGATCAAACATGCATAGGATGGGATATTTGTTTTTTACTAAAATCACTTGAATCAGTGTTCAAATCAATATGGATCATATTCCTAACATATAACCTTTTCCATAGATTTGGGTTACTAAAAAATTATCCCTGAGGTAAATCATATATGATCTCATTTATTCACTAGCCTTACAATTTTCAATGAATTTCCTTGTGGGTGGATCCCCATATGGAAAGAATTTTAATTCCTTAAATATATTCATCCTCATTAAGGCTTCACTATGCTTTAGATACAGGTTCTAGTTACCAGAAATGGCCTAGAAAATTGTTGGAACCAATCCCTAGGAACTTCTATTCCACTCAACATGGAAGAAGAGGAAAAAAATTCACAATCCATCCCTATAATACATGGAATGAACCTGTAATTATAAAAGGGTCCATTCTTGTGTGCACATGAAGTAGGCACCGATTGATCTTATCCAATATAGGGACTTCCAACCCTATATACTTCCTATATGCTAGCTTAACTACTATGAAAATTGTTCCCAGCCTTACCCCACCATTAGATTCACAAACTGGTAGTATATAGATTTTTAGACACATCACTAATAATTCTATAAGTCATGTTCTTATGGGTATGTTAGACTTGATTTCATACCCCAGTTGGTTTTACTTACCCTACTCAAATATTGGATTAAATCTATCAGAAATGATCTGATTTCCCATTGTAGGAAATCTTGTGGGACATTTTCATGTGGATCCCACCCCATTGGTCTATAGGGAAGTGTTCATCCATGCTTTATAATGGACATCCCCCTTTGATTAGGGTCTTAATTCTTGATTTATTAGGTTATATTCAATAAATCATGAGCCAAAGTGGGCATACTTTCAGTGTTATCCCATCTAGATTTCAGGGGGATAAACTCATCGTACATCTCTCCAAGGATGGGAACTCAATAGATATTTTAGAAATACTGTCGACTGATACTAACTTCTGCATGAATCAGATGGAAGCAGTTGGTATATAGGATTAATTAGCTTAGAAACTTAGGAATAATGTTTGGGTTCTTTTATACATATGTTTGGGCCACCTAGATAGCTTCATAAATTTCAACTGACTTTATCTCAGTTATAAAATCAACAGAGTTCTAGCATACTCAGTATTCCCACATCCCCTCAATTCTCACAACCCCTCCTGGGTGGATGTCTCGGTCTTCCCTATAAACTTTTGATTGATCTATCATGAAATTATGAAAGATAGATGAATAATAGTGTACCTTTAACTCATGTTATGAGGCTTCAAGTCTATGGTATAGTTATTGTGATGCATGACAAAAGTCATGTATGATGTTCATGTATTGATTTATGTGCCCTTAGAAAAGTTGTTGCAAGTATTAAAATTATTCTCTTTTTGGAACTACAAATGTGGGACATAATTCTTTTGGTTTTGGATGAAGACATCCTTTAGATGTTTTTCTCCATAGATTGGTAGATAGTTACTCTCAAGATATTCATGATGATGCTTCTTCATGTGATTTTCCATGTCTGCAGAGTAGTGTCACATACATTGTAATAATATTGCCCAAAAACATCAAGAACTTCTTTAATATGATTTCAAGATTTTTCATCAGAAACTTTAACCTTATAGGAATCCATTGAGAAATCTGTAATGAAGTACCAAGATTTCGTTATAGGTAAATCTTGGTTTTGGAAAAAATTAAAAAATACAGAAGTTTGGAAAAGGCATGGCCTTGCACAGGTCACTCTCCCAAGATACCTCGCGCAGGTTACTCTCCTAAGTGATCTATCAAAGGCCACTCTCCCAATTGACCTCACACAGGTCACTCTCCCAAGTGACCTTGCATAGGCCACTCTCACAAGTGAGCTCACATAGGTCACTCATCCAAGTTTCCTTTTGCAGGTCATTCAATAAAGTGGTCTCGCACAAGTCATTCGCTCAGGTTTATGTGTCACGTGGGTAAGGAATATTAGGTCTATGTGAATGAAAATTCAGAAAATAGGCTAGGGTTCTAAGATCACTAGAGTGGTGACAGGAATATAGCTAAAGTTTAAAGGAAGACCATTGAGTCCATCAACAATATTTATAAACATATGAACACTACGCTGTCAGGTTGCATGAAACAACCACATGGTCGACATGTGTGACCTACCTATGTAACCCATCGATATGGCCCACTATCACTGCTCACCCATTAACTTCCCCCTTGTGTGGAATTGAATTCATAATTTTCATTAAGCCTAAGAATAAAGGTGCTTTAAAACGTAGAGTCCAGTGCATAAAGGATCCATTAACATCGTATTTACTCTACTTTAGGATCAGACCCTCTTATTTAGATAAGATCCAATCCTATGAGTTAGGATTTTTGATACTCAATTTTGTCATGTGATAATGATAATGTTAACAAGGTAATTACT